>OVAX01000037.1:0-44378 GCA_900406405.1 Lepidium africanum
TATATATATATATATATATATATATATATCCATTCACCCGAATTGATCGAATTCTCGATAAGATGACTCAATCTTTTCAGGCATAAAACAAAGAGAGATGTCATAACATATCACCCTATCATAACNAAAACAAAGAGAGATGTCATAACATATCACCCTATCATAACCCTCTTGATGGGTTAAGTAATTTTCTCACCATTCCAAAGGATGGTCATGGAAGGATCTGAAACCGTCTACATAATCCACTTCGAGCATCCTCTAGATAGTCCTAACAAATCTTATCCAAATGGCTAATGGAAAGAGAATTACAACACTTGATTTTTGCTCCTTTTATCTTTTCTAGTTTGCTTTAGTTTAATTTTTATTTCGTTTAGATCAATTTAATTGTTAGTTTATTTTGGATTAGTTTAATATTAGAGAAATTTACTTAAATAACCATTTTATTTTATAAATTACTTAAATAATCTATTCTTTTAAAAATTACTTATATAACCCACTTTTTCTGGTGGTTTTAATTACTAAAATACCATTTACTTATTAAAAATAACAAATTGTAATTTTACAATTTTTAGATAAATGATATATATATACTTTTGGAAAAATGAATAATCTTAACAAACTATAGATAATATTCTAAGTATTCAAAAGAAACACTTTTACCTTCTAAAAGTTTATATATTGATAAGAACTTGTCTTACTTGTCAACAATTTCAAAATCATGGTAAAAAACATAGAAAATCATAGTTCTATCAATCATGATTCATTGCATATGGATTTCGAGATAACAACATAACCAAACTATTTGTTTTAGAGTTGCGATATTGAGATTTTTCAGTTTAGCAGACTTCCTGCAAGTCTGCCAGATTTTTGGCAGACATCCTGCAAGTCTACCAGATTTTGGCAGACTTCCGGCAAGTCAGTCAGATTTTTGGCAAACTTCCTGCAAGTTTGCCAGATTTTTGGCAGACATCCTGCAAGTCTACCAGATTTTGGCAGATTTCCAGCAAGTCTGTCAGATTTTTGGCAAACTTCCTGCAAGTCTGCCAGATTTGCCAAATTTTTGGCAGACTTCCTACAAGTCTGAAAATTTTTTTAGCGAACCAATTACGTATTAAACACAGATCGATCGGTTGCTTTGCTGAAACTTTTAAGTATTTTCTGTTTACTCGTTCTATGTTATTTTCTCAAACTCTTTTTAGATGTATGATTATCGATTATCTTAAAACAACTTTTGATTTTAAACTTGATGTTCACTAATGCTTAATCATTTAGTTTCTTAAACATTATTTACTATCGATTTTTTACTAAAATTGATCAGATTTGTATACAATAAAATAGTAATTGGTGATAACTAAGACTTGGAAAAAAAAATGTAAGGACCGATCGATCTGTACGTTTCTGGAAAACGTAACATTTCCAGAGTATTTGAATTTTGAGAAACTATGAAGAAGAATAATACATAGGAAATTATTTTCTTGTGTGAATAAGACAATTAAAGAGTGCAGGGTAAATTGAGTATTTTTATAAAAAAAGTAGGTTATCAAAGTAATTAAAAAAAAAAGTGGATTATCCTAGTAATTTATAAAATAAAATGGGTTATATTAATCTATATTTTCTTAATATTATTGTAAAATGTTTTCTAAAACGTAATTGAATGAAATTCGCTAAAAGAAAATTAGTGTGTAGTTTTAGATTGAATATAAAATTTTATATGATTTAAAATTGAAAACCTAAATTTTTTGCAGTTTGATATAATTTTGAAAATATTAGTAGAGTTCTAGATAGATAACCTAATCAATAAAAATAACTTCTTTTATCGGATAGAGTAAGCATATTTGTTCGGCCCAGCCCGTTAACAATGAATCGAGTACATTCATTGAACTCAGCCTGTTACGGATGAAGTGACTAGATTTGTTTGGCCCAGCCCATTACTTAGGTCTAATAAGCGAGAAACATAACATTACGTGTCATATTTTCATTGGATGTAATTGCGTGGCCGATTCGTTACGCGCTTCGTAGCTGGGCTAAATGTAACAAACGACGATCGACCTCATCGTCGTCGTCGAGTCACCGGCCGGTGAACTATTTTGGTGTGAAGATGAAAATCACGCGGATCTTCTCATCTCTGCTGATTTTTGCATTGTATTCAAGCTTCCATGTTTGGTCAGATCAGATCTTCCCTGCTCATCTAGGTCTATAATCACTTCCTTCTTCCTCTTAATTTCCGATCGATTTCGAGTTTGGCCTTATCAATTTTGGTATTATAATCCACATTTCTGCTCAATATGTAGTTGGAACATTCAGCCGAAACAATCGTGAGCCAAAGTACAAGATTGAGTTCTTTCCTGAAAATTCACCATTTCATCCGGTAATCACTCCTCATTCCACTGCTTAGATTCGATTTTGAAGGTTGATTTTGCACTTTGGCCTGAGTTGTAATGAAATTAGAATAGTTTTAACGCAATTTTTGTGTGAATTTGACTGTGATTTTTGGCTCATATTGTCACCACTTGTTACATTGTGATAAATATTTACCTGATTTAGATTGAATATAAGATAGCTTTAAGTTTAACGCACAAAACTTATGTGATTTTGGCGGTGTACAGAGTGAGAATCTGGATTCAATGGTAATGATGGATAAGGATGGTGGTCGATACTTATGTTACTTACCAAAGGAGGAACAAGCAACGAGTGGATGGACTTCTACTCCGCAAAATATTAGCACTGTGATGATGGAAACAGAGAAACTGGTGAAGCTAAAGACTCCTGATGAATTACTTCAATCACTTACTGATAAATGCCTTCTTAGGGTAAGGCAATCAATTTAAATAAAATTGGGTTCGTTTGAATGATTTTGACAGTAGTCCTTCCTTGGATTTGCAGCAAGAGGGTTGGTGGTCTTATGAGTTTTGTCATCAGAAGCATGTAAGGCAGCTACACATTGAGGATGAAACCAAGGTTTGCTTTTTTGTTTTATCACATGTTCCTCTTCTTTTACTCTATACTTACTTACTGTCTAATATGCTAATGGCCCTTGTAATTCTACCACTGCAGATTGTTCAAGAGTTTTTATTGGGTACTTTTGACCCAGAAGCAACTGCTGCTTTTAATCAAACTGTATCCGATGTTTCAATTGATGCATCTCAGAGGTATAAGCTGAGGTTTTACTTAACATTTATAGCTGCAGAAAGATGTATCTCATCTATTCTGTTATTTTGTTGTTGTTGCAGGTATCACTCTCATGTATACACCAATGGGACCATCTGTGATCTTACAGGATCACCTCGAGAAATTGAGGTATATAAAATCTAGTTTCTGCATTGCGTTAGGAATTATGATTCATTTTAATTGATATTGCTCTATGCAGGTCAGGTTTGTGTGTGCGGAAAGGGCAATGGTGACTTCGATCACCGAGCTATCCACTTGCAAGTATGCCCTGACTGTTCAATGCCCAACCTTATGCAAGCATCCGTAAGCAATCTCCTGTACTTTTTTTTTTTTTGGGTTAACGGATAACAATCTCATTTACTTGAAATGTTATTTTTCAAAATGAATATCTTCCTCGTCCAGTAAAAGACCGCATGGGAATGAAAACACTTGTGTAAACTATATGTTTTCAATCTTGCATACTAATTACCAATGACAAGGAAAACAGGCTTGAGAAAATGTAAAATGGGGTTATACCGTTTAGTTGAAACACGATTTACAGCTTTATAAGTAACTTATGATCCCTTTGTCTATTAACCTTGTTGTTCTTGGGGGCGTTGTAGGCTGTTCCAGCTAGAGAAACCAGTGTCACACACGATCCACTGCAATGCAATCCCAGTGGAAGAAGACGCAACAAGAAATGAGGATAAACAAGTAGTAGGCGAATCACCTAAGATGATTGCGGATTCTTGAAAAACAGCCTAACTGTATCACAAGAGTAAGACTTAAACAGTGACTCTGTATATAAGAACTACCATATCTCCATTGTTAGTGTCGCCCACTGTAGTTTCAAGGTTTAAAATTGCGATTACTTGCCAGCAGAAAATGATACTCGCTTTACGGCAGTGATAAACTAGTTGTGAAGCTTAGACTCGAAACATTTACGTCGTACCAATATATGTTTCCATTTAACTAGTCAATTCACTCTACGCTTGGACAGTTTTTCTGTGCATGGTTCTTTAGTTTTGCTAAAAAGGTTATATTTATTATCAGATTAAGATCTCTTATTTTAAAGCATTTAATTGGACTCCCAATTTTCTAGGGAATTTTTATTTAATAGGGAATTTTGATATAAAATTTAAGAAAATTTTATAAAACGTAGATACCATAATAGTGTGTGAATTCCTAATTATTATGACAAAAACACTAAAAAATAATTGTTTTGTATGGGTCAAAATACTTTAGTCCAAGACAAAGACACACACTACAACAAAGGTGAACTAACTCATTCTTGACCCAAAAAAAAAAAAAAAGGTGAATTAACTCACTCAAAAAAAATTCGAAAATTAATTGTACAAAAAGCTGAATAAGTCTATAATAAAGGGTCAATAACTCTACCACAAAGGTTTAATACGATCTACAGCAAAGCCTTGATAACTCTACAACAATGCAATTAACTCTAAACTCTAGAATGAATGTCCAAGGACTGTACAACAATCTGTAAATAACTCAAAAACAAATGTATACATAAATTTTTGCAACATAGTATAAAACAAATGTACACTCAAGGAAAATTAACGTTACAAAAAAGGCTAAGTTAACTCTATAATGAAGACTCAGTAACTATAATAAATGTTAATTAACTCTAAAACAAATACTTGATACCTTTACAAAAAAAATGCGTACAATAACCCAACAACAAAGAAAAATTAATCCTACAACGAAGGCTAAATTAATTCTTTGGTGCAGAAAAATTAATTCATAGGTTTTTTCCTTACGTAGGTTTGCTTTTGTAGATATGAAATAATTCATTCATGACAATTTTTTTTGTCAACCTTACTCATTCATTCTAATAATGGGATTGACAAATGTCCGATCCATAGCCAAATTGTTCTTACTAGAGCTGGCAGGATTTGAAACCCCTACCTGGTACCAAATTAGATCAGAGACAAACCAACTGGCCACTTGCTTCTTGGCTTCATTCATGACATTTTTGTAATTTATTATAGTAATTCTCAAATTTTTGGAATATTTTAATAATACATAATTATATTGGGTTATTTTAACAAACCACCCAACATACTAAACCTTACTATTTTCCTTGGTAAATAATCGGATTTGTACACTTGAACTTGCAGACGCTTTCTTTATAGTGTCATAAGATCTTGCGGTATGACTTCCTGTTAGAAAATATCACCGATAGGTGTGGATAAAATACCGAGAACTATCTGTACGAGAACTGATAAGGACATCAGGTTAGCATTAACCAAGTAGCATGGAGAAGACACCAAATTCCCAGAGAGAACAAATTGGAGCATACCAAAGACATATATGCATTTCTTGGGTTATATCATCCCAACCACGAAGAGCTAAGTTGCAAACCAACTTTTTTTGGAAACTTATTTTATCTAGAGCACATCTCAAAGTAGAATTGGTTCAAAATAGTTCCGCATGAAGAAGATATTCAATTTACAACCAGATAGACCACCAGTTAACCCGATGAAGACCAGCAAAGCCACTTAGATCAAATCAAGAAGAACCAAGCTACAATTTCTTTATTATTTCTATCTTTTAGAATGTTAGTAAGAACTATATATAAAGCTCATTTCTTCCTTTACAGAGGTACCTTTCAATCAATTAAATTTTATACCACAAAGAAATTGTTTACTTTCTTCAAAGTGTGTCTTTGAGTTTTTCTTGTCTTTAAATTAATTTGAGTGATTCAAATTACTCTTTAGATATAGTCTTTTAGATCCCTAATTTGTAAATTTCTTTTGGTCTATAGACAAAGGCTTGAGGATTGCTTGAGTGAGTCAAGCATTCTTGAGTTCCCAAGGTTTGAGTGAATCAATTAACCTATCATTGTTCTATTCGCAAATCACTCGTGATGATTCCAAAGTCTTGTATGTGAGGTTTCTATCCGAGTGATCTCCATTCTAGGTTCTTATCAAGCACCAAACCAAAATAATAGATATAAGATAATACCCAAAACTACAAAAATTTACTCAATGAGCTTTTTATTTATATTTATATACTAGATATGCACCGGTGCGATGCACGAATTTGTTTTTATTAAATAAAATTTAATAGATATATATTGAATCATGTTTTGGAAATTTATACGTTTGTTGGATATTTTGAGATCTAATTTTATATAATAAGATTCGACACGTAGAAGAATCTTGTTAGTTACTAACTTTTGAAATTCAACTTAATATAATAGAATATAATAAGATTTGACATGTGAAAGAATCTCGTTGAAACCTACCTTTTGAAACCCAACTTTATATAATAGGATATTGCAAAAAAAATTTATCGTTGGATTCGACACGTGGAAGAACCATGTTGATTACTAACTTTTGAAATTCAACAGAAATATAATAGAATGTGGGTGTCATGTAATGTATTTGATTTATCCGTATATATGTAGCTATATAAGGGTATTTCAAGTATTTTTTTTTTTAATAATCTCTTAGATAACTTTTTGGTATTTGGTGTAATTTTTGGGTAATAATAAAAAATTGAGTACTTATTCGATTATTTGAATATTTTTTGGATGTTTGACTACTTTCCAAATATTCAGATATTTTTCCATTTTTAAAAACATTACCTGAACCATCTCGAAACCGATTGGACCCAAACCAAAATCATTTTGGTACCTTAATGGGTAAGAATATATTACCCAAAATATCCAAAATTGATTGGCTTCTACCCCAAAAATCGAACCATTAACCTGAATGCCTAGGGGCTAATCTCCAAATCTTCAATTCTAGGTTGATTTCTCTTTTGAACAACGGATGAACACTTGAGATCATTTTAACGAAGCCATTTTACGTAACAATAATGGTTAGTCCTTCTCTTTGATACATTGTTGTCTAAATCTAATCTATCAGAGATTTCTTAAGGTTCACTTCAACAAGGACATGTATAGTATCAAGATAGATACAACGTTATATTGTAAGGGTAGACTTTGATAGATTAGTTGTAACCAATGGCCACCAAATATTGTTATTCTAGTTGTCCTAGCAACTAACAACTAATAAAATCGACTCAACTCTGGTTTCGAAATAAAGTTATATAGTAATGCTTATATTAATGATGAACAGTCCACTACGTTCAAAATATATCATATTTTCTGCTAAGAACAGCCACATCTAGTGCTTCACTTATGTATAGTGAGATCTTAACCTACACACGCTCACAGGCGCAGCGCAGGAAGCTCTCCAATAATGTTATAGGTGATCATATTTAGTACCATCATTAAATTCATATAAGTAGGAAATACATATTCATATCATTTAACCTAAACACAAAATTATTCCAAAACACCCTAGATCCCAACTATTAATCTATATAGACATAATAAAAAAATTAATATGAAAAAAGAAACTTGTTATTAAATACTTCCACGTCTGCTGGAGTAAAAACTAGGGTTCTTCTCAAAAGAAAAGTTCTTTAATTAACTTTTTTTTATCAAATATCATATCTGGACCGCATAAATTTTCTTGACTAAAATCTATAAATCTATAACTCTTATTGATTAATCAAAGATTGAAGCGTTGGATAATCTTTGGAATCTTATTTTTCTAAAGTTGTTTTACTACTGATAGATATTTTAATTTTTTTTTTAATTTCGTGAATCCGGTCGGGTTTCGTCGGTTTAGGTATCCGACGAAAACCGACCGGATTAATGAATTAATTTTTTTTTTGATTAATCCGGTCGGTTTTCGTTGGTTTGTGAGCCGACGAAAACCGACCGAATTAATGAATTAATATTTTTTTATTTTGATTAATCTAGTCGGTTTTCGTCGGTTTGAGAACCGACGAAAATTGACTGGAATAAGATTTTGATAAAAAAAATTATATTAAAACCGATGACAACCGACGGAATCGGTTATGTTTCGTCGTTTTTTCGTCGGTTTGTCTCCCGACAAAAAACCGACGGAAATATTTCTGTAGGGTTTAGCCTTGTTTTCTTGTAGTGGATGCGATAAAACTCAAAGCAACGAACATGTCTTAGTTAGTTAGTTGGTTTTTGTTTGATTGTCCTATAGTCACTTACTACACGTTACTAGTTTTGTCTCAATCACATGAAATTTTCCTTCATCCACTCCACTTGATGGACAAATCCAAAAGACTCCACAAATTTTTTTTCGAATAATTAGAATAAATATTACCTTATTCGTGGTATGAACTAAAGCACAAAATTCTTTATTTCACATAATTGGTGACTTATTAATGTATGTTGACAAAAAAAAAAAAANTTTTAAAAAAAAAAAAAAAAAAAGCACAAAACGTATTCGACGGTTCACAATTTTTTTTACTTTAACGCGATTTGTGATTTAGTTGACATTCTAATTTTTCTATTAAAAAATTTTAAAGAAACAATTGAAACACCCTTCAAAGAAATTAGAAGAAGACCGAATGGTTGTGGTCGAGTGGTAAGGAACGGGTTGGGGCATCAACCACATTGCGAGTTTGATTCCCCAACATTTCGGTCACTAAAAGGCTAACGAACACTACTCCAGATACGGACACTACTCCAGATTAATCTGTTGAGCTTACTCCTCTGTCTGTTAAGCTTACCCTTCTATGTGTCTTTCAAGCTTATTCGGTGAGTTTTGGTAGGATATGTATATTTGCTTACTACCCATTTGTAGAACCGGCGGTGAGGGCCTATCTATGGGCATTACCACCCTCAAGAGAATAGTTCAGTCCCCTCCCATTAAATCTGGAAATTCCTGAGTTACAAAAAAAATAAATAAAATAGAAAAAAATGTACTAGGAGTGTTTGTTGGAGAGAGGGATTTAAAAACCTTTGTAAAATCATGAGTTATTAGTTTCAAAAAAAAAAAAATTCATGAGTTATTGAAGCATTTATTTTAAATTTTTAATCACAATCATGTGCTATTGTATCTATCATTTGTAAATAGTAATTAAACTCATATTTTATTCGATGTTAATGATTTGAAAAGAAAAAAAAAGAAGACTTTTTAATATTAGATTTGAGTGAATTTGGTAGTTGAGTTCTATTTAAGATAAGAAACCTTGTAACTTTTGTTGAAATTATTTGGTGTTGTATTTACAAAATTCACTTTGCATAAACTCTAAGGCAATGAATTCTGCAAAGATTTTCAAATCTTACACAAATTTCCAAATTTACTAAGAAAACTTTGTTTGAATATGTAAAAGAAATTTACAATTTCATTTAGAATAGGAAATGCCATGCAAAACATCTTGGCATTGACTAAGCTTGTGAATTTATTTTCAATGTGAACAAAAAAAGTGTTTTAGTTTTATTCTTATTTTCATCTATAAGTTAAAGAGTTTTAAAACGACGCTTAAAGTCATTTAATATAATTATCTACATATAATTTAAATTAAGATATATATTTTTATTTCTGAACTGATATAAAAAAAATTATATTTTAGATGTAATTGAGTCGAATAGATAAAGTAAGAACCAACTGGAGTAGTTACTACCTAAATCCCCTCATGACTGCGCACCTGCCACCCTCCCCAAGTCGCTACACAATTTTAATTTTCTAATATTTTTTTTGTCTTGTATACCTTATTTATTTAAATTTTCTTGTTGTTTTTAGTATACATTATTTCTAATCATTGGTTTAAAAACAAAATCCATTATATCATTGTTAGATCTTACTTTATTACAACAAAAATATGTTTCGTAACTGGAATTAACGCAATAAATAAATTTATTTGAAATGAGATAACAATTTAGTACAATAAATAGATTTAATTAAAATAAGGTAAGAAATTTAGTAATATGAATTTTTTCGAAAAATTACAAAGATAATATCGTGACAAAACTTAGAAAAATAATAAAAATTGAAATATGCGCTGAGAAAATAGGTAGGCAAGATGTGGTCGTAGATAGGTGAAAGTTGTCATAGACATGCTAATTTGCATATAGGCAAGTGGTCAAATGAAGATAGGAAAATGGTTAGAGATAGACAAATCACCAGAGATTTGAAAGTGATCAACAATAGATAAGTAGTCAAAGTCGGATAGACGATTAAGTAGGTAGGCAAGAGGAAAATTCGTCAGACTATTGCCTATATGGCCAGAAATTGGGAAAGAGATGAACTTATTTTGTTCTCTAGTTCACTTATTTATAGTTTTCTCATGGTTTGTCATACGTTCTAGCTAGGGTAGATAAGCAGCATCAACAAGACGAGGACCGCAAGTTAGACTAAGATTGTGAGCTAGACGAGGCCGCGAGGAAGATGAAGGACATGAGTTTAGTGGGGTACATGATGATGGAGATTGATATTTGCATGGAAATTACGAGGCAAGATCGCCGAGTCAAAAGTTCAATATACATGGGCAAATCATGGCAAAAGATTGTGTGACATGAAAGTGATACATTATGGGTGATTCTTGGCGAGAACTCATCATAACAAGAGATAAGGAATCTTGAGAAACTCATGCCAAGAGGTTGGAATGAGGTTTGTTGGGAAATCTAAAACACAACAAAGCGTCGTCTCCACTTCATAATTGGACATTGATAAGAGATTTCTTCTAAGACACATCTAACGCACACCTCCATTCCAGAGTTGGGACCAGTCTAAGGGAAGCCGAGACTCTCTCAGGTACTGGCTCTGAGAGCTCATTTTCAGTTTCTAGATCAATTCTTCTCATTTAAATTTTGGTCATGGATGTTGCAGATTGCTCATATAAATCATTTTCTTTAACTTTCTTTATTATCTCCTTTCTGGCTGCATTTTTAGCAGGATCCGTAATGTTGGAGTATTGAATCACCTTACCCATAGATCCTATTAGGTCCTAATTTGAAACTTGAGACTCATATCTGTCATTGACATTTCCCTTGCTCTTTGACTTTGCTTCTAGGTCCTACATTAGGTCTTTTACAATTGGATTTTTTCTTGCAGGTGGAGACAGGGAGTCTCGTTGAGATGATTCAGTTTCTTTTTCCTTTCTTTTAGATCTTGCATCAAGTTCTTGCCTTAGGTCCTTAACATGTGTTTTTTCTTCCTGGCGTAGAGAGGTAAACTATGTGGGAGGGTTAAGGTTCTTTTTCCTTGCTCTTAGATTTTTCCTCTAGTTCCACTCTTAAATCTTTACGTTACAGAATTTGTCTTCCATACGCAGGTAGTGGCTCTCTATATGAGGATTCTAGTTTTGAGTGTGAGATGTCCTGCCTTTTAGTCTCATGCAAAATGTAGGAATCACTCTCTCTACGGATTTTGGTAGAGAGGTCTTTTCTGTATGGGTTGTAGCGATGCTCCCGGGATTTGGAGCTACTCAGGAAAACAGAATCTCCTCTTCCCCTAGTGTTTATGGAATCATTGTAAATTCTCTCAACATTCTGTAAGGATAGGTAGTTTGACTCTGGATTATACAACAAGGTGGAATTCTACATATTTGATGTTGGAGAATGCTTTGAAGTATAGATCTACATTCGAAATATAGCACTTGAAGATCAGCTCTATGAAAATTATTTTCAAGAAGAAGATAATGGAGAAAACATACATGGACCACCAAGAGCTATAGATTGGGATGATGTTACTCGATTGGTATATTTCTTGAAGCTCTTCTATGAATCGACTTTGGCATATTCTGCATACTCAAAGATAACATCTAATTCATGTTATGATGAGATATACACTATTGAAGAAAATTTAACAGCAGTGTTGAACAATCAAGAGATAAAAGTGAGGAACATGGTAACTCCTATAAAAGAAAATTTGATAAGTGTTGGGGTGGTCTTGAGAAGATTAATAAAATTCTGATCATTGCTAGTATTCTAGACCCACAATGCAAGATGGAGTTGGTGATGACTTGTTTTGATGATAAGTATGATGAAAGAAGTGCAACTTCATCAAAACTGAAAGCAGAAGTGTTATGTCTGATGCGAAGGTTGTATGAAACTTATACTAAATCTCATACTAAGAAATCTGTTGGAAGTTCAAGTTCAGCTCAAGCTATAAGTGTGGAGTCAACAACTTCAAGTGACATGAGTCGTAGGTCTCATAAGACAAGGTTCTCTCGATATAGTCAAATGCAATCATTGAAGGAAAATTACAATGTTTCAGCCAATGAGTTGGATATATATTTTATGGAAAATGTTGAGTTACCAAAAGCTAACTCTCTTGGACTTGAGTTCGATATCTTATCATGGTGGAAGACTAATAGTGCTAAGTTCCCAATCTTATCAGAATTAGTAAGAGAAACACTTGCAATTCTTGTTTCTAATGTTTCATCGGAAGTTGTTTATAGCACTAGAGATCGCATCTTAGACCCGTATCAAAGCACATTGACTCCTTTTATGGTTGAAACGTTGATTTTGACACAAAATTGATTTAAGACGTCATTTTATTCACATGCTAAAGTTAACATACGTAATTATATTCATGATTTTTCTATTTTTAAAATTACATGACTCGATGGGGGGGGGGGAAGGGGTTTCCCGCGCAGTACATAAGTCAGGAGAGATTAATGATAAGCAAAACTTGGCAAACAAGATTTAGTGAGTAAAGACTTGGTGGAGACCGTATGCATAACAAAGCTCAGTTGGGGTTTGCCCTGCAGGGCACGAGTCGGCAGAAATAGCTTGTGAGAAAATCTCGACAAGAACAATTTTGCGAGGGAAGTATCATATGTGGCAACCCACAAAACTAGGTTTGGCAAAGACAACTTGTGAAAAATGATTAGTAAGGAAGTTGTGAGCGAGAAATCTGCTACGGTCACTTGTTAGGCTACACTCGGCAAAGACAACTTGTAAGGATAGCTCAGTAAAGTTTTTTCCCACTGTCGCCTTCGAGATAGTGCTTGACATGGACAAATAAAAATATTTATTTGAAGCATGACGAAGATCCAACAAATTTCATAAGTTTCATTAATAAATTGTTGTGCGTTAGAATAGTCTTCTTATATTCTTCAGAGGGATTAACGCGAACGCTGCGTTGGTCAGATACATGTTTATACCTTGGCCTTCTTTATTCAATCTCTTTGACCTCGTCATGGTCGACATATAAGTGAGGTATGGTTTCTAGGATAGCGAGTCTTGGTGTTTTCGCTATTTTATTCCAAACATTTTGATTTTCTCTCCATCTAGTCCATCTTAGCGAGCAAAACTTACAACATGTATGGAGAGCCAGGAGGACCGGTAGGAAGGGTTGGATCTGCTAAAGTATGCGTTATCGCATAGAAATCATTACTTGGCTGAGTTGGGATGAGCCAAGGTGTTATGTGCTCCACTAAACTCATTACATATAGTTGATTAAAAAGGGATTTTGAGGTGTGAATTTTAGGTTAAAGATTAAGCTTAGTTGACAACAAATTATTATTTTCATACATATTAGAAAATTTAAAGTGACACATATTAAAAAGGAAGAAATATGGTTTACGAAAACTAGATTTACTACAAAATCAAAATGCATCTATTAAAATGACTTTACATACAAGAAAAAATTTGTATTGATATATAATATTTCGTCACAATATGAAGATATTGTTACGAATTTGTGACGATTTGAAAATGGTTACAATACAAGTGTCACAAATGTATATTAGTAACAGAAACGTCACAATATACTTGTGACGAATAAATCTAGTAACAATTTTGTCACATATCGTTATGGAATAGAGTCACAATGATTCATAACAAACAAAATTTGTAACAAAATTGTATATAAAACGTCACAAATTACTACTTATATTCATAGTTACAATACAATTGTCACAATAGGTCAAATTTTTTTGTAGTGTTAGTTAACAAACAAAAAGAATTTAGTTGGCAAAAAAATATAAACACATATATTGTTGAAAATCAGCTAATTAATTTAAGAGTGATTTAGCCATATCCCTTATAGAAATCCAAACTCACAAACTCCCTTTTTAATAAGTTTTATTCACTTAATGTCATTGGGCCAAATGTGTGAATGACAAGAATGTCATCGAAAACATTATAAATAAAAGAGAGAAAACAACAGAGTATTAAATGCAGGGGACAGTACATTTAATGCGTTGTCTCTGAGTGTGTTACCCGGTAAAACATATTATACCGGGTAACATATTTATTATACGCTAACATTTGATGTAACAACCACAAATATATTTCATACACTGATAACATATTTAGTATATGCTAACATTTTTCTTACCCGTTACGTTAGTTACATTGGTTACATTTCTTACCCGGTAATACATTTCGTATATTGAAAACATATTTAGTATCAGCTAACATGAAATATACATGATAATTCATTTTTATTACCCGGTAATTTACATGTTAGTAGGTAAACTATGTACTATACACATGGTTTAGGACCTCGTTTAGTATCCATTAACAAATATGTTACCGGGTAACATAATATGTAAATGGTAAGCTATGAGGTGGATGGTACATACATACATTGTGTGTTAATACATTAAGTATCCGATAACACATTTATTACTTGTTAATACATTTATTATATGATATGACATATTTGAGTATATCACTGTTTTTAGTATCTGCTAACTTATACCGGGTAAAAACTATTGTATCGGACAAAATATTTATTATCCGCTAATAGAAAATGTAATACCCGACAATACATTTTTTTCATTGATAACAGAGTTAGTAGCCGCTAACTTAAAGAGTACATGGTAAGATATTTATTACCCAATAATTTATATTATTCATGGTAAATAATTGTCAATACATCTTCATCTCTTTCATCTTTACCCTCTAATCAGACCCCTCACATATTCTTTTCATAACAATCCCAAATCAAATGAAAACAAACTCGTAAAACAAGATTTAAAATCAAAACCGAATCTTAAAGCCCTCTAAATGTTGAATTGTTGAACCAAAATACACAAAACGAACTGTATCCTTTACATGATTTTTTATCAGCTAACTTATATATTTTACTCGTTACATGATTTATTATCAGCTAACGTATTTGTTACATGATTTTTTATCCACCTAGAAGATATACGTTTATAAGAAACCATTAGTAACATTATCAAAATAGGTGAAAGAATTTATGATATTGCTCTCGACAAATTAGTTGATAGTTACTTGAATTGCATAACTTAACTTTCACAAAATTGAAATACTTTCAGTTTCAATGCTAAGTAAAACCCTAAAATTCGAGATTCAATCGTAATTAATGCATAAACCCAGATAAGAAAATAAAGAAGCCAAATTGGGGATTTAAAATCTGAGGTAACCATCAGGGGATAAAGAGTTTGATATTTATCTTAGGAACGGTATCATCCAAAAGCAGCAAATGACTCATGATTGCATCAGCGATGAAATCGTCAATACTGCTACCAACGAAGACAATTTGTTCCCTACGGAGAATACCCATGACGTCAATTCAGCTTCACGAATAGCAGACTCTTGTGTCTGCGACATCTCAACTGAAGTAGTGGTGAATCTCTGTAAAAGAGAAGAAGAGAAGAAAGAGATAAGTGAAGAGAAGATAATGAGAAGAGAAGAGAAAAGAAGAAGAGAAAAAGAATGAAGAGAAGCATCAGCAAATCTCTGTAAAAGAGTAGAAGAGAAAGAAAAGAGAGCTAAGTGTAAAAGATAAGAAGAGGATAAAGAGAACAAGAGAAGAAAAAGAAAAATGGATAATGGAGAATAAGACTATAATGGGCTTGTAGGCTTACGAAAAGTAGTGGAGTCAATAAACTAATTATGCTTTAAAAATAGGTTATTCACCCAAATAACTCTTAACTAAGATTATACCCATGCTATAGTGTGAGATTTGATTATTTTTGTAGCCGTGTTTATTTGGTTCCTAAACCCGTGTTGATATTTTGAATGTTGTTTTACAGGCTCAAAATCCGAATCGAAATTAACCTAAATTAGAGAAACCAAACTGAACATGATAAATTAACTTAATAGATACTAAATCTGTGTATTTGAAAAACCAAACCTAAACCTGCACCCAAACCAAATCAAGAACAAATTTTTTTAGAGTTTTTCTATTAAATCTTTTTTAATTTTGAAAATCTATATATAAATACTCGAACCCGAACTCGATCTATACCGGACCAAACTCTATCCATACAATAAAAATATTTGGATATGTCTTAAATCAAAATAAAGAAATACCGAATTAGATGAACCGAACCCGATAGAATACCAAAATGTATCCTAAATCTATATACCAGGAAAATCGAATCTAAACCAGAACCGGAACCAAATCAATAACCGAATTTGTAACCAATTTTTTTTATTTTAGCTTTTTATATGTTTTTCATTAAATCTTTATTAATTTAGATTTTTTTTAAATAAATATCTATAAAAAACCTATTTTAAACCTATTTTTAAGGGTTGTTACAAACCATATATTAATTTTATTCTATAGTTTATAACATAGTATAAATGAAAATGTCTTCCGATTTAATATATAAGATTTAATATAGATTATTTTTGAGAAATACTTTTTCCTTTATATCGCAATTCAAAAATACCTCAAAAATTATCTTCTTTTTTGAAAAAAACTCATAAAATAATATAATATATCAGTTAGATTCTTTTATTTATTTATTTTAAAAACACAAAGTGTGTTTTCACATTTGTTTGGATTTCTTCAGTTAGAGTGACCATCTTTTCAAAAATATTTATGAAAATGACCTAGCTCACGATATATTTCTAAAACCCCTTTTTATTATATATCATTGATTTATTTTGGTTTTGTTAAGAGTGAGTCCGTGAAACCTTTTGCATGTAAGTGAATAATTCATGTAACTTAAACGCAACGATATTTAAAAGTTGTGCAGGTAGAGATGTCTACTTCATTTAATTAGTTCACCTTTTCTTATGGAAAAAATCTCATTTAAAAGTTACAAAAAAAAAAGTAATTTTAAGAAATACCTTTTTTGACATGCCATTTTTTTAAAAATGTTAATTTATATATATATATATATATATATATATATTTTCCTAATTTCCAAAAGAAATGTTAGATTTTGAAAAAGGACATTTTAAAAAGAGCATTTTTGAAATTTCTAAAAAAAATCTCATTTTAAAAAACTTTTAATTCCACTTTAAATTTTGAAGATTTTGCATTTATAATACATGTTTAGTTTAAATTTTTGTTACTAGGGTTCTAACGGGTACATGTGGAATTTGAGAAATATTTTATTTCACATCTTTTTTCATTCCACATTTATTATTCACTTTTGCGGAATTAATATTGTGGAATTTGAATAATTTTGTACTTATCCATATTTTATATGATTTGTTTGTTTTCTTTTAATTTTACACTTAAAATGTTTAACAAATAATTCTACAAGATTTCAATTACTTAATTAATTTTCAAAATTAAATGTATAATTAGTAATAATAATGACTTAGATATAATATTACTAAGTTGCTCAAGTAAAATTTAATAAAATATATAATTAATTATAAATATCAAAGTAAATATATTAATATCAATTAATTAATTAAAATTAGCTGTATAATATATACATTTATCCAAAAAATTATAATTATATATATTATTTATATTTATATTTCAATCGCTCAAAAACTTTTATTATTTGATTGTTTGGGTTTGCAAAAGTAAATTTAGAACAATATTTTGGTTCTCTCTTTGGATAGATTTGGATAGATTTAGATGTTCAACCCCTCCACACTATATAAAGTAGATTAAGATGGTTTTTAAAGTGGACTCTAGCTATGAATCATGATAGCAACGTATGCATTGCAGTGAAAAAATATGAAACTTTTATTTTCATGTAATATTCTTTCTCTTTTAGATTTTAGAAATTAGTTTTGATTCTTTTAAATTAATTTTTTAACCAAATTTAGTTATATTCTGCAGTTACCATTTGAGTTTAAGTTATTCCATAAAATTTCACGTAAAAAAAAAATCTACTATATTCCACATTCAACAAAATTCCGTAGTTATCATTTACACCATAGGTTTCCGAGTTCAGAAGACTTTGTTAAGATTTTATTTTATTAATTAAATACATATTCAAATAAATAAAGAGCTGATGATGGTGATAACTATTTAGTCAAATGTGGAAAAGAATTATTATGGAATTATATTTATATATTGAAAATTAGGGTAAATATGCAAAAGAAAAAAAATGTATAAATTGGAAGTGAATATAATTTAAAGGAATTTATATGCAATACTTTATATTAAAGGTAAGTAACAACTCAAACAACCAGAAGAAGTAAGTAAATAAAAAAGAAATAAAACCAAAAAAAACTTTTTCGGTGTGTGTGTTGTGTCTGGCTTCCATTTTCCTAGATTATATAAACACCAAAAGAGATCTCATTCTTATAAATAAAAAAAAATAAGTAAAAATGGGTTGTCGTCAAATCTGTGTGCTAGTTTTGTTTGTTTGTATATTTGAGTTCTTCGACTTCACGGTTAGCTCCGCCGTAGAAGAGAGTGGAACGGTGTTTGTGTACGGAAGAACCGCCGTGGGAAAAACGGATGAAGACTTCATTTGCGCCACCTTAGACTGGTGGCCGCCGGAGAAATGTGATTACGGCACTTGTGCTTGGGACCATGCTTCCATTCTCAATCTGGTTATTTTTTCTTCTTTTCTCTCTTATTTATTTATTTATTTTTTTCATGTTTTGCCGACGAGAATAATGCAACAACTTGTATTTTGTTAGAAAAGAAAAACAAATTTTTTTTTTTTGATTGGTGAATGGTGAGGTAGTAGGAATCAAAATAATAAAAATGCCTTTATCAAAAAAGATGATAAAAATGATATATTTTCTATAATGATAAAAATGATGTTATTTTTCCATCTGATAAAAATGATTTAGGAACCATTTTAAATATTTATAATAGAAATTATTTTCAAACAGATTATTTTTAAAAATTTTCATAATTTTCTCTCTTTTATATTATGTTCTTCATAATAAGAAGAAAAAATTGTATTTTGGGTTGGTAAGGTAGTAGGAATCTGTTGAAATTTTAACAATTGATTTAAAACGAATATTAACATGACGAAATTTTCATTTGTTTTTATTTTTATTTTCCTTTATAAACAAAAATATGAATTTTTGGTCATGTAAATTTGAAAAAACCTTTGGCAATGTTTCTTTATAGCAATAAATTAGTAAATATGAACTTCAATTCTCAATCTTGTTTTGCTCTCAATATGAAAATTCTTTGACAATTTTCATTTGTTTTTTAATTATTTATACAATTTTTGTTTTCTTTTTCTTGTTTTTGCGTTGAATACAATGCAACTTGGAATTTGATAAAAATTGAATAGAAAGAAAAAGAAAAGGAAAAAAAAACCTTGTATTTTGGGTTGGTAAAATGGTAAAGTAGCAGAAATACATTGAATTGTTTTTCAAGCATTCTACATTTGGCGAATTCAATTTACTAATTGTAGAAAACGTAGAAACAGGACAACTCGATTTTACTAGTTTCTTACCATTTTTGAAATATTGAAATGTGTAGTTCAAACACATAAGTACAAAAATTCTCGTATGTTGCTTTAAAGTCCAGTTTTAAAAAGAAAATTCATTTCATGTAAAATATGAAGCATACTAAAATTGGCTATGTTGATTTTTTCTTTCAGGACTTGAACAACATGCTTCTTCAAAATGCAATCAAAGGTAATTTTAAATCACATCTTTTATCTACAATCAAACTTATATAGATCAATAGTATAAGAGTTATAATTATTTATTATTATTTACACTTATTAATTTATTAATTATATCAAAAATTTTGTTTGAAACCAAGTAATGGTATTAATATATTGCAAATTACATTTTATTATCAGAATTTAACCTTTAGGAAAATTTAATTATTTTTGAAAACAGCATTTGCTCCATTGAAAATAAGAATAGGAGGGTCATTACAGGACTTGGTGACGTATGAAACACCTGATCTCAAGCAACCTTGTCTACCGTTTACCAAAAACTCTTCACTTATCTTTGGTTTCACAAAAGGATGTCTGCCTATGCGCCGATGGAATGAACTCAATGCCTTATTCCGCAAAACCGGGTATTTTCAGCTTTTACCTGTCATAAATTCCATCACAATTCGTGTTTACCTTTCTTTTCTTCCTCTAACTTGTTTCGATCAGAGCTAAAGTCATCTTTGGGCTGAATGCACTCGCCGGGCGTTCCATAAAACCGAATGGCGAAGCCATAGGAGCCTGGGATTACTCCAATGCCGAATCATTCATTCGGTTTACAGCAGAAAATAACCACTCCATTGATGGTTGGGAGCTTGGTAAGTCATCTGACAACACTAGAGAATGCATATGCTTGATTCAGTTACTTTCAACATGCCCAAACCGATTTTAGCTTCTTCTTTTTTTCTCAATAGGAAATGAGCTGTGTGGTAGTGGTGTTGGTGCAAGAGTTGCAGCGGATCAGTATGCTAAAGACACTATAAATTTGCGAAAAATTGTGAACCGAGTTTATCAAAATCAGAGCCCCATGCCATTGGTGATAGGCCCAGGTGGCTTCTTTGATGGCGCTTGGTTCAAAGAATACTTGAGCAAAACAGAAAACTCTCTAAATGCTACTACTCACCACATCTACGACCTCGGTCCAGGTAACCAAAAATACTCAACTATCAACATTGTGTGGTTTGTGATTTCGCTTTTGATTACCTGAATGGAAAGAAAACTATATTTTGATCAATTAGGAGTCGACCAACATCTGATAGAAAAGATTCTAGACCCTTCATTTCTGGACAAAGAAACAACGTTTCATAGCCTCAAGAACCTAATCAACAACCTCTCCACAAAGGCTGTGGCATGGGTTGGTGAGTCTGGTGGTGCCTACAACAGCGGGCGGAATCTTGTCTCTAATGCTTTCGTGTATAGTTTCTGGTAAGATATAGATACTATAACTGCAAAACGTAAACTTATTACACGGAATATACTCGAAAAATCTCTACTGATGATATTGTGAGATGATAGGTACCTGGACCAGCTTGGTATGTCCTCGCGTTACGATACAAAAACATATTGCAGACAGTCTCTGATAGGAGGAAACTATGGACTGCTAAATACTACTACTTTCACACCCAATCCAGACTATTACAGGTAATCTAAGATGAATTTGGTGTGTCACCAGAAAAAATGGGAAGAAAACGGGCAATAAAAATAAAATACCTCTTGTTAAATTGCAGTGCTTTGCTGTGGCAACGACTTATGGGAAGAGAGGCATTGCTCACAAGCTTTTCTGGAACCAAAA
This sequence comes from Lepidium africanum, assembly GCA_900406405.1. Lineage (NCBI taxonomy): Eukaryota > Viridiplantae > Streptophyta > Magnoliopsida > Brassicales > Brassicaceae > Lepidium > Lepidium africanum. Next base: position 21,335 of record OVAX01000037.1, read on the forward strand.
AGATACGATCATACACCCACTGTGCAAGACAATCGGTACGTCTTAAGTTTCCATAAGAGTAACTCAAACGACATTATCCTCAATGTATTCCGATGTAACTTTTAAAGGCTCATCATGCAGAAAGGGATCACAGTTTTGCTGATAAACCTTGACAACACTACAACAGTTATGGCAAATATAGAGTTGAATAACACTTTCACTATGAGACATATACATCACAGGAAGTCTTACAAAACAGCAATTTCTAAACTTCCTTTGGATCCTAATGGGGAAATCCAAAGAGAAGAGTACCATTTGACAGCAAAAGACGGAAATTTACACAGTCAGACTATGCTACTTAACGGAAAAGCTCTGCAGGTTGAGCCGACAGGTGACTTACCTTCTCTGGAGCCGATATATGTAAATTCAACAGAGCCAATAACAATAGCTCCATATTCCATTGTGTTTGTGCATATGCGTAGTGTTGTTGTACCTGCATGTGCTTAGGGAGCTGCATTAGTAATTGAAGCAGTTCCTCCATTCAGTTATTTGATTAGATGAAATAAAACTACATGTATTTCAGAAATCTATGGGCACCAAAATTTGTAATTTCGAACCAGATAAAAGAAGTGAGACAATTTTCAAACCCAAAAATGTAATCTTATTACTGTTTGGACATTTAAAACCTGGTCGTGGCTACAAAAGGATACAACAAACACACTAGAGGGTCAAACAAAAAGCTACAAGAAAAACTTGAGTGACCAAAGCCTTTCAAAGACCCAACAATTTCTTTGAGTTAAATCGTCAGTTTCCACCATATCGAGCTGAAAGTGTAATGCATAAAATGGGGTCCGGAGTCAAGGAGCAAGACTGAGATAACATTAACTTTAGCTATTTTATAGCTTAGTCAACTTTTAGCAAAAAGAGATTTAGCAAGATCAGCTCATGAGAATGTTGACAAACCAGTAGTCTCCAACATGAGTTGAGTATCCTTATCATTCCCAAACAGCTGCTTATGTCGAAGACTATGCAGTCGTCCAAAGAGCTGTTTCTTCAAGGACTCAAAAACCAATTCAAACCTCTCAAGCTGTTCCATTGCATTAGGATTGTATAAAAATAATCCATAGAAAAGTTCAAAGCTGTCACCAGCAGTATTCTCCACCAATTTTAGCAATGTCTCATAACCCTTGGTATCGATAGGAGTAGTTTCCAGGCACAATTTCTCAAGAACCCTTCCCACTGTGTGTGTGATAAACTGTGATCCAGCAGCATGCCGATCATGTTCAGCACATGACATCTCCACCATTAAACATCCTTCACGGGCAAAAATATCAAGAAAACTGTCGCACCTAGATTTTCGATTATCATCAATTCCGATCCTGACCTTATCAAACACAAAGGAAAGATTACTCCATCCGTTTTTACCACTCTCTGGTCCAAACATGGGATGCGTGCACAAAATATCAAATTCTTTTGGGAGAGCTTGAAGAAACAAATTCCTCGGAAACTCTTTTACAGATAGCACATCCACAAAAAGGGTGCTTCTCTTTAGTCTCTGAAATGGGAGTGACTTGAGAACTTTTTCAGTCGAAAGGATTGACGTACATAGAAGTATAACTTCAGGATGCTCTTCAAACAGATCGTCAAGGTCTGATATATACGAGACACCCAGCTTCGTAGCTTCATCAGTATAGTCAGTTCTAGAATAGGCTAACACCTTGTGGCCCTGTCTAACCATGGTTTGTGCTAGAAACTGTCCAAAGTTGCCAAACCCGACGATGCCAATCTTAAGCCTGGAACTACCATTGACACTGCCAGAGAGCTGGGGATTATATTCGTACTTCGGAGAAACATCATCTGACCTGCAGGATAACAAGTTATTAAAACATATGAAACAAGAAATCAAATCTATGCATCCAGTATCCTAAATCAGGCAAAATAAGTCCATCTCGAAACACAAATGCAGGTAACAACATCACATCAAATGGCATAGCATGAAATTGCAGCAGCAAATAGTGTACCTCGTTATATCCAAAGAAGCTTCATTATGATGACTATGAGCTTTCTGTGCTTCACCCTCGAACAACTGCTTCCTCACAACACCGTGAAGTCGACCAAAAAGCTCCTTACGCAATGCCTGAAAAGCCAAATCCATCTTTTCTAGCATCTCCAACGAGTTCTCATTGTACACAAACAACCCATAGTACAAATCAAAACTATCGCCACGAGTATTCTCAGCCAAATCAAGCAATGCCTCATACCCTTTAGTATTAATTGGCGTCGATTGCAGTTTCAGCATCTGCAAAACCCTACCTAGCGTATGCGTTATGAACTGCGACCCAGCAGCATACCTATCATGATCAGCACAACTCATCTCCACCATCTTACATCCTTCTCGTTCAAAAATTCCAAGGAAACTCTCACATCTAGAGATTCTCAATTCATCTTCTCCTATCCTAACCTTATCGTATACGAATCGTAAACCTCTCCAGCCATGATTGGAATTAACACTCTGAGGACCAAACATTGGATGCGTACAAAGAATATCGAAATCTTCAGGTAAGTATTGAAGGAGAAGAGTCTTAGCGAACTCTTTAACGGAGAGAACATCAACAAAAAGAGTGTTGCGACGGAGTCTCTGAAACGGCAACGTTTTGAGAACACTTTCGGTAGAGAGAATTGAAGTACAGAGAATTACAACATCAGGATGACGTTCACAGAGATCGTGAACATCTGTGAAGAATGAGACACCGAGACGTTTAGCGTCGGCGAAGTGATCGGATCGGGAATGAGCGAAGAGAGTATGGCCTTGCGAAATTAGAGTTTCTGCGAGAAATTGGCCATAGTTCCCAAATCCAAGAATGGCGATTCGGAGAGGGCGAATCGGATCGGAATTAAGAAGAGAGTGGTCGTCGGAGACAGAGAGGCGACAAACAGTGGTGGGTTTAGACGGGCGGACAGTGAGAGAAGGGAACATTGAGGAGGAGGAGGAGAGAGAGTGAAAGGAAAGCGAGGAGGGAGAGGAGAGAGAAGATTTGGGCGTTGGGAAGAAGAAAGAGGAGTGAGAGAGGAGATGATGGGAATGAGATATCATTATGATAATTATGATGATGAAGGGATTCTGAGCTTTCTCTGCCATTTTTATTTTCTTTCACCATTGTTGCAGGATTTACAAGTCTGCACGTTGTAAAAATAAAAATAAAATTTTTTTTAATCAGATTGTAACCAGACTGGGAACATGAGTGCGTAGCCAATTAAGAATTTGATTAGGAGGAATTAACCTAAAACGGCTACGCCCGGTTAAATGAGATTTACTTAATTAGACATAGTTACTAAAAGGAAGGCCACCACCAGTAGTTCTCCGTTGAATATCTTCTCGTCAGTATCCTTGTTTTAACACACCTGTACATTTGAGTTATTGTCTTCTCCGCCTTGCCAAAGCCGTGGCCAGCTCACCGTGTCGATCTCCCATTCTTCTTGTTCATGTGTGGATGATGGTTTGGGGTCAGATAAGTGTTTGAACCATTAGTTTTCTCCACCATTATCCCTCTCATCCGTACACGGTATCCTCCTAAAAGCTTCTTTGAAGCTTCTTGGTTCTATCCTCCATCAATCTTTGATTGGAGATCATCAAAAGGTCTTTTATATTTTAGTTTAAGAATAATTTATGTTTTGTTTTCATTATAGTAATAAGATATGTTGTTGGTGTACCCTTGTCTTAATCAAATTGCATCTTTCATCACTCTTTTCTTCAAAAAAAATTGATGAAACGATTAAGTGGCAGCTTAAATCTTCTCTACAAGAACAAAAAATTTAGATTTGGTCGAGGTTTGATAAGTTGATGTTTTTCCATAACCATCTGAGAAGCATTATCTTTTCAAGTATACTCAATATAAAAATGAGGACAAGTAGATCAGAAATTACAATGAAATCGATATATATATATATATATATATAATCCATTGTAGTCTTGGCTTTAGCTTTTTAAGCCTAAATATTTTGTAACCTGACATGTAATCCTTGCAATTTGCTAATAAAATGTTCCTTTAAAATAGCATTTCCTCTTTTTCAATCCTAAAATATTACAACAAAATTATACCTACATACATATTAGTTAGGATATTGTATGCAGTCTATTGACCAAAACAAAAATTTTAATACATTATGATTATCATTAGATGATTTCTTGTGTGTTGCTCGAGGTTAAATAATCTGTAATTTTTTGTATAAAGGATTTTCAATTTTAAAATACAACTTATTTTTATATATTTTGGTTTTGTAGTATATGATTTTGTTATTTGATTGTTGTTTTTATTTTTAAATTATTTTATGAATTTTGAGTAGTTTTCTTATTTGTTAGTTTTACTATATATGTTATTGTATTTATTTGTTAATTTTTAAGAACTTGTTACTATCATTTTATATTTTTTTATTTTATTTCCATGTATATTTTTTTGTCAACTAGCTTAGTGGCTTTAAATCTCACTCCTACTACTGCAGGTAAGGGATTCGATCCATAATGCCTTAAAGATTTGTAAAGTAACTACACCACCTGGCTACATGTCCTCTACATTTTATTTCCATGTATAATCGTTGGATTTTTATGTTATTAGGATTCTTTCTAATGTTATTGTGATTTTCAAGATTTTTAATACGATAACAATATTTCCATGTGCAAAATAATACTTACCATAATTTATTACTTTGACAAATTAATTATATTATTGATATACGTAATTAACATCGACCATTAGTAGGTTATAGATAAGTAAAATAAAATAAATTTATTAAAAATTATAAATGAAACCAAATAATATAATATAATAATAGAATAAGTAAAAAAATCAGATGTAAGTGACCTTTAATCTAGTGGCCGGCAGTAAGTTCACTAAATGGCAGGCGCATTTGCACATCCAGGGATCGAGTCCTACCGCCTATATTATGTAGGAACTTGGCTATTGGGTCAGCTAGTTGTGGCCCATTGTTGACAAAAAAAAGTAAAAAAAATCAGACAAAAATTTATAAGACCAAACAAAAAACAAATCCGAACATTGATAAAAATTTATTCATATGTAAGTAGCTTCTGTCCATGAGATGCCAAACTTCATAATCCCATAAACAACTCCTACACACCACATTAGTTTTTTTATCTTCATTTTCTAGATCTTTTGAATCTTTATCCAGACATGAACACTTGTCTTTGACATATGACTTCATCAACGACCAAAAAATAATTAGACTAAGTCTATACGAACTCTATCAAGATCATCATAAGTTTCTTTTAAAATAGTCTAAATAAAAGAAGATAAAATTTTATCACCTTTAATTTGAAGTACATACAAGGTAAAGTAGAGTGACACAATAAACATATTTTAGAAGCTTCATGTAATAATTTTTGTCCTTCTTCTTTTTCTTCACAATAGAAAAATTGAATTATTTCCAACCTATAAAGAACTTCAAGATTTCCATTATCATGTAACTTCTAATATCTCTGAAAGTGCCGAAAATGATACAATTTATTTGGATCGAATTCAAGTTTTTCTAAAGAAAGTTTGAACAACACATGACGCTAGTCACATAGTTCTTAAATTTTTTTTAACTGATCTTAGGTTAAGGAAACCCGATAAAGATAATGAATCTAAAAACATAGCCATTAAGGTCAAAAGATCATCGGGTAAAAAACTTAAAGAATATGACATGACGTCAATAAAGAAAAAAAAAAGATTGGAAGAAAACGACTAATAAAAAACGATGGGATTAATAACTAATATTATGGTTCTCATTCTCGTGTGTGTGTATATATATATATATAAAATGAAACGATTTAATCCAAAATGGATAATTACTTGTTAGCATACCTATTACGACAAAATAGAAATAATAATTGTAGATATTTGATCTGTTTTTTTCCAAAAATAGAGTATTCAATTATGGTAGTTAATACAAATTAGGAAAATGTCATTTATAACGTATTTTCTATTATATAATATGTACAAATTGAAAATATTATATTGTAAATAAGGAAATAAACTATATATATATATATATTCTATCTAATAAAAATATAAATTTTCAAACAAATAATCTTATGATGATGTGGATATTACGTCTTATGCCATTAGAATTTAGTCTATTGTTTAGAGTATTTGAAAGGTTAATTTCGGAAAACTTTTATTATTGTTCTCAATTTATATGTTAAGTGTATCCTTCAAATTAATTACCCAATATTACATATATAATGTTTACAATCAATTGTATAATTATCTATTTAATTACAAAAAATGTATGAGACATATTATTTGTACAATATCATTCAAATTTAATATGATTTAAATTATATATATTTCTAATACATTAATCTCGAATCATATATCAATTTTAATTGAGAATTCATTGGAATCATATTAATTTAAAAAGAAATATATATTCCTTTAATTATATAAATTAGAAACAATTTAGAATTTAATGATTCCGAAAACCCTAATACACAACTATATATATGTACATTACCTTTAGATCTCAAGTAGCATAAATCTCTTCACAATTGTAATTCACTGCTCACACTCTTCCCCTATGGTTTCTAGGTAAGGAATAATACTTTTCTTATTCTAATTATTTTGTTTGATTTAAATTCATGTTATTTCATTTTTATAAACATATAACTAACACAATATTTTTAAAATTTTCAGATTAGCTAAAAAACTTTACCCCCTTGCTATTTCTACTAACCAAGTTCGTTTATGTACAAAGTTATGTTGATGAGAGACATGGATCCAAGATTCAGACTTTTGTATGGTACAACACTTCGCATTTTAAGAATGTCAAAAAGAAGTAGTGAAGATAGAATTTTTTATGATGGATGAGTCGGTGATATTGTGCTTTTCACAGATCTAAATGAACTATGGAATTCGGTCGTATGTTTATGATTTACTTGATAAATAATAATTTACTTGACCATCAACCAGAACCACTTCAATTTTTGGCCATACTCTTTGGTAAAGACTTTCCAGAGTCGAATGATCTTGACTTTGATCCTCCATTATTGACTCGATGGTTTAAGAACTGAGATGGAATGAAGAACCATTTTCTTGGTATCCAAATTAGCAAGATGTTTTCGTTTATGTTTTTTGTTGACTTGAGTAATGTATCACGTCAAACTTATATAGAGGATATGAGACTTTTAAACTTAATTTTATGCTAAATTGAATGTGGTTTTACAAAAGTCTAAATTCATTAAGTACGAATTTCTTGTTCGCAATTAATTGGCAATTTTTTAGTTACTATAATTTACAAAAATAATTAATATAGATGTACATAAATGGTAGAAAAATATATTGTCCTCAGTACACTTTTTTGGATCCAAAAAATTGTGGTATCATTTTACAATATACTAAATCAACGCCAAGATGCCGAGTTGCTCTCAGTCTAGTGGTTAGGATGATCCAGTTAATGATTTGACACAGGGTTCGATTCCTACCGCTGTATTATGGTAGCTTAAAAAGGGATTTTAGGGGTGAGGTTTAGGCTATGGATCGGGCCTTATCTATCCAATGTTGACAAAAAAAATCAACACCAAAATTAAATATAATACCTACATCACATCAATGTAATTAATGTATATAGATTTTGTATCACTAATAGCTAATTCTATAGCTTCCTATATTGACATTACTTTTGCTTAATTTTAGTATTATAACAAGTAAAGAATTCTCTAAAATGAATAAAAATCAATTAAATAAATCTCAAACCTTATATTTCATCAATTTTGTAATTGTATTCGAAAAAATTACATTAAATGCTAATCTTAATTACTGTAAATAAATCTAAAGTGTTATAATCAATTTAAATGGATTGGATTTTTTTTTTAGATATAGTATACGAATATATTAAAATCAACGCTTATATTAAACATTATAGCTACATTATATCACTATAACCAATGTAAATAGATTTCATATCACTTATAGCTAGTTCTACATTTTTCTATAATGACAAAAATTTTGCTTAATTTTAGTATTATAATCAATAAGGAATTCTCTAAAATGAATGCAAATCAATTAAATAAATATTGAACCATATATTTCTTCAAATTTGTAATCACGCAAAACCAAAATTAAATCCTCATCTTGATTACTATAACTAAATTATAATGCTATAATCAATTTAAATGGATATAGATTTTTTATTTTTGGTAATTTATATAGTATAAGAATAAATTAAATTAATGCTAATCTTAAGTACTATAGCTACATTATAGTAATGAATACTATGCACTAAACAGGATTATTGTAATCGTTGTTACTTATAACAAAATAAGTGTGAAAAAAAAAAACTTTTTTATATTAAATGTCATTTGCTGGTGATAATGAAAATACAGTTAAAAAATCCTTCTTAAATTATTAGTATAAATAAAGATCTCCGCACGGGTAAATGAATTAATAAATTGAAATTACAATTTATTTAACGATTAGATGAGTTTTCATGTCATATTTTTTCTGATTATTACATTGTTTAAATTATAAAACATGTAATTGTAATAGATTTTTTTATAATATATTGAAAACAAAAGAGTTGATAGTTTATAAGAAATATAAATGAAGAAAAAAAGTATTCAAACATAAATTATATTTATATATTTTAAATACATCACCACATCATACGGCCGAATTTCATAGTTCATTTAAATTTGTGAATAGCAGAACTCGTCCACCAGAAAGTATTCAAGCTTCAACATTTTCTTTTGAAGCGTTGTACCATACAAAAGTTTGAATCTTGCATTCACGTCTCTCATCAACATTATCTTGTACACAAACAAACTTGGTCTACTTCTTGAATAGTTAGTAGAAACAACAAGGGGATAAAGTTTTTAGTTAATCTGAAAAAAAAATTAAATAGTGTGTTAATTGTATGTTTATCAAATAAAAATAACATGAATTTTATATCAAACAAAATAATTTGAATAAGAAAAGTATTATTCCTTTTTAGAAACCATAGGGTGAGAAGTGAATAACAATTGTGAAGAAAATGATGCTACTTGAGACTTAAAGGTAATGTATATATATAATAGTGTATTAGGGTTTTCGAAATCTTTAAATTCCAAATTGTTTTTAATTTATATAATTAATGGAATATATATATATATATATATATTTTTAATTAACATAATTCCAACTAATCCTCTATTAAAATTAATATATGATTCGGGATTAAAGAAATTAGAAATATATATAATTAGAATCATATTAAATTCGAAAGATATTACACAAAAAATAGATTTTATTTATTTTTCGTGATAATCTATATTAGTATACAATAGAAATATATATAATTCGAATCATATTAAATTTAAATTCGAATGGTATTGTACAAATAATAGGTTTCATATATTTTTCGTAATTGAATAGATAATTATACAATATGATTGTTAACATTTATTTTGTAATATTCGGTACTTAATTTGAGAGATACACTTAACATATAAGTTAAGAACAACAATAGATCTTATTGTTTGTATGTTTTCCGAAATTGATCTTTTAAATACTCTAAACAAAAGTCTAAATTTCAATGGCATAGGATGTAATATCATAAATCATCGTGAGGTATTTTGTTTAGAAAGTTACTTTTTTATGTATAGACGATATGTTGATGGATAAGTCCAAGTCGCCTGGGCCCAATAAACAAAAAACCAATAAGAAGAAAGAAGGTCCATGAAACAACCCTAACGTCAAGAAAGCGGACCAGTATCAGCACGCTTGCCATCGGAAGAAAGATTATCTTCCGGAAAAGAAGAATCAGCGCTCTAACTAGTTAAGAAAACTAACGCTATCAACCCTCGGAGATTGATTAACGCAATAAAGAAGATGGAGACACCACTTAATCCGGCGGTAATGAAAAAATCAGAATATTCTCCAAAAATATGGAGGAAAACACCTATAAAAACAAGAATCGCGAATCAGAATTCAGACGATCTCATCTATAATCATTTAAGAACAAAGTTATCTCGACCTTGAGAGAGATAAACCATTTCGACTCTTAGCAAATATTTATATCAAATTCTCTGTATTTATCTATTGAATCCAACAAAAACTATTCGATGCTTGATGTTTGTCTACGCAAAAACGTCATATTAAATTTTATTTATTTGTTTGAATAAAAGTTTTTAGGACTCTACTTTCATAACATTTTTGGCCCAACATTCTTTCCTACCGCCATTGTTGACAAGTTCGCATTACGAATAAATTTTATTTTATCTTGAATTATATTTTCAGATTTTCATGTAATAACTATCTTTCACAATCTACTCTACATATTTTTTTTCGGACTTATAGTCCATCAAATCATTGATTTATAAACACAAAATTTTACAAGATATTAAAGAAAATTATGCTTTTTCTTTCAAATAACTAATAGTATATTTATTATTTTAATATTTTTTGTATTTTTCCTTGTAAATTACTTTATTATTGATTTTGGTATTTAATATAATATTAATACAGCTATTCAATTACAATTTTTATTTAATTTAAATCAAAAAATCTTTGAATATCATTTACAGAGGAGTAAAAACATTATAATGAATAAAATAAAATAAAATATTAAATTTACTTTTTACAAATGATATCAAGTTAAAACCACTTGAATTTTCACTATAACTGACACAAATATTAATTCCATTTTTTAAAAGTGACACAAAATTAATATCAGTTCTACCAAATGATAGAAATATTAACATTATTTTATAATAACTGATACAAAATTAACATCAATTATAGTAGTTAACAGCAATAGGAGCAAATGATAAAAGCGGTTGCATCAATTGTTTAAATAGACACAAAGTATTTGAGTCGTCACTTCCATAATTAATTACAAAAAATGATGCAAAATGTACTTGTACCAATCAAAAACAGATATAAATATATAAAACAAATGATGTAACAGACCTAGTTTCTTGTAGTGTATGGGTGCTAGAATGTTTATTCTCATTGGGCATATTAGCAATTAAAATAGCGACATATTGTGTTATTTTAAAGATAGTGTTTCAATTTGAAATGTGGCCGACGTTTGTTCCCTATCTTAAAAATTTCTCAAGACTGAAAAGTTTAATAAGATTCTTCTCATTATATGTAATTTATAGGTCTTTAATTCACTCAGTTGGTTGCCTCACTCGTAGTATCGGAGAATCAGCTTGTGTTTCATAACCTATAAACCTTTTTCTCTCTTATGTGTTTTTCCTTAATAATAAATTTATGTGGACAAAATTTTTTTATGAATTTACTAGAAATACATAAATAATGTAGAATTAGGTGTTTGACAAAAGTTTTTTAATAACTAGTTCTCTAACCTCAAAGTCCACAAAATCAAACTGAGAGAAATTCTCTCTGGTTCAATGTTTCTCTGGTGACGTTTTGATCTGCTCCCTCTTCTCGCAAATCCATCATTCAGAGGGAGAGAACATAAATTTTTTTGGCTCATTGGTTCTGTTTTCGGCTTAGGCCATAACTTTCCTGGATCTAATTCTGGTATATCTCTGATCATAGTGTCGGTTTCTCTTCTCCGTTGTGGTTTTCCATCGGCGGCTAAACTCAATTTCTCTTCTCCGTGGTGGTTCTCCACTTGCGGATAAACTCAATCCCTCTTCTCCGTGGTGATTCCGGCGGACAAACTCAATCTCTCTTCCCTGTGATGGTTCTCCACCGGAGGTTAAACTTAGTCTCTATTCCAATTTCTTATTGGATATACTCTTTATTAGTGTTGTTTTGTATTCTCTTCTACATGCAGCACAATATTCTCCTCAAACCTCAGGTTAATATATCTATGATTGTGTCTTTCCTACTTCTATTTGTCTTTGAGTTAATATGTTAGTTTGGAAAATTTAATTCCTACAACATGCAACAAATTTCCTGGAGCTCATGAGGTTAATGTCATATTTAAATGCTCCACGTATTGATTTGGGCATTGGAAGGAATATTCCACGCTGGATCAGAACAAAATGAGCTTAATCAGTTGGCTTTTGATTATACATCAACAAGTATGACAAAAGCAAGTCTTAATCTGCCTCGATCTGACACATGCAAAAATGTATCAAAGTGAATTACGGAGTTGGAGATCGTTGCAGATGAACAATAATCTCAGAGTGTGGTGGCCACTCATCCACAATTTCCAACGAACTGAAGGTTGGAGATCTCAACAAACATGTCCTTAAGTGGGCTTCTTAGATAATTGAGCTTTATGTAACTCATTTCTATTTTAGTTTGTATTATGTACTCTTTGTAATTTGGGCCAAAAAAACCTCAAAGTCCACTAAGACAGGGCTAGAGGTTTTAAAACGTGAGAATAAAATATATTAAAAAAAAAAAAAGCAAACCCCCCCTTGATGTTAGCGTGAGAGATAGAGCTTTTGGCATTAAATTTTGAATGAGAAAATATTCACAACAAGAAAATATGTTATATTGTGACTAAAATTTTTTTACCACAATTTTAGTATAATTATGACCAAAAATTTATTAATTCTTGACGAATTAAATATTTGGTTATTAAATAATTTAAATATTTTGATCAATCGATATATTATCAAAATATTTTGATCATTTTTTGACGATAATATATACACTACTAGAAAACAATTCAACTTTGACCATGATTATAATCATAAGTTGGTCAAAAACAGTTGTTTTGATTAATTTTTGATCAAAATTGAATGGTCAAAAATCGTTGGTTGAAAATTTATATTTTTTTTGGTTGAAAATTTATATTGGTCAAAAATTTCTAGTAGTGATCATGTGTGGCTGTGTGTGATACTGATAGTTAATGTATATAGTCGTATGTCCATTGTTATAGACTTCATGTGTAACTAATATTGAATTATGTACAAATACAGACGATATGTGTAGCTAATGATCAGGTTATGGGTTGATGTATAGATACAAATGATATGAATATGGCCACCACATTTATTAGGCGTAGTGCAAGTGTTGCATGTAGCACATCACAATTGTGATGTATGGTTGACAACGTCGACCACCTCGTGGCTCAATGGCAAAGGTGAAAAGGCGTTGAGGGAGCTCCATGTTAGCCATCTATTACTCACACTTAAGATATGTTAGATGAAAAAGTTTGTTTTCACGTATGTATGTATATGAACATGTAACGTGTTATACAAAATAAAATTCGGATACACAAATATAGTTACATTGAAGTAACAAAAATAGGTTATTTTTTCTAGTTAACTCATCTCCATCCTAGAAAAACCTTACCAAAGCTCGAAATTGATGTTTGAAATAGTTTCCTTGTTTGTTCGATTTCCTCTAATGAGACCGCTTGTCTAACTACAATTCAAGAACTCTGGTATGCCTAAACTTTTCCACTTAGATATGTTTCAAATTATGTTATTTATTATGTTGGCTGGTGTTAGTGTCAGTCTTTTATTATCAAGATTGATGTATTCCAAAACATTTAATTAATGGAAGGAACTGAGCCACACAAAAAAAAAAAACAGACCAATATATTTTCTTCTTGTTGTCGTCTTGAGACCAAAACCTTTGTACAATGGTCACATTCAAACATGTTTAAAAGGTTACGTTACTCACTGTCATGCTTAAGATCCAATCCATTTGACTCAGCCAATCTTAAGGTCCACGTTTGTCCATTCCTTCTTGGATTAGTTCCTTCATATATATAACGAATTATCATTGTTTCATTGGCATTGACATAAATCTCCCAAACATCTTCTTCATCTGTGAGGTAATCATTGCTTCTCTCTCGATTTCTCTAGATCTTAAGGTTTTGATAGAGTTAACAAGTTTTCTCAGATTGATTTAAAACTCTTGTTTGTTTCTAATTTTCGAATGTTTGGTTTCACGCCTCGCATTAATTTGAATTCGCTGATTTCTAGTTTCTACAGAATTTTGTATTTGGATTTTTCGATTTGTAACTAAAAAATCCAAATCCTGTGTAGCGACAGGTTAAATTGAGTCGATAATGGAGAGATTCAGCGTGATGCGTCAATTGGCGTTATTCTCTCTGTTTCTGAGCTCACTGTTGCTATATGGAGATGCTGGAATCACAAGTAGTTTTATTCGATCTGAGTGGCCCGCCATTGACATTCCGCTTGACCATCATGTTTTCAAAGTCCCAGAAGGGTATAATGCTCCACAACAAGTGCATATAACACAAGGTGATTATGATGGTAAGGCTGTTATCATCTCATGGGTGACACCAGATGAACCTGGTTCCAGCAAAGTACATTATGGTGCTACGCAAGGGAAATATGACTTTGTGGCTGAAGGGACATACTCAAACTACACATTTTACAAGTACAAATCTGGGTTTATTCATCACTGTCTTGTCTCTGACCTTGAGGTAATGATACAAAAAGATTTTGCTTATTGGAGAATTAGATATTCATTTTGATGGCAAAGTGTTAACATGAAACTATAGAATGATTGTTTGCCTATTGCAGTGTATTTAGTTATGAATTAGAATGTGGCATTAATAAATATTCAATGGTTTTTCTTTGGACCTATATGATCTTAGTTTATATTTGATTGTTAGACTACATTCAGATGTGAATTCTTTACTGTGGAACTAATATTCAATGGTGTGTCTTTGGACTTATGTGCTCTTAGTACATATTTGATTGTTAGACTACATTCAGATGTGAATTCTTTCCTGTTATGTATTGGGACGATGCTGATATATATACGTTGGTTGTCAGTATAATACAAAATACTATTACAAGATCGAAAGTGGCGAATCTTCTCGGGAGTTTTGGTTTGTTACGCCACCAGAAATACATCCTGATGCGTCCTACAAGTTTGGTATTATAGGTACGCCATATATCTTTTGCTTATGAAGAGTAATTTATCCTCTCTCTGTTAGTATAAATCATCTAAATACATTTGTGCTTGTTCCGGGGCATCTTTTTCGAAGATTCATTGTAGAGATAACTTAAATCCTTGTTTCAACGAGACTTACTTGACTTGTTTCTCCAGCTCTGTACCAACCAATTTCAATTTCACTTACAAATTGTAGGTGATATGGGCCAAACATTCAACTCGTTATCTACACTAAAACACTACATGTCTAGTGGAGCTCAAGCTGTCTTATTTCTAGGAGATCTCTCTTATGCTGACAGATATAAATATAACGACGTTGGTGTGAGATGGGATAGCTGGGCCCGTTTTGTGGAGCCTAGTACCGCTTATCAACCATGGCTCTGGTCTGCAGGAAATCATGAGGTCGATTACATGCCGTACATGGTATATATCTGATCCATCTTCTACTAACTTACTACCTACACAAGTAGGATATTGGTTATGTATATAATTTGAAGTAGTTGAGTTGTTACAAATGCTACAGTTTTTCCTGTAACTTTTTCTCTGACATAGATCAATTGTTAAAGGTGTTTATGAAAGTTACAGAAAGTATATGACATTTGTGCACCTTAAAAGGAGAAATGAATTGAGTTCATGAATTTCTATATGATTCAACATTTATCAGTCATGACTTCTCACTATTCAGTTTCTGTGCCTCCGGAGAGTTCTAAAGCATGTAAGAATTTACAGGGGGAAGTGACACCTTTCAAGAATTACCTTGAGCGTTACACAACGCCTTACCTAGCTTCAAAAAGTACCAATCCTCTCTGGTATGCTGTTAGGCGTGCATCTGCTCATATCATTGTCCTCTCCAGCTATTCCCCATTTGGTAATACCTCAACTGCTCAATAAAATACCCTGCATCTAATTACTCTAGTTCACTTTTATATATAAAAAGCTTCTATTCTGTTGGGTATCCCTGTTAAGTACGACTCTTTTCGAATGTCGTGCAGTGAAGTACACCCCGCAATATCACTGGCTTAGTGATGAGCTTAATAGAGTTGACAGGGAGAAAACTCCTTGGTTAATTGTTCTCATGCACGTCCCAATTTACAACAGTAATGAAGCACACTTCAAGGAGGGTGAAAGCATGCGAGCAGCTTTTGAGGAGTGGTTTGTCGAACACAAAGTTGATGTAATCTTTGCTGGGCATGTTCATGCCTACGAGAGATCGGTACTTTCTTATCACCATTAACTCACCATAGATTATATATATACATATGCTTCATTGTATTAAGTGAAATCCTTGTTGTCTTTCCATCGCAGTACCGAATATCAAATTTGCAATATAATGTGTCAAGCGGAGTTCCTTACCCAGTTCCAGATAAGTCAGCTCCAGTTTATATTACAGTTGGAGACGGAGGAAATCAAGAAGGTCTTGCAGCAAGGTGAGAAACAAGATCAAACCAATAAAGATAATGAGTTCTGGAATGTATTAGGCACGAAGTTATGAAACCATATTTTAACCAACTCACAAGAGCTCTAATCTGCAACATTCAGTGCTAAGAGCTGTCGTTACTTATAACTATTGTGTATGTTGTCCTCTTTGTTTCAGGTTTAGAGAACCACAACCAGATTATTCTGCATTTCGAGAAGCTAGCTATGGCCACTCTACTCTGGAGATAAAAAACCGAACACACGCGATATACCACTGGAACCGAAATGACGATGGAAAGAAAATAGAAACGGATGAATTTGTGTTACACAACCAGTACTGGTAAGTCTGCTAATTCAGTTTACTAGCCTCATAGATACGGAGCTAAGTGAAAACAATTCGCAGGGGAAAGAACATTAGACGGAGAAAACTTAATAAGCATCATCTCAAGAGCGTTGTGGTTGACACTAATCACCATTCCATTCACTAAGTTCGCCTCTTGCTTTCTATCAAAGTGTGTGAAGACATTCCTCTAAATTATTACAACATATATATGCCTTATAGATTGATGTTATTTTTCGCTCCTGCTAAGCTCTCTGTCATTTGAGAATACGAAGGGAACTATGTCATTTTATTAAAACAAGGAGTCAAAATCATAATAATTAAGGGGTAAAATAAATTGATGGTTGGAGAATAAAGTAAGAGTTGAATTGAGGAGTATTGTAATATAATGTCGTGTGTAAAATATCTCATGGTTTATTCCATAGATATTTTTAAGGATTTGTATCCAAGTTATAGTGAATAAGTTGAGTCCAATCGTCTCTAGTAATATATGTGGAGTGTTCTTGATAAATAATGTTTTTAGTAAAAATGCAGGGGATATGTTCTTACAATCACCTCTCCTTTTGAAAATACTTCAAGTTTGAAGTTTTAAAGTTTTGTTTCTAATGATTAATTTCAAAACCAATTTTAAAATTTAATTTCATTATAATCCTTCTTATTATTATAATCAACTAAAATCATAAAATTTTCCTTATTAACAATAGGCATACATTTACAATATTACAAACAATATTAATTAACAAAAAACTACATCGAAATGTAAAATTACATTACAAGAAAATAAAAACACACAATCTAAATTGTAAATTAAATAAATACCAAATTACTCAACAAAAGTATTGTAATATCTACATAGTTATTGTAAGTTACTCTAAATAGTTATTGTAAGTTATGACATAATTAATGTAAATAGCTACATTATTGTCGGATACAAAGTTATCTAGTTAGTATCCACATAGTTATCAACTACACAGTTATCATGACATGACTACATAATTATCTTGATTGAAAATCACACATGTTAGCTACCTTAAATTTAAATTTCACTTTAGCTAAAATCCTCAATATCAAATCTCTGGGCTAGTTTGTCTTATTTATCGTTTGTATAATGTTTGTTTCTGGTATTATGTAATATTTGCTCGATATTAAAATTTTTGATTTTATATTAATGCACTTATTTGATCTAAAAATATATTAATATCATTACACTATGTAGATTAGATTGATAAAAATAAAACTAATTGAATTGTTTATGAGAAAATATAATTAGCAAAGGACCACAATGCAATAACAATAAACAATCTAATCCACATATCATATGTGTTGAATTATTAAAGCTTCGAAGTAGTGAGAAGCAGCATTATAACACTTGGAACTATAAAATTTGTTCAGTTGAGTGTAATTTATGTGTCATAACCTACATGTGCATATACAATGCGATCTTCAAGGTGAATGTTTTTTGTGTTTTCATTTTTGTAATTTGGCGAGTCAAACATTTCAGTTGAGAAAGCAAACGAGCGTTGCACCGTCCACGACAGAGTAGGAGTATACAAATATGCTTCAATCGAATTAAATTCCGGGGTTCAAAAGTACAAAACATCTCATCTCATTGATCTGTTAGAACACTCGTCACTGCTCAGGGAGGGTAATGAGTATCCGTAGAACCTCGTACTTTCCTTAATTTCTGTTTGATTCTTTTTGTTAATTAATTAACCTATAGATAACAGAAGCTAGCTTCGGACTGTAATTGAGGTTTTGGCTCCAGAACTAATTCAAAAATGAAAGAAATATTTTGCTGGAGTCCTACATCTGTTACAAAGACCAGATAATGGTATTGTATCCAGAGCAATACTTAACCACAAGGCAGAACACTTTCTGAGCTTATTAGTTTGTACATTACGAGAGATAGAGAGCAATACTGACCAAAAGTTCTTGGAGTTCCAACAAAAACTATGAAGAACTCAAACCTCTGTACAAATGTAATGAGCAGAAGAAGGTGAAACACTGTGAAAAATCAATCATCCTTGCAAGTAGCCTTGTTATGTCCTACTCCTCCACACTTTGTACAGCACACGGATCGTCCCCTTTTCCTGTCTTTGATTCTCTTCTCCACTCCCTGCACTCGAGAAAATAGAGGGGGGAGTACTTGTTCATCCTCTTCTTTGTTGCTACCTTCGTTCTCCACCAAAGCTAAGTCAATGGCAACTGCTGCTAGAGCTTCTGAATATGTTGTACGGTAGCTTTCAAGTGTAAAGAAACTTGAACAATAGTCATATAGATTTCTTCCTTTTGTGTTTAGGACAGCAATCGCGTGCTGGCAAGGGAGGCCTGTGGGCTTCCACCCGAAACAGCTGCAAGTTTGGTTACTGATGTCCACAAGTTGAACAGACCCATCATGAACCTCGAAAAGTGTGTCCGAACAAAAGAAAACTTTCAGCATACTTGCTTTCTTGCATTCTTCCGTTAGACTTTCCTCTTTAGATGGCACAAGTTGGGTAAACCACTGTTTTGACTTCACCTGGCTATTGTTCACTAACTCCACAATTTTATTCACAAATGCCACGAGCTTATGGACGATTGATGTTTCCTGAATTTCTTCAATCCACTTCGAGTAGATCTCTCCCACATCTGAAGTAATATGGCTGTATGGTTCACCCTCGAACAACGCACTGGCCCAGTGCTTTGACTCAATCTGCATTACCCAATCATAAGCTCTAGGAGACACTCGTTTTATTTGTTCAATGTAAACCTTAAACCCATCAAGCCGATCAGCACGTGCTGCAGCCAGCAAATAGTACGATAAGGATGGCTTCCCATCTCCAAGAAATGGACCTCTCAGGCTTCTCATAAAATCCTCCATCAAGTAATGTATGGAATAACCATGATAGGCATTCTCGAATACATCCAACACAGAACTCTCGAGTCCTTTCTCTCGGTCAGAAACAAAAGTAAGAGCCTGTAAACTGGGCACAGCTACCTTTAATTGTTCCAGAAACCAACGCCAAGTTTCATCAGTTTCCACATCCACAAGGGCTAATGCCACTGGAAGCACACCATCATCTCCATCCAAGGCAGAAGCTGTTAGCAATATCTCATGATACCTAGACTTAAATGGAATGGCATCAAGGAAAATAAGCGGCCGGCAACCATTTTGAAAACCATGTATACATGATTTAAAAGCCAGAAAAAGCCGCTGAAATCTTCTGTCCTCACCAATTACAAGATCAACCATACTTCCAGGGTTTGCCTCAACTGTCTTATTCACAAAATGAGGTAAATGCTTATATGCCTCTTTGAATGATGTATGAAGCCCTCCTTTGGCTTCATCAATGCCTCTTCTTATAGTGCAATAACTGAGCTCTATACCAAAATCTTGAAGAATCGAGTCGGCAATGTTCTTAGTCTTCTGATTCGGGTTCTCGTGCAACCTCTCCTTGATGATACTCACTACCCAGTTCTTTTTGGGATGAGCAGATTTCCAAGATTCTCCCCCGCATGTATGTCTTCTATTAAATTTTTTAATCCTAAACACACTTTCGGATGGTACCCATGATGCATAAATTTTCCAAGGACAACCTCCAACTAAACACACACCACACGCACGATTTGATTCATTCTTCCTCAATCTGTACCCAAAACGATAAGCGACCGCATATTTCTGCAGTGCATCACGAAATTCAACGACGCTCTCAAATCCCTGACCCACACCGGTAATGCAACGTTTCCATGAGGCGACCAAGCTCTCAACAGAACCATCGTTAGCATCAGAGATAGAATAATTCATATCGTGTTCCGAGTCAAGATTCTCGGCTTCAGGGTAATAGGTCTCAATATCCTGCACATAGTCCTTGTCATCAACAACATCGTCAGTATCATCGCCGTCAGTATCATCTTCATCACTACAGACATACTCATCTTCATCAGTTTCTATTACAGGCTTTCGAATTTCTCCTCTGTTTCTTAAGGATCTTCTCCTTGTATCTGTGACATTTTCATCCTCAACCAAATTGCTGGGTTCTTCCATCACACGTCTTTGTTTACTAACACTTCTAGGGGAACTGGTAGTCACACCACACACAACACTTTTGGTACCAGGACTACTACCTATGAATGATTGTTTGGAACTTTTGGGGGTCAGTTTGGTGATACTGGAATCAAGACTATTTTTCCCTTTCCTTTTGAAACTTTTTGAGGTTGATTTGGCTGGTATTCGTGGATTGGTGGATATTGTTACAGGAATGTCAATTAGATCACCAGATTCCGAGCTTAATCTGGGGGGTATCTTTCTAGATCCTAAATTAACATCAGTGAGGTTGTTTTCTTCGGCCGTTCCTGTGACAACTTGAATAGGTACATTGGCTACATGTCCATATGCCATCTGTGTAGCCTCTGCTCCAACTGCTATACTATTTGACCTGAAAATATATTCAGAAATAGGTTTTTGAGCTACAATCTCAATCCCAGCAGAACTATTACATCGCTACAGGCCTACAGACATTAAAGATTTTAATTCCAGCACTGAAGGTCTAAATTTCCTCAAATTTGGATCAGAAAAATATGTACATTAGCTCAACTAATGATCAACAGCTTTCTTTATAATAGGGCACCTAAATTACCTATAGAAGAATGTAATTGTAACGAGAAACTTCAGTGTTTTGTAGACATTAAGAAACAACAACACTGACAGTGCTCTCTACCTAATGGTATAAATCAGCTTTATAGTAAACGAAAAAAATTTTGATGCATATCAGAGATGTCAGCAAACAGGCAGTTTAGAAGTCCTTCAGAATAACTAGCTAGAGAAATTTACTCAGCTCTCAAAAATGAGGAATATTACATTATCACATAACAAATTTATCTCAGAAATGTTGCCGTACTAATATATCATCAGGTGTCTACTTCATTCTCTGGCAGACTTGATCAAACTTAAGAAAAAGCTACGAAATAGATAAAAACAGAGAAGAAATTCATGAGGGCATACCTGATACCAGGTGACACAACTGCTTCAGACTGGAAGCCTTCTTGTCCTGTAATAAAAACTTCCGCCGTGACTGAGCTCAGATGAAAATCATACATCCTTTTCATGTCCTTCTCTTGTTTCATGGTAATAAGGGTTCGTCTATTTCCCGGGAGAAAATACTTGAGAGACAAAGAATTATAATCCAAGTTCAAGAGTTTTGCCATTTTCAGCTTAAAGTCATCAAAAGAGGTTTCATGATTAATATCTATTGCTTCAGCCTCTCCTCCAGTATATGTCATTATCCCATCATCATCTGTCACAAACTTTCCGCCAGATTGACATATCAATATAAGCTTACCTTTGCCCATACCTACAGAAGGCTGAGGAACGCAAAACAGAAGACAAAAAAAAAAAAAAATTCCATCAGATACATAAATTAAATGACCTGAAAGAATCTTTAGGTGGTATAAAAGCAAGTTTAACCAGCCAGAAGAGGACAACAATGTTCATTGTAGTAGATGTCAAGAGCACAAACTTTGAAGTATAAACAAAATTATTTATCTAAGAATTCAAGAAATTTACAATCAGGTTTAAAGTCAACTGAGACTTGATAGTGTTTAAAGTGCTCAATAGAACAGCAAATATCACAACAAAATGCCATTGTGGCTAGACTGTACAATTAATCCCCACAAGTGGCCTCCAACATAAAACCTCTGCATCAATCCGAATTAATACGGTGTTTGACCTGTGATTTTTGTTATTCTTTTGAGCTAATTGCAAGAGATGATAATCCCAAAAATTTCAATCTACCCTTACTAGAAGACAGAAGAAAATTTAAGTGTTTCAATCACAAAGAATTGCTTATTTCCTAACCAAGGACACAAAATTTAGTAAAAGATATTGAGGGAAGCAGTTCCAGTCTTTGAATAGGAGTCAGAAACATCAAATTGAGATCAAATTTGGCAAAAAAATTTTAAAAATCTATATCAAGGAAACAGACACAAAACACAGTTATATCAAAGAAAATTAAGACATCCATTATGCTGTAAAGCCTTGTAGCAATTCATAAACCCAGAAAAAAGGAAAAGAAAACATAAATTCCTCTAATGCACCATTCACAAAAACCCTATCGTTTGTTTTTACTGAACATTCGCATTGCTCAAACGAGGATTTTTGACAAGGAAAATTAAAATTCAGTGCGTTATTTCGTTATACCAAACGAAGTTAGTGGTAAACGAGATAATAGTTTACCAAATTGTTGAAGCCGATCTTGAAGCCGAGGAATTGGGAACCCTAGGGTTAGGAGCGTTAGAAGTTGAGAATTGTGGGGAAGAAACGAGAGAACGAAACGAATTAGGGTTGGGTCTGTATTGAAATAAAATAAAGAAAAGGTTCACTATATCGAAGAAATTATTTTTTAGGGATTGCTTTGAAAATCTTGTCGATAGTGTGATATGCAACACAAAAATATATCAAAAATCAAAGTTTTTTTTTTTTTTTTTTTTTTTTTAAAAA
>OVAX01000037.1:44420-77686 GCA_900406405.1 Lepidium africanum
TACAAAAATGTTTTTACTTTTACTTGGAATCCCTTAATTATAGGGTTTTAGTATTTTACTATTTTGTATGAAAATTTATTTCCTTAAATATTAAAGTTGTCTAAATTCATAAATCTCTCTGAAAAATATCTAAATTCAAAGAAAGTATTGGCTATGAGACAAAGGACATATCTAGTAGCTCGATTCCGAATCTTGCTTACTTAGGTTGTTCCTTCTTTGAATTTCTTGTAAGCTAGTGCACTCCATAGATTACTGATATGGCTGAAGGATGGAAAACTCATTTCTCCGTGACATTCGAACCCGTAAGTGTCACAAATTAAAGGGCTCTTGGCTTGATTTTTTATTGGATTTATTGGTTATTGTATAGGATTAATCGATTGGCACATTCGTGGATTGACATTTATAAAAGATTGATCGATACAACTAATGATCAATCAATCTAGGTTTCTAAAGGATTCCTGATTTTGAGACTTGTCCTTGATTTCCTTAAAACGCCTTTGAAATTCTTTGATTTCGTATTTAGTTTCTAAATCCTTATTTGGGCTCCAAAGTGTGCAATAGTCTGCTAATTAAAACAAGACTACAAATTACTTAACTACAATAGATAATAGACATTCACAAACCTACAACAAACAACAAGAGAAAAAAAAAATTTTGGCGATCTATTGATAATACCGTTCACAACAGTGATTCAATTTCCGCACAACATTCTCTAAATATGATTTAGAGTGTCAAACCTATAAGTGGTAACTCGAAAAAACTAATTTTTTAGTTTTCTACTGAAAATGATTTTCTTTTTTTTTCTAAATTGTCTATGTTTACAAAAGAGATAGCTTCCAAGATTCCATTTAGAGACTTGATGGATGATAACTACAACACAATCCAATCAAGATACACATAGATTTACCAATGGGAAAAAAGTTTCCAACCAAAAGATCCATTCATCCCTAAACATGTAAAATATTAATAGATGAGGAGAAATGTAACAATACAAAATCACAACAACAGAAGGAGAATGAGAAGGAGAAAGAAAATAGGAGACAATCAAAGACCCTCTGCGTAAAGAAAGAACAAAGAAAAACTCAACCTCCGACTATATTAGACGGATTTAACTAAAAACAACGAG
The DNA here is from genome assembly GCA_900406405.1 of Lepidium africanum. Lineage (NCBI taxonomy): Eukaryota > Viridiplantae > Streptophyta > Magnoliopsida > Brassicales > Brassicaceae > Lepidium > Lepidium africanum. Next base: position 45,547 of record OVAX01000037.1, read on the forward strand.
ATCCGGTAAACAAGATCCAATATTGCCAAACCCTGTCAAGAACCTAGTCCTCCAGAAGAAACTCAAACTCGATAAAAAGAAACACCATCACAACAATACCATACAGAACTCTTACATATTAAAATGGGAGACACTTTCATTTAGACTATAGTATAAACTTTAGGATAAAATTTAAACATATAGTTCATAACAATCCTTAAAAATAGGTTTGAGATAGGTTTTGTTACATATATCTATTTAAAAAATCTAGATTAAGAAAGATGTAATGAAAAAAAATTAAAAAATCTAAAATAAAAATAAATCAGTTACAAATCCAGTTATTGATTCGGTTCTAGTTTGGATTCGATTTTTCGGGTAAATAGATTTAGGATACCCTTTTTAGTATTCTATCGGGTTCGATTCATCTAATTCGGTATTTCTTTATTTTGATTTAAGATTTATCCAAATATTTTTATTGTTTGGATATAATTTGGTCCGGTATAAATCGAGTTCGGGTACGAGTATTTATATATAAAAATTCAAAATTAAAAGAGATTTAATAGAAAAACTTTTAAAATTTTTTTTTTTGATTTGGTTCGGGTTTAGGTTTAAGTTTGGTTTTTCAAATACACAGATTTATGATCTATTAAGGTAATTTATCGTGTTCGTTTCATGTTCGGTTTCTCTAATTCAGGTTAATTTCGGTTCGGATTTTGGATTTCTAAAATAACATTCAAAATATAAATACGAGTTTAGAATCAAATAAACATAGTTAAAAAAATAATCAAATCTCACACTATGTAGCATGGGTATATATCTAGTTACTAGAGAAAGGAGGATACAAAGACTGATGATGAACTAGAGAAAACCAACAAAACTCCACCAAACTAAAGCATCAGCGAACCGAGACTTCTATTCACGCTAAAATCATTAAAAACACAACCTAAGAACTCAACAGACGTATCCCCACCTGCATTGATGCCAATTAGAGCTGCTGTACACAGCAAAAAATATTGTCATTTGTTTAATGAATTTTAACTGGGCTTGGATTTGTATAATCACTAAGCTCTGATCATAATTTAGGCCCACCTGTCTAAATTTATAAATTTTGATTACTTTTGTAAATTTTTATATGTCTGTGGATCGGTTCGCTGACCAAATGTTCAAACACGCATTAACCTTTTGTCAATAATGGATTAATTCGCAAAACCTGATTTTTTTTGGGCATAAAATATATAACTCTAATTCGTCCAATAGCAGAGCGGTCTAATCATAACCTGCGGATTTAAATTCTTAACTGCAAAAAATATTGTCATTTGTTTAATGAGTTTTAACTGGGCTTGGATTTGTATAAACACTAAGCTCTTATCATAATTTAGGCCCACCTGTCTAAACAGTTGTATCTTTGAAATTCTAGTAAACATGATTTAAGTCCAACAACAAATTCCATTTTAGGAAAACTTGAAAGTAACTAACACATCATCAATAATTGCGGACGAATTGTAAGAAGGAAAACAAAAAAAATACTGGAGTATACTCATTTCTCAATTATTAGTATTCTTTCCAAATTAAGTATCGTCGTCATTCGAGGCAGAAATTAATTATTCTTGATATTGGACCCAAGCTTGTTTATCCCTTCATCTTCCCCTTCAAAATTTGACCCCAAAAGTCTATTCAGTGACCTGTAACTGTCTCACAGGCAGTGGAGAGAGTTCGAAGCTCAATTCCTCATCTTCGCGGAGCACAAATTTACTCTCTCATACTGTGAAATTCGGTTTTGCATTCAATCATTGAAGATGGAGATGCCGAACTCCTCGGCGGAGCCAGTTTCTGTCGCCGTTCCTCTGCTTCGCCGCGCTACAAACTCTTCCTCCCAAGTCGCAATTGTCGGTTCCGACGTCTGTCCAATCGAAAGCCTCGATTACGAGTATGATCAACTCCTAACGTTGACTGCTTTTTTCTCAACTCAATTTTGCCTCTTACTAGCCTTAATTTTGTTGTTACGCATGCGGTTTAGGATCTCGGAGAATGATTTATTTAAGCAAGATTGGAGAGCTCGTAGTAAGGTAGAGATTTTCCAGTACATTTTCATGAAGTGGCTTCTATGTTTTTGTATCGGCATTATTGTTAGTCTCATCGCTTTCGCCAACAATCTCGCCGTTGAGAATCTCGCCGGAGTTAAGTTCGTTATTACTTCTAACATGATGTTAGCCGGAAGGTGTGATTCCTTTTTTCTCCGATTTTCACGCTGTTTTTGCTTGTTAATGTTAATGAGTTGGCTTTGAATGGAGAGTTGAAATCTTTTTCACAGGTTCAGTATGGGCTTTTTCGTTTTCACTGTTACGAACCTGGTTCTTACTCTTTTTGCGTCGGTGATTACCGCTTTTGTTGCGCCTGCTGCGGCAGGTTCCGGTATACCGGAAGTGAAGGCCTATTTGAACGGTGTTGATGCTCCAGAAATACTCTCATTTCGCACTTTGGTAGTTAAGGTAAAGAGTTTTTCACCTGCTATATTCCACAGACTAATTAGTCAGCATGAAATTTGAAAAATTGCAGAAATTTACTTTGATATCTCTTTGCCTGGAATACAGATCATTGGGAACATATCTGGAGTCTCAGCGTCACTTCTCATTGGTAAGGCAGGGCCCATGGTGCACACTGGTGCTTGTGTTGCATCCATACTTGGTCAGGGTGGCTCCAAAAGATATGGACTGACCTGGAAATGGCTCAGATTTTTCAACAATGATAGAGACCGTAGAGATCTTGTAACTTGTGGCTCTGCTGCTGGTATGGCAGCCTCATTTCGTGCTCCAGTAGGTGGTGTCTTGTTCTCTCTTGAGGAGATGTCATCTTGGTATGTCAAGTTATCTTTAAACTAATGGATATTCTTATCTCAAGTTCAGTAGTTGCCATATGTTTGTTGGACTGATCTTGTTCGTTTTCCAGTTAAATTACATGTTTGTTGTGAATTATTAATTAAAGCTAGGATTATTTTGTTGTAGGTGGAGAAGTGCACTATTATGGAGAACCTTCTTTTCAACAGCCGTTGTGGCAATTGTCCTTAGGGCTCTAATTGACGTGTGTTTAAGTGGAAAATGTGGTTTATTTGGTAAAGGAGGCTTAATAATGTTCGATGTCTATTCAGAAGATGCATCATATCATTTAGGGGATGTACTTCCTGTGCTTCTCCTTGGAGTTGTTGGTGGTATTTTAGGAAGCCTTTACAACTTTCTGCTGGATAAGGTTCTGCGAGTTTACAACTATATATATGAGTATGTTATTTTCTTGGATATGTTTATAATCCAGACACATATACACACATAAGTATACATAACATTATATGAAATCTTGATCGTAAACACCATTTTTTTCCAGGAAAGGGGTTACTTGGAAGATTGTCGTGGCCTGTGCAATATCAATTTTCACGTCCTGCCTACTTTTTGGATTACCATTTCTTGCAGCATGCCAACCTTGCCCTGCCGATGCCTTAGAGGAGTGCCCTACAATTGGCCGGTCTGGCAACTTTAAGAAATATCAATGTCCCCCTGATCACTACAATGATCTAGCTAGCCTCATTTTCAACACAAATGATGATGCTATCAAAAACCTTTTCAGCAAGAACACTGACTTCGAGTTTCATTATTTCTCGATCCTTGTATTTTTTGTCACTTGTTTCTTCCTCAGTATCTTGAGTTATGGCATTGTTGCTCCAGCAGGGTTATTTGTACCCGTTATTGTTACAGGAGCATCATATGGACGGTTTGTAGGCATGCTGCTTGGTGGAAATTCAAGTCTTAATCATGGTCTATTTGCTGTGCTCGGTGCTGCGTCTTTTCTTGGCGGAACAATGAGGATGACAGTTTCCACATGTGTTATTCTCCTTGAGCTGACAAACAATCTGCTGCTACTGCCTATGATGATGCTGGTCCTTCTGATTTCGAAAACAGTTGCTGATGGTTTCAATGCCAACATCTATAACCTTATCATGAAGATAAAAGGGTTTCCCTACCTCTACAGCCACGTTGAGCCTTACATGAGGCAGCTTCTAGTTAGTGATATAGTCACAGGCCCACTTCAAGTCTTCAACGGCATAGAGAAAATTGAGACTATTGTGCACGTTCTCAAAACCACCAATCACAATGGCTTTCCCGTGGTTGATGGGCCACCACTTACTGCAACTCCTGTTCTATACGGTCTAATCCTTCGGGCTCATATCTTGACTTTGCTAAAGAAACGAGTTTTCCTGTCTAATCCAGTAGCTTGTGACTCCAATACCCTTTCTCAATTTAAGGCAGATGACTTCGCTAAGAAGGGTACTGGCAGTGGTGATAAAATAGAAGATGTGGAATTAACCGAGGAAGAATTGAATATGTACTTGGATTTACATTCATTCTCTAATGCTTCTCCTTACACTGTTGTGGAGACAATGTCACTTGCAAAGGCTCTTATTCTCTTCCGCGAGGTTGGCATAAGGCACTTATTGGTCATCCCTAAAACCTCCAATGTAAGTAATTTTTATCCCTTTTCCCTGGCTGTTACCAACTTATCATCACCTTGTTAGATTCTGTTAGGAACTAGAAAGTGTGATGCTTTGATATCTGCCAATGAATAATTAGGTAGAGTATATAAATAGGTGGGAAGAAGAAGAATATTATGAGAGTATTTTGAACTTTAATCACTGGTTTCATTTTGAAGAATCTTTTCGAATTTAAATCATTGATTTCTTCGGGGTGCTCATAGGACAGTTATTTGGTCCTCTTTTTCATATAACTCTCTATCTCATAAATCAACAGTTATGAAATTCCTAAGTTTGTGGCTAAAAGAAATTGCATGCATTGCAGAGACCTCCAGTGGTAGGTATATTGACAAGGCATGACTTCATGCCGGAACATATATTAGGTCTGCATCCGTCCCGATCTCAGAGCAGGTGGAAAAGACTTCGAATTCGGCTGCCTTTCCTCTCGTAAACTATATTCACCTCCCTTATAAGTTTCAGGTATGTTATCAAAACACAGCCATGTTTACACTATTTCGAGCTCATGGATGTTTGCAAGTGCTTTGTGGTAAATAATACGATTGTGTATATGTGAATTCAACTTTCGTTTGCGTCTCTTTGTTTGATACGAAGATGCAGAGATGTAGAAAATGTTACATTGCTTAAATATGCTAGCTTTTATCGACTTTCACAGCTGAGGCCGAAATACAAATTTAGATCGCAATCTGCGTAACGGATTAGAGCCGCAAACACACACAGCAATTTAACTTCGTCAACACAGACTAAAACAAAGCAATAATCTCTACTCTTGGTTCTATCTCTATCCTTTTGGTTTCTTTTCCTTTTTCTTCTTTTGTCTCTAGTTAGCTCCAGCGTCACATGCCGGCCCTTTTCCAGCAAGTATTACAATTAATTTTTTTTTTTTGTCAACCAATATAATCATATAATCAATCACCCAATAGGTGAAGAGAGTTTACAAAACTATACCATTAACTGACTCTCTAACAGAACGAGCGAGAGCATCAACTTTGTGGTTTAGTGATCTCGGGATTATATGAAGAGAGAAAGCACTAAAAAGATATTTCAACCTGAGAAAATCTTCATGATACGGTAGGAAAGCAAGTCAATCCTCTGGATAGAGAAACAACTTCAACATGTCCATGTAGTTCGTAGCTAGCTCCACTTCCAAAAACTACAATGATATTAGAGATTCCATGGTCCAAATAACAGCTTCTGCCCTCCGAGTGTAATATCGAGAGGTTCCTTCGTATTCGGCGTGTTCCCCTACAATCTCTAGAAATATCGTCTGGAAAACAAACCCAGCTCAGTCCAGTATAAAGGTCTGAACTATTCCAAGAGGTGTCAACAAAGCATCTATAACCCGTAAATGATGGGTTAACAGTCAGGGGTGAAGATACCCTTGACCAAATCAAAAAAATACTATAGGATATGTTTATTCCAAGAAAACAAATATTTAGATTCATCATTCTTTTTATTATTTTCATATTTTTCAAATATTCTACACTCAAAACATCACTCCATATATATTTGGTTAAACTGGTAATTATATATATTTAACTTATTTGAAAGTGAGAAAATATGTAAATAATTTTAAAAATATAGAATGATGATATTCACTAGAACCCAATTGATATGAATTCATCAAAATCCAAAATTAAATCAATAACTAAATTTTAAAGGGGTATAAATAGATTTTAAAATGTGGGATCATAAAAAATGTATATATTCATGAAAATATGTGATAAAAAAAACTTCAAACCGTATCTTCCCATAATTAGATAATATTAGTAAAATATACAACGATAAAAGTGATACTTTCACTAGTAGATACTTATATTTAAAAAGATATCCATAACAAACATATTTCCATAATTGAAAAGACAATAATAAAAAAATGCAATCTTAAGATATTTTTTAAAATCATTTATTATTACATTAAAGTGTTTTATATTAGATTTGATTACTTTTTTATAATATGACCAATTCATTTTTTTCTGGACTATTAAAAAAGGTAATAAATGTATACTGATAATGTTATCATTAATGATCCAATAATAACTTGATACTAGGGTTCGATTGATAGCTAATGCATCAACCAACTTAAAAGTCATATAGTATATGAATATAAAATAAAAATGAGAATTTAATTGCTTTTTAATATATGTCTTAAACAACATTTATTGTGAAGCAAGTACATATATATTAAGCAAGTAGTATTTATATTGGTTGCTTTTAGACACCGAAGCTAGATTGACTTAATTGTTTATCGAAAAGATTCCAACCTAACAAAGTAGAAGACCTGATGTGTCTTATGCAACCAAAAGTTTCAAAATAGTAGTACAAGTCTTAATTCCCAACTACTTTAACTTATGTTTCAAAACCTGTTAAAGCCTCGGAACATTCCATAAAAAGTTCAACATTACTAATGTTTCCGATTAGAACAATAAAAATGTAAGGATTTTTTTGTCTGACCTACCAAGCCTAACACTAATTTACAATGAATTTTCTTCAATATTTACTCGTGTCTTGTGGGTTTTAATTATTTCCAAATAAAGAAAAACTTCACGTGAACTCTTTTGGTCATTACTCCCCACCATTTCCTTTTCTCATGTCAGTAGTATATATATACGTTTAAATTTTTGTCAAGAAATTGTCTCAAAAAATGTTACATAAGATAACATACTAGTAAGTGAATATCACGGGTTTTATTTAAAATATATATATATATACTGTTTATATTTATATAATGACTGTATGATTTTAGTCATAGTATCTTATAAGACTAATTGTCTAATTTTTGTTTTTCTTCTGTCAACAAACATATATTATCTAAACCTGATTGAGCTTACATAAATGATTCTCAATTAGAGCTACATGTACGAAATGAAATAAGTCAAGAAACGACGGGAAGTCAATGAGAGGTGATGGAATGAATGTTCTCGGATGTGATTTGAACTTTGGAACAGCAAAAATGTAGTATTGACTTGTGGAGGGTATGTTTTTTTGGAGGTGATCGTTGCAAATTTCATAGGATTTCAACAGATTTTACAGGTTTTCAAAAATTTCAAACACTTCTTATTATGTCGGAAAATTAATAGCAACGGTCAAAACCCGCTAAAGTCCGTTGAGATCCTTGATATTATTCCGATAAGCTGCAAAGTAATCAGAATTCATCATAGATCTGTGTCGGTATTTCTTCGAAAATTTTTATTTTATATGGTATTCAGATATTATTTGTTGCCTCTTACCCTAATTTTTTTATTGTTAGAACCTCTTACTCTAATATATCCTTCGTATCTATCTCTCATCTTCTTTATTTTTCCTTTACAAAATGTTGAAAAAACATTTGATTTCTAATGCCACATCCATCTGAATCATATTACAATACGTGATTCGAGCTCTGTCTCACCCACTGCCTCACATTTAAAGTCATCGACGAAACTTTCGATTTTGTCAATGTGATGAACTCGAACTAGTTAACATAATGTTCAGATACTACGTAATTATTAATCAAACAAATCATGTTACAAATGATAACCAGTCACTTGCTCAGTCTAATAATAATAAAAAAATCATGAACGTACGATTTTATTCCTATCAAAAAGATCCATAAAAAATGGTTTTACCTACACCAAACTGTAACGGACAACTACATTCTTAACAGATGGAACCACAAAGAAACTTTGTTATCTATATTATATTTAATTTTCCAGAAAATGTGCCTACAAAATCGGCATAAATTGCATTTTTTTAAACCCAAATCCTACATTTAGTATAAACTCAAACCAAAGAAACTTTCACATTATCTGTACTATTATATCATTTAGTAGGAAAAAGATTTTGATTATAATGGCTTAGGCATCTTGAATTCGACTTTACTCTACTTCATATTAGTTAATACTCCCTCTGTTTCACAATAAGTGTCCTTTAATTTAGGATTGTTTTTTCGTTTAAAATTTATGATGTAACTTTTAGCATAAATTGTCTAGTTTAAACTCATTATTAACCAATATAAAGAAAATGAATGTCAAGAATCAACTAATATAATAGAATTTTAATATATTTTCTTAATTTGTATGAGAAATCTTAGAATGATACGGAATAAAAAGTTTTAAGGATATGTTTGGATAATAAATTGGGTTTGTCGATATAATTGTTAAAAAAAAACAGATATATCTAAGCTTTAGAGTATATTAAAAAATAAACAGATATTAAAACGCATTGATCGTAGGATTATATAATTTTGTACCCAATGGCTTTTAAAAAGAAACAAAGAGTGTCTCTGTCCCAATCCCCACATAATTTTGTACCCAATGGCTTTTAAAAACAAACAAAGAGTGTCTCTGTCCCACTCCCCATAGAATACTGTATCTTTTTAATAAATTTACTAATTTAAGGAAAATAACACCAAATGACCTTGGATATTTGAAATTTTAGTCAAATGACTATAACACAAACAATACATTACTGTTTACTGACAGTGGCAATTGTGCCCTTATACTTCGTTGTTAACTATATTGTTAACACGTTATTATTTATGTTAGCACGTTATTATTTATGTTGTACGTTTATCTGAATAATTAGCATTGCAAACCCCCATTCTTTATATATATCGAACTTGTTATGCGTACAACCAAAACATTATACTGCTAACTATAATATTATATGTACAAACAAAATATTAGATTGTTAACTTAGAAGGATAAAATAGGAAATGAAAGTCAGATTCTACATTATCCATTTGCTAAGGTCACTTTCTTAATTACCAAACTATTTGTGTATATACACCTAATTCATCCTTAATTTAAACACATTAGCTGACCAAATATAAAACAATTATTTTCTAATTGGATATCAAAAGATATTTGATTAAAACAGAATAATGGTTTATTTTAAAATTAAATAAATTTTTTTTGACATTTCTAAACATGATAACTTTTCATATTTTACATAATTATTCCTTCTGTTTTTAATAATATATAGATTTTTAAAAGAAATAACATATATTAAGAACATAGTTTGATGCTTAATTATAAATAGCCAACTTACAATTTATTGTACTAAACAATATTCCATAACTCTAAATTAATAATATTTCGGATAAGTATATTTGATCAAGTGATTAAATTCAATTTTTTTGTCTTTTTTACAGAAATTCAACTCCAAACAGTTATGTAATCCTCATGTGATATTATTTTAGATTTTAGGGGAGAGTTTGAGATATGGATCATAATTTATCGATCTAATTATTAACAAAAAAAACTAATAGTAATTCAATTATTTTCAATTAATATTTTAAAACTTTATAATATATTATCACTAATTAATTTTTAAAAATGCATGATAAGAACTTTACCAAATATATAGGAAATTTTTCTTTAAACCCCAAATTGTATATAATATTTTAACTAAAATTCGACTCAAATTAATCATGTAACTATGAAAGGGTTTAAGATTTGAGTTATAGATGATAAGAAATGGAGGAAAATAATCGGACTTCAACTTTAGATAGATGCATAACACCGAGTGATATGATTATATAAAATTTGAGTTATGATTGGACTTTTCTATTACTTAGAAAGAGATGAATCATAACACCTAGTTGAAATAAACTAGCATTAACTCGATGCAAACGTACGGCAATTCATCAAGATATTTAATTGTAGTAAACGTGACCAAAGCAAGAAAATCATTATCAATTTCAATGCATTATTTATACTTATCAATTTCAATGCATTATTTATACTTATCAATTTCAATGCATTATTTATACTTAGTATTATAAATAAGCAAATACCAAAAGAAAAAACCAAAGGGAATAAGTTGCTTGGTGAAGCAAAACTCATTTCTCCCACTAATAATAATAATGTGATAAAGACATAACAAAGAATCTCTCATAACTTTATTTCTTTATTTCTTCACACTTCCACAATTCTCTTCTGTCTTCCCCTTCAGAGTAAAGAATCAAAATCATATCCATGGCTGCTCCAAGATCAAGAAGATGCTCTCTTTCTCTTTTAACTCTTTTCTCCATATCTCTTATTCTTATTTCTGTTTCAATATTTGTCTCCACAAAACCATCTAATAAGCCTTTCATCAACTACAGAAACCAATTCTCTGTCTCTGTTTCTTCTCCTTCTCCACTTTTATCTCCTTTTGGACAGAGCAACACAACAAACACTTCACTTGCTCCAATCTCCACTCCTTTGTCTCCTTTAGTACAAAGTAATACAACAAACACTACTCATCTTGCTTCAATCTCTTCTTCTTCTGGTCAACAATACCAAAACAAGTCCCTAAGTCCTACAATTATAAAAGTTGCTATCAAGGTATCTTTAATTCGTTCTTCGTTTTTTTTCTTTTTTTTCTTCGACTCTCACAAACAAACCTTGCAATGATCAAAACTTTATTTTGCCAATAACCCTATTTTCAATGATTAAAACTTGTTTCTGTTCTCATATTTTATAATATTATATATGTAACTTTTTTTTTTCTTGCTTTCCTTCGAATAATTTATGGGCTTTTTAATTTCTTGATATATTAAACAAGCTTTTGATCAAAGGTATATTTTTTAATATTTACTGATCATTTTTTCAATATTTATTCTTATTTTTAGAGTAATTCTACCTGTTTTCTATGATCTAAGCTTGTTGTTTTTCCCTTTTATTTACTCTTTATTCTTTTCTACTTTTATCATTCGTCGTATTCTAACATTTATAATTCCTTTTTTCTTTTTGTTTTGGGTTTAATTATGAGTATTATTCTAAGAAAAAACATACTTTTGTTCGCAATGATCAGAAAAAAACTGGGTTGGATAAAATAGAATCAGATTTGGCGAAAGCAAGAGCAGCAATTAAAAAGGCAGCTTCCACTCAAAACTATTCCAGCTCTCTCTACAAAAACCCAGCCGCCTTTCATCAGTTGAGTTTACTTTTCTTTTTCTAACATAAACAATTTTAATATTTTTTCCCAAATATAGTAATTTTACTTCGTACAATTTTTTTACAGTACTTATATGTCTGGTAGCTTCTAATAGTCAAAGATGATGACGCTGACATAGATTTTAATTTAACCATTTGTCATAGAATTCATCAAAAATCAAGCATTTAATGACTGTTACAATAAATGCAAAAAATAAAAAATAAATATGGCTTGGTTGAGATGGCTCTTCTTAAGAGCTTCGATTCTTCGTCTTATTATCTTTTACCAAATTCAAGAACTTATATAATACTTTAACTGATTTATATATATTTGTTTTTACTGAACTAAAAAGAAGTTCTATAATGATCAACTACTTTTATATTAAAAATGATTACTCTAATGACTTTTTTTATAACATCAGCTCATCATTTATTCTTCTTTCTTTGATTCTTTAGATTTTTTTGTGTGTTTTAAACATCAGTTTAAGAGTTTAAAAGCTACCACTAAAGAGGTTTTAATCATCAAATAAAAAAACAAAAATAAAAAGCGTTTGAGCTTTATATTGATACGGTATTGTAGTCGTAAGCATTATGTCATAAATAATTAAGGCAATATCTCATGAAAACAAAAAAGAATAGATTACGAAATTAAATTCAATATGTACTTGTCTTAACAAATAGTAATAATTGATGTATATGCAAATTAATTTGAAAATCAGGAGTCACACGGAAATGATGAATCGTTTTAAGGTATGGACATACAGAGAAGGAGAGGTGCCATTGTTCCATGACGGACCTGTGAATGACATTTACGGCATTGAAGGACAATTTATGGACGAAATGTGTGTTGATGGCCCGAAGAGTAGAAGCCCTTTTCGGGCGGACAAACCCGAAAACGCACATGTTTTCTTCATACCATTTAGCGTCGCAAAGGTTATTCACTATGTCTACAAGCCCATCAGATCTGTCGAAGGCTTTTCGCGAGTCCGGCTACATCGCCTTATAGAGGATTATGTTGATGTAATTGGTAGAAAATATCCTTATTGGAACAGAAGCCAAGGTGGTGATCATTTTATGGTTTCATGCCATGATTGGGTACGTTTTTATCTTTCTGTTTAAGATCCATAGAAAGTTTAATCTTTGAGATTTGAAAGTATACTTATTAAGATATATTTTTTTGTCAAGTTATATTGTCCATCACTTGAAAAACAAACCCAGGTAAATGCAAAATTTAAATATAAGAAACATTACTATTAGAAACTATTGTTAACAAAAAGAAATGAAAAGAAAACCACTAATTCTTTTTTTCCCAAACTCACACTCCTGATTATACTCTTTCTGTTTATAAAATAAAGATTTTCTAAGAATATATCTTGTTTTTTAAGCTAGATTTTTCAGTTTGTCTAAGCAATTTTATTTATTTGATGATAATAAATAATATATATTGGTTGAAATTAATTGAATTTATTCTATTATTTTATAGCTTATAGAAATTGCTTAGTACAAAAAGTTATGCATTTATAATAATATGTGTGAAAAGTCTTAGAAATTCATTGCATTTGGAGTAATTTCTGTTTTTAAATCAAATATGAGTATGTTTACTGAATAGGCACCAGACGTGATAGATGGAAGTCCAAAGTTGTTTGAAAAATTCATAAGGGGACTTTGCAATGCGAACACCTCAGAAGGATTCCGGCCTAACGTGGACGTATCCATTCCGGAGATTTACCTTCCTAAAGGAAAATTGGGTCCATCTTTCCTTGGACAATCACCAAGAATTCGATCTATACTTGCATTTTTCGCAGGAAGAAGTCATGGTGATATCCGAAAAATATTGTTCAAACATTGGAAAGAAAATGACAATGAAGTTCAAGTATATGAACGGCTTCCTCCAGGAAAGGACTATACCAAACTAATGGGAATGAGCAAGTTTTGTCTATGTCCAAGCGGTTGGGAAGTGGCTAGCCCGAGGGAGGTCGAGGCCATCTACGCAGGTTGCGTACCAGTGATCATATCGGATAACTATTCATTACCATTCAGTGATGTCCTAAATTGGGACTCATTCTCCATACAAATTCCTGTTTCTAAGATACCAGAGATCAAGACCATTTTACAGAGTGTTTCTCTTGTAAGATACTTGAAGATGTATAAGAGAGTCTTAGAAGTAAAGCAGCATTTCGTGTTGAATCGTCCAGCCAAGCCTTACGATGTGATGCATATGATGCTTCACTCTATTTGGTTAAGACGACTTAATCTTAGGATTGGTACATAAATATACCTATTTTTTCTTTTTTTTTTACAATTTTATAAAATTTAATAGCTTTGTATTTTTCCGATAAGATCAAATAATTTATACGTAATAATAAGAGAAAAAAAATGTATTTATGTCCCTTTCTATACGTGTTTGCTTTAAATTGGTAAGACTTTTCCAAATCTCAACATCTAATTTTTCCATATGACCAAGGCAAACTCGCATTTTATTAGACTTTTCCAAATGGCAATATCTCTGTTTTATTTGGATCAAATTAATTAGCATCGGTTTGGAAAAGTATTAATGGACTATTAACAAATTCAAGTATCAGGATGCTAATGGTGATTAACATATTAGTTATCATAATAATACTTGAATTTAAGGTTTGATTTAGGGAAAATGATAAATGTAGCATTTTTTACTAATATGTGTTTCTTTCTTTTACCTTCAAAAAGCAATTCTCTGGTCATCTTTAGATCTAAAATAGCAAAATACCCCAAAAATAAAATGCAATGCATAATCAAAAGGTAAATGGCGAAGCCTTTTGAATAGTTCTCTGTATGCTTTCGTATTCCTTTTTATTTTTGTCATTTTCATTATTTTTTAGCAACTCGTTTCTGCACTTTTCTCGACTTACCAACTTTTCCAGTTTTCTGTAAAATAAAAAATTAGTGTTAGATAAGCGAAGACATAAAACAGTTGGCTATAAATGAGAGGTGGCAGAAAAAGAGATTCTTACTTGTATATTCCCTATATCACGTAATGGTTGTTTGTTTTCATGGCTAGTCTTATCATCAGCTGATTGCATTGCTTTATCGGATCTTAAGTTTTCTTCTCTGTTGCTACATTTCGAAGCTAAGCAGCCACAAGAGTCACCACATCCACTTCCATTCGCCTTACATTTGCAATGTTTGGTCTTGCACAAAGATTTTGTTGTGCAAGAGCAACATACCTCCACTTTGTTCTGTTTCTTTTTGCAAAGTGTTTCCACAGAAGTTTCTGGTTGAAATGGTTCCAAAACTAATTGATCATCGGTATCCTTGCTGGAAATCGAATATTCAGCTGGTTCTCCCTGTTAATATCGAAAATTAGACCCCACAAAAGAGAAACAGACTTAAGGGATAAAGTTTAAAGAATAATTCTAAATTGATAACCTGAACTATTTCTGTTTCACTGAGTTGGGATTTGGTCATTTCCATTTGGCTGACAAGAGTACTCAGCTTGTTAAATTCTTCTTTAAGTTCCTTTAGTTCCGAGTCCATTGGAGTGTGGTTGATTTGGTTGTCACTTGACGCAGAGCTAAATAAGAGAATGAAAAATCATTCACCAGCTAAAATACGATTTAAAGCTACGTTTAGCAATTATCAAACATACCAAGAGCTTTGTTCTCCCTCAAATTCTTCCTTTAAGGCGCCCGCTTCTATGCCAAATCTCTTGACTTCTTCAGCTATTCTGTTAAAAATAGCAAGGATTTTAGAACATCAGACTAACAAATTAATTAAGAACTTTGATTAGCTTCATGTAGAGTGTATTCTAGATATGAGTCCCACAATCTAGCTTACTCTTTCATTTGGCGTTCGTAATCAGAATGTATCTTGTTCAACTTTGTTAGTCGTCCTAATTCATTGTTGGACTCCTGCACAACCAGAATCAAAAACCATTTGGAGTTCCAACTAATTGAAATGAATACATAACCACATATATCATAAAGTATCAAATATCTATATCTTCTCCATCAGAAAGAGTCAGATGCTTTTACCAAACATCCTAATTAAATGTTTCAAAACAGTAGCGAAGATGAAAGGTTATGTAAAACAAGACCAATTGCTTAAATTGTGGATGGTAAGATGTTATGTTGATGCTTAGGCTCCAGTAACCATACCTGAACTCCTGAGCTTGTTCCTTTTGTTGGGCCTGGAAAATTACAAATGAGACACTTGAAACATTTAGCAAAAGAAACAAGGGGAAAAAAAGGGAATGGATACTAACGCAGCAATATGTTATGTGACCTTTATTTTTGTTTGAAGAAATCTTTTTAGACTGACGCAGCAATTTCGGGCGTCTCAGTGCTGTCAAAGTTTGTGTGTTCTTTAGCTGCAAAATCTGATTTAACAACACACAGAAATCAATGAACCGCATAGATTCACAGCATCGTACAATCAGCAGAATACATACCAGTTTCTGGCGATTGTTCAAAGCTGACAAGACCTGTTTTTCAAACTCGCTTTTCCTTAGCTCCTTTTTGAGCTGTTAGAAGAGAAAAATTCTATAATTAAGAGCCTGACGTTTCATAAGAGGGATATATAAGTCTAACTAGATTGAGGAGCTCTAGACAAGGCAAGCATAATTGTGCAAACTGATTTTGGTGAACATTTTCCAAAATAATAACTAGGACCCAAACTGTGTACTGGATATACAAGTAAAAACCATGTGTGTTACATCTATTTCAAATTCAAATTAAAAATCTTGGTGATTTCAAGAACGTTTATCAATCAAAGACAAGTGTAAATGAAACAAGGCAGATGACTAGATCATCAACTATCATTCAGTTCCATATGGACTTGTCCGCATTATGATGTAACCCACAGGGGATCTATTGAAATTCAGCTATACACATAGAAAATGTAAACATATAAGACATGCTACTCTCTTTACCTGTAGAACTTCCTTTTCTAGTGAAGCTTTCAATAGTCTGAAGTGCATAGAGTCTAGCTTGATCTTGCATTGTAACTTAACCTGAACAGTAGTCACATCTCACAAAAGTAAAAAACAATGACAATTGCTGCTACTTTTCATTGTACTATAGTTTATTTGCAACAAGGTTCTTACCTTTTGTGCTTTTAATTTTTGAACTTCGCCATCGAACTGCTTTAGAGAACTCTCAGTTTTATGCTTCTTTGTTAAGCACATAGAGTTCGAGTTTGACTTACTCTTTGAGCTCCTAGCCTATTCAAGTATTAAGATTACCAATGTGCAAAAACTAGCAAATATGTTTAATTATTTTAGTTGAAACAAGAAATATGATTCACCTCCTCTTTCGTAGCAATAGACTTCTGAGAAAACCCTCTGCTCGACTGTAAAGTACCAACGGAAGAGCTAATTGATACATCAGCCAATTTAGTCCTTAGCTCTTCTACATCACTCTGTAAATTTTCAAAACGCAAGATGATACAATTAAGTAACTTCTTCCAATATTTCTAGAATTATACAATTTAGTGTACCTCATTTCTTATGATCCGTAACACTATATACAAATATAAAATGCAGAATTAATCAAATTACAGCTCCACTGATTCCAGGGATATAAACAGATAATCTGCATATATATTCACATCTCTCTAAGAAAATTTTATGTAAACTGGGAACTGAAGCGACGAACATCATCAATAAATTGAAGAACTCTAAACGAAAATTTTCCACGGACACGAAATCAAAACAGATATCCGAGTTGATATAGATCCGAAGAAAAAAAAACAGAAGTAAATTTCAAAATTTCGAGTAAGATTTAAAAAAACAAATTAATGGGGAAAAACCTTAAGAGCTTCGTTCACGGATTCCAGATCCCGAATCTTCATCTCGTAAAGTTTCTCAGCATCCTCACCGAGAGATGACTCCTTCAATCGGGGATTTAGCTTCGTCATTTTCCGGCGATGATTTCTGATTTCTCGAGAGACAACAACGCTCCTTCTCTCTCTTTGCTAATCAGTGTATGGTGCGAACCCGAGGCGTATTTGAATTTAATTATCTCTAACGTTTATTTTAATTATGGGCCTAAAATAAAGAAAGCCCATATTGTCACTTAAACTTTAGCCCACCAATGTCACATCGATATGTCTTTTGGGAATGGTCACCAAACGTTGTCGTTCAGAGTTGGAGTGATCAACACAGCTAGCTAATAAATAGAGTGGTGATAAACTGATAACAATTAAAATTTGGTTGCTTTTTAAAAATAAGTTACATAATAAAAATTATAGAATAAAATCCTGTAGAATTATATATTGTAGAATGAAAATTTGTGTAACTATAGACAAATTTTAAATGACAAAACATAAATTTGAATTATGAGTACACATATAAAATTATTTAAAATAAACTCTATATTTTAGATTTAAGAAACTAATAATTTTTAAATATATTTTAGTATTTAAAAAGATATATCTTCCAATTGAATTCAAAAACTTCATAAAAAGTCGATCATCCCATACAATAGGAAATAGCTCCATAAACAATTGAACCGGATCAATACTCCACTCGGTCCAATTACAATTCATTCCAAAGTTCGGAAATGTGACTCCTCCAAACACCTGAGTAAATACCAAAATCATACAAAATGCAATGCATGGACAAACTAAAATACTTATATCCTACATTCTATTAAAATGCACCTAAAAATGCTAAATTATGCATGAAGATTTAGAATAACCTAAGCTAAATGATGCAAAAATTCCCTAAAATATGCATTAGGCTATTAATAATTTACAGTATTTTATATAATTAATCAAATTATATAAAATACAATATTATATAATAACTTATATTGAAAAAGCTTAAGATTTTAAAAACGTTATTTTAGTTAAAAATCAGTGTTTCTTAAAAAAAGTGTCATTTTTGCGACCCGAAAAAAGATACATATCGCTTGTCATATAGTATAAAAATCTCAGAATCTCGATCCAATAAAGTTGGCGTAGACAAACATAAATGTAAGAATTGTGATTAATAGGATACCAAATAAGGCCTTGATTCTGAAAATAGGTAGGACTGTGGGCCCCGAATGTTCAACGCATGTGTTTTGCTTCGCCACCTAACCACTTATACTGAATTCTTTTGTCAACTCGTATTTGTGATTTTTTTAAAACCAACAGAGGATTTTTCTTCTAATTTACGTGGATAATTCCGGACATGAATTGTCATCTATGATCTATTGAATATATATTTTAATGGGAAAAAATTACTTCTGGAAGTCGATTAAAAAGTTATTGAACCAAACATAACTCATCCTCTTTCTCATGATTGTGTGAAATGGAGACAAAGAAACATTTTCGTTTAAGTCAAATGTCAATTTACTGTTTGTATTTTTCCTTCTCCTTCATACATATGTTTTTCGAAAACAGTTTTCCTTCTTCGTCGTGCATTAGGATGCCCACATTTAATACACTTCTTTTCTCTTATTATTCTCTCTAATTCGTTATATCTTCTCAATTCTCACCATTCTTCTCGTATGTTTTTCATGTCTATCATCTTCCAAATTTTATACTCTCGTACTTCATCATATTTCTATAAAAGTAGTATTCCAAAATTTTCTTATAAACCAAAATTTTTTAAACCAAATAAATTAAATTGGAGTAAAAATTGAATACTTTTTAATCATAAGATTAAAAAATTAACCTTTTTTAACATTATATAAAATTTTACAGTTAAACTAAAATTTCAAATTAAATATCACATAATTTATTTATGATTTAAAATAATAATTTATTGTATTAATTATTTCCAAATATTATCTTTCATTATAATTCGAGTGCAAACCTAATTAAACGGTAAACTATGTATATTTATGACAAAAAAACTTTAATTTCGAAAATAAATAAGAGGATTCTAAAGCTGAATTTTAAACTACAAAAATTTGTGGAACTCTTTTTAGTTTGATGATTTAGAAAAATTCAAGACATCTGAAATTCAATTTCTCTTAATTATATATGGAAGATCAAAAAAGGTTTTAAGACATTAGATTTAAATTATGAATGAGTTTCTTCGATTCAACTGTTAAAAAAGAATTACGAAATTCTCATAAAAATGGATATTTTCAAAGATGCTAAAATTATATATATTCTGTAAACTGTATCTTTCTTGTTTCTTTTCTTTATCTTCATCTATGCAAAATAGAAAACCCTAACACTATAATTGAAGGATCTAAGTTTTTTTTGGTGATTATTTTTTTTAAAAACCTAGATTTAGATAGTGTTTTTAAAAATAAAAACTGTGGAAAGAAAAATGTGAATCTCAATTTTTCTCTCAAAATAAATCCAATATAATTGAGTAGTTCTGGACATATCGGGATTCCCGTCCTGTTCCGTCCCATCCCGTCCCATAATTCCCGACCTTTTCGGGAATGGAAAATTCTAATTCCTCGTTCGGGTCCAAAAATAATATCCAAACGGGTAAGGGAAAGAGTCGGGAATGGATTCGGAAATTTCCTAAATTTCCATTGGGTATTTGCTTACGTTAACAACACGTTAAAATATATTAGATTCAAATATTAGATATGTTTCAAATAATTAAGATCAAGCTTATAACAATATTTGACAAAAAATTTCACAACTTTACAATGAATAAAAATTATTCAATATGAATACACTAATATTTTTGGTAAAAAGTGGTAATGTGGGTTATTTAAGTACAAATTCTGAGGTGGCAATATCATTAGACTATTCATAAATTTTGAAGATGGTCTCTGATCTAGATGACTGGCCGACTTTCAAGGAGTACCTAGAAGATTTTACCCGCCTCAAGAGTCTTTTTCGTGCTTTTTTTATATTTTGTATACCTCGATCTTTAAACTACAAAGCTGATCTCTTTGCCTGTTCGGTTAGAGGGCTTTCGAGGAATTTAACCTTTGTAGACTCTTCACCACCAAACTGGCTTCCCCAAGTGTTTTAATGAATTACCCAAGTTGACAAAAAAGAAAGTACAAATTCTCACAGTAATTTTGTATTTTTTGTGTATTGAACATCGGTATATCTTATATATTATAAATTATGTTATATTGATTATATAATTTATAATATATTCTTAATTTTTTAATTATTCGTATTTTCCAAACTATTATCTATACATGTATCACAATTTCTTGATTTAGTACGACTGAGAAGTAAATTTTGAGTCTCAAAATTCTTGTACCGTTCCCGATTTCCGAAATTCTAATCTCATTATATAACATAAATTATTTAGAAAATAAATCTAATTTTCCGAACTAATTATTTATGACTCTTACCCGTAATTTCTCGTCCTGTTTCCGTATGCCTAGGACTATAATTGAGTGTCATGTCTTACAATATAGAATATACCCTAAAGTTTAAAAAAGCCGACTTTTCAACAAAGAGAGACGGGATAAATTATTTTGTTAGTAAGGTTAAAGATATAGAAAACGCTTTATGATTTCATTTTCAATAAATAAGTAAGCCTCCTAATCTCAGAATTTGCTTCTCTGTAGCATTGGTTTCATCAGCTCACCAACCCACTCGACGGAGTTTCCAACGCCTCCTTCATCTTCCTCCACTTTCACCAAACCTCTGATTCAGATCGAAGATGATGCAGAGCTCCGCTGTGTTTTCTCTCTCTTCTTCGCTCCCTCTCCTAAAACCACGGCGTCTCTCGGTTCGCCATCCTGTCTCCGCTTCTTCCTCTTCTAACCTCAACGATCTCAACGTCTCTTCAAATGTTGTCTCTATTCCTTCTTTGTCTCGTCGATCTTGGCGTCTTGCTTCGTCTGATTCGCCTCTCCGTGCCTGGTCCGGCGTGCCTTCGTCGATCTCTCACTCCCACTCACTCGACACGAACCGTTTCAAAACCGCCGCTACAGCAGTTCCAGAAAGCGCTGAGGAAGGAGATAGCAAAGGAAAGTTGATGAAGACTCTAGAACTTGGCTTGTTGTTTGCTCTTTGGTACCTATTCAATATCTACTTCAACATCTACAATAAACAGGTACGATTAGCTTGATTCCAATGCTTTACGTTTTCTACATGCTTAGTTTAGTCTCCAGAGTTCACTGTTTTATCTGTGCTGATATTATGATTCAAAACGGAAATGAGTGTAGGATGCAGAATTAAGATATCTGATTATGTCATAACAATATTGAGGAGAGATTTGTCCCCCTGAATCCTGAAATTCTATTGTTCATTGTGTTTTCGAGAATTGCTATAGTTTTATATTTTGATCTGTTTATTATGTTCAATGATTTGCTTTGATTAGATTTAAGGGTTCAGAAGCTTCGTTATATCTTACAGTCATATGAAACTAAGAGAGTTTCTTCTAGCTGATTGCTGATTTTATTGTTTATTTCTGAGAAATCCAACATGAGATTCTTGTTTTTTAACTTATTCATGCAGGTTTTGAAAGCTCTACACGCCCCAATGACTGTCACTTTGGTTCAGTTTGCCGTTGGTAGTGTGCTTATTACCTTCATGTGGGCTCTTAACCTGTACAAGAGACCAAAGATCAGTGGAGCCCAGGTTTGTGTGTGTTATTTATTCAATGGAAACTGTTAAATCGTTTAAAAGCTTCTCGTTTTGGAGATATGTGACTCACTCTAATATCATTACCTTGATAGCTAGCGGCCATTTTACCGCTTGCAGTTGTTCACACACTTGGTAATCTATTTACTAACATGAGCCTGGGGAAAGTTTCCGTTTCGTTTACTCACACCATTAAAGCCATGGAGCCTTTCTTCTCTGTTGTCTTGTCTGCCATGTTTCTTGGGGAGGTGAGCTCCTCTGATTTGCTTTTTTTTTTGTCCTCTCAAAGTTGATTGATGCACTCATTCCCCCATGTCTGGACTAAGTTTCTATGCGTTCCTTGTTTCTACGGCCTATTCAGAACAATATATACTATTAGTTATCGCCTTTGTTTCATTTGTGTGAACCATATGCAACTTCACCAAAGCATTATTTATATACGACCTTCTTATTAGGTTCCTACTCCATGGGTAATCGGTGCTATTATACCAATCGTTGGTGGAGTTGCACTTGCCTCGATTACAGAGGTCTCATTTAACTGGTAAGTTTGTCGATCAATACTGTGACATTTGTGATTGTCTATTCTTCTAATAATTTTCAGATATTCACTACGTTTGTTTTTTGGCAGGGCTGGCTTTTTGAGTGCAATGGCTTCAAATTTGACTAACCAATCTCGTAACGTGCTGAGTAAAAAAGTCATGGTTAAAAAAGATGTAAGTTTCTTGCGCACTGATGAAATTTTTACTCTGATATATTGCTGAATAAAACTCAAGTTTATGTTGCGTTTCTACAGGATTCTCTGGACAACATCACTCTCTTCTCAATTATAACATTAATGTCACTCTTCCTGATGGCTCCAGTAACTTTCTTTTCGGAAGGCATCAAGTTCACTCCTTCATACATTCAATCAGCAGTGAGTTTTTTACTTTTTTTATATTCTTCACAATGTTTCCAGTTCCTGACAACGTATTTCGGTTTTGCAGGGTGTTAATGTTCAACAAATATACACAAAGTCTCTTATTGCTGCACTCTGCTTTCACGCGTACCAGCAGGTGAGGCTTTATTTCTCTCAATAATTTTGTTGGTTCGCTTGAGCGTAAGAAGATCTTGGATTGATCTTTGTGTATTTCGAAAAATGAAGGTGTCGTACATGATATTGGCAAGAGTATCACCAGTCACACATTCTGTTGGAAACTGTGTGAAGCGTGTTGTGGTTATCGTAAGCTCTGTCATCTTCTTCAAGACACCTGTCTCGCCTGTTAATGCCTTTGGTAATATCCAAGTCTTATTCTCAACTTCTGTGAATCAACAAATCTTTTTATGAAGCTCATTGTTGTTTTATCACATTCTGTTGCAGGAACCGGGATTGCTTTAGCCGGAGTTTTCCTATACTCCCGAGTGAAGAGTATTAAGCCAAAGCCTAAGACTACTTAAGCCAAAAACATCTGCTAATGTCTTTCTAATGCCATACCGCTGCTGCGGTTTGGATTCCTATATGTTACAAATTTCACGAGCTGAAGTTTTCCGATCGATGGTTTTATTCTTTTGGCGAGGGTTGTTCACGAAGTTTCATCCCTTTTTGTTATAAGTTTTCACTGCAGCCATCACTTTCTTAGAGTTTCCATGTAAGGTGGTTTTGGTCAGCATCGGTACTTAGACAAATGCTAAACTCTTAATTATTCTAGAGAATTTCCAACTTGTCAGCATATTTGCTAGTTTAGACGTTAAGGTTTATTTGGAGCCAGTGAATTGGTCCTTTACAGAATGCATAATACTATCTGATCTAGACAAATCAAACAGATCAACAGAACAGCAATTCAACTAAATGTTCGGAACCTAAATTAGATCATTTCAATTCGACTGCTTATGATAGAGAATCTACGTGATCAAGGTCTATTCTGCTACATCATCACCTAGCTGGCTTGGATTCATTCCGATTTAAGCTCTAATCAATCTAACTCGACCTAATCTTTTCTTCCTTCTCCATTTCCCATGAGCTCTAAGTTCATTCTACTCAAGCATCATCGTAATAGAAACTAGCCGCCGGGAAATATCGGACATGGTAACAACTTTCCACAAATCTTTTCTAGAGTCAGGGCCTCCGTACAGACTCCACCAAATGAGCTAAAGAGCTTGTGCTGTGAACAGACTCACTTAGAAAGCCACTTATTGTAAACGAAAAGCTAAACAATTCTGAAAGTCCAATGACAATAAAAAAACCAATTAAAAAGCTAAACGAAAGTAAAGCAAATTTTACAATCAAATCCTTGTAAGGATTCTTAAATACAAATACTATACCAGAATCAAACAAGATTGAACCAGGAATCAACAAAATGAAGAACATAACATCTCTCAAATAGTTCTTCTTGGTGTATCATACAAAAGTTATTCAGTTGTTTTTAACAGGAATGTAAGTTAGCAAAATCAGCATACAAGGGAAGCTTGGTCTGAACGACAGAGATGGACATGATCTGGTAAAGTGCAGCATGATTAGTGATTTTTGCATATTTTAGATCATTATTGCATCCACTTAGCTACGAAATTTCACAGTTTCATGCATAATTTAGTAATGTTCGACGAATTGCTTGAATGATCGATTTGGAGGATGTTTAGTTTGTTCAGTGAGAATTATAAACAAATCGATATAGGTGGTTAGTGGAGAAAACATTTCAATACTTGCTTTCCAACAACATTTCTAGACCTATAAAATCGGCTGTTAAGGGAGAGTTGTTTGATTGATTGGCTTAGCGAGTTTTTGTACTTGTCAAATCCATTAACTTGTGAGTTCGATTGCCTACCTGTTTGAATTGTTGTTTGATATAATTTGCATTCTTTCACTTCTTGCTTAAATCACCTTTTAAAAATTTAATGTGTTCTGTTTTGAATAGTTCATTACTCTATTCAAAATTCCATGCATGTATTGTGTTAAACGATTGTTTAGTAGACTTATATTAGCATTGTGCAATTCCGAGTTCGATTGAGCAAGAAAACTATTAAAGTATAAAGAGAACACAGCGATTTAATGAGTTCGGTTCCGATATGAAACCTACGTCTCGCAGGAGTTCAAACTAGAATTTCGGAATCCACTAATCACCGGAGAACCCAAAACCGAGTTATCCAATCTCTTCACAATCTCTTTTCTCTCTCTCTCACTCAACACTCTTCCTCGTTCTCTCTCTGTAAACCCAGAAAGAAAAGTAAAACAGCTCAACAACCTGAGTCTGTTCACTCACCCGAAAAACTGATGCAAAACAGAACCTTATATATGATTCTATTAAGAACAAAATTATAGAAAAAAGAGAAACTCTGAACTAACAAACCCAGCTCATTTAAGAGAAGAGAAGAAAAGAACCTTATGTATAGAGTTGATGAAACGCCGTGGACTCTGGTTCTATTAACAACAAATTTTTGGTTCGATTATAAACCATGACAATTGAACCATACCGCAGTTAAATCACTGCAATCTTGTTTCTGACTTGAAACCTTCTGAATCTCAAAGAGACTCTACCATACTTAGCATAAACACTCCTGATCTTGGCTACAAATCTTCAATTCTCCACATTAGACAAGATCAGATAAATACTTGGTGGATCTCACAGATACTTAGATCAAGTCTCTGTAACATGAAGCATCTTCAATGCTTCATGTAGCTTCCAGACAGGTAGAACTTTCGTGAAAATGTCTGCAGGATTACTTGCAGATGGTATTTTCACAACTTTGATTGTCCCTGTTTCAATTTCATCTCTAATGAAATGGTATTTGACAGCAACGTGTTTAGTTCTAGCATGAAACACTGCATTCTTGGCAAGTGCAATAGCACTTTGTGAGTCACTGTTTAGTTTCACGCTGCTTTGATCAAAACCAAATTCTTCAGCTAAACCCTTCAACCACAAAGCTTCCTTTGCTGATTCTGATAAAGCTATATACTCAGCTTCTGTAGTTGACAATGCTACCACTGATTGTTGAGTAGATTTCCAGCTTATAACGTTCCCTCCTACTGTGAAGACCATACCTGTGATTGATTTTCTACTGTTACTGTCTGCAGCAAAATCTGAGTCGCAATATCCTTTGATGATGAAGTCTCCCTTCTTTTGATAGCTTAGACCAACATTTAAGGACCCTTTTAAGTACTTGAGAATCCATTTTATAGCTTGCCAGTGTTCCTTAATTGGCTTGGACATAAATCTCCTCATGATTCCAACATGATAAGCCATGTATGGTCTTGTTCATATCATGGTGTACATGAGGCTTCCTACAACACTTTGATATGAAACTATCTTCATATACTTCTCTTGTTCTTCTTCTTCTTTCTTAGATGCTGCTTTTAATTTGAAATGAGCTCCAAGATGCGTAGCAACAACTTTTGACTGATCCATATTGAAGTCTCCCAATACTTTATGAATATAAATAGTCTGAGAAATATTCATCAGACACTTCTTTCTGTCTCTTGTTATTTCCATACCTAGAATCTTCTTTGCTTATCCTAGGTCTTTTATCTCAAACTCAGAATTGAGTAAGTTCTTCAAGGCTTGTATCTCCGGCTTGTTAGTGGATGCAATGAGTATATCATCTACATAAAGAAGTAGATAGATATATGAGTTGTCTTCAAACTTCTTTTGATATACACAATAGTCATAGTGGCTTCTGGAATACCCATGGTGGATCATGAAATCATTGAATCTTCTGTTCCATTGTCTTGGAGATTGCTTTAGACCATACAAATACCTCTTCAAAAGACATACTTTCTCAGGAAACTCTTTGTTAATGTACCCTTCTGGCCTGTCTTCACGTCCATCTGGTGTAACTCTATATCAAAATGATTCACTATAGACAGTAGATACCTTATTGTAACATGCTTCACTACAGGAGTAAACACTTCTGTATAATCTATTCCTTCTTTCTGGCTGTAACCCTTTGCTACTAGTCTAGCCTTGAACCTGGGCTTTTCAACTCCTTATATTCCTGATTTCCTCTTGAATAACCATCTACAACCAATTACCTTCTTGTCTTTTGGTCTATCAATAAGATCCCATGTGTGATTCTTCCATAGAGATTTCATTTCTTTATCTGAAGCATCACTCCACATATCACTGTCATGATCATTCATAGCTTCTTTATATGTTGTAGGTTCATTGAATCCTACATCTTCCGTCAAAGAACTCACAAAAGCAGCAATGTTGTCTTCTAACTCTCTGTCTTCTTCTCCACAATCATAGTCTTGGAGTCGTGTTGGTCTTTGGATGTTTCTCCTTGTACGATCCCTTGCTAGATGATAGCTTCCTTGTTCTGCATTGTCTGGAGATGTGCTACTTTATATTTCCTCTGTATCTGATATGTTTTCTAATTGAGTCGAATGTCTTTCACTTTCTCCACCTTGAGAGGTATTCTTTGTATTTCCTGTAACATCAAAACTGGAAAAGACATCAGTAGACAAATGATTAGGTTCTATTTGTTTACCTTCTTTTGAACTCTTGATCAGGTCCTTGTATAAATTTCTTCTCGGAAGACAATGTTTCTGCTTATTATACATTTCTTGTCTTCTATGAGCCATATTTTGAACCCTTTCACACCTTCTGGATATTCAGTAAAGATTCCTCTTTTTGCTCTTGGATCTAGCTTCCCGTATGTTGAGTGTACATAAACTACACAACCAAATCTCTTTAACCCTTCAAGAGATGGCATGATTGAACTCCACCTTTCCTCTGGTACTTCAAAATTGATTGCAGAGGATGGAGATCTATTAATGACAAACACTGCTGTTGAAACTGCTTCTGCCCAAAACTCTTTCCTGAGACCACTCTCACTTAGTATTGCTCTCACTTTGTTCATGATGGTTCTGTTAAGTCTCTCGGCTATGCCGTTTTGTTGAGGCGTGTATGTACATGTCCTGTGTCTTATTATACTTTCTTGCTTGCAATACCTGTCAAACTCAAAATTACAATACTCAAGACCATTATCAGTTCTAAGAACCTTTGCCTTTCTATCAGATTGAGTTTCAACTATCTTCTTCCAATCAACAAAGTTTTTAAAAACTTCATCCTTTGACCTGAGGAAAGAAACCCAAACTTTCCTAGAAAAATCATCAGTAAAATGATATATAATATTGGCATTTACTTAAGCTTAAAGGAACATTAGGAGAACCCCAAAGATCAGAATGAATATAGTCCAACTTCCCTTTGGTAACATGCTTTACTGTGCCAAAACTTGTTTTATGTGTCTTTCCAAAAACACAATCTTCACAGAACTTAAGGTCAATGACCTCATCACCTTTGAAACACCCTTTATGTTGAAGGACCTTTAACCCTTTGTTTCCCAGGTGCCCAAGTCTATTGTGCCAGAGGCGAGTTGTCTCTTCTTTTGTATTATCAATACTAGCTACAGAGACACACGCTTCTGGTACCTTTCCTTTTCTTTTAAGAATATATAAAGATTATCTTCTTTCTCCTTTCATAAGGACTATGTAACCTTTTATGATCTTGAGAATTCCATTAGAGCCATTGAAATCACATCCTTTTTCCTCTAATGTTCCCAATGATATCAAGTTTCTTGATATGTCTGGCATGTACTTGACATCATGTAAAACAAAGGTAGTGTTATCAAGGTTAATAAATCGAACTGAGCCTATACCTTTTACATTACTGAGAGAATCATTTGCCATTTTGACTCTTCCAGTATTGCATTCCTTTAGGTCAATAACAATTCCTTCATTGGTGTCATATGGAAGGAATATCCCGTATCTAGAATCCACTCTTCTTGATCAAAGTTTCCTTGTGTGAGATTAACTTCTGATGCAACTACTCCGAATAAATCTCTTGCATCATCAGTCTTCACCAAAGTTAATTCTCCTTCTTGATTACTCCCTTTTCCTTTGTTTCTTTCTAACCACTTGTAACATTACTTCTTGAAGTGACCTTCTTTTCCACAGATCTGACATACCCCTTTCTTCTTGTCTCTGGATTTTGAACGACTCTTGCTTCGACTTTTGTCATTAAAAGAAACTTTTCTAGTTTCTGATCTTCCTCTAATGAACAAACCTTCACCATTGGACTTTTGTATTGCTCCTTGCTTCTTTAGCTTCTGTTCTTTAGACTTGGCTGCAGTGATTACATCTTCAACGCAAAGTTTCTCCTTACTATAAGTCAACGTCTCAGCTAGATAATCATAAACATTTGGTAATGACTTAAGAAACAATATTGCTTGAGTCTCTTCTTCAATCTCAATTCCAAGGTGCCTTAAATCTCTGACTAACTTTAGAAAGTCACCAGCATTCTGATATGTAGTCTTATCTACTTGTATTTGAAACACATATACCTCGAGGTGAGAAAAGATCCTATCAGGTAATGTTGTGGGAAGAAACATCTTATCGAGAGCCTCTATTGTGCTTGCAGAGGTGGTACAGTTCTCGATCTTTCTTAAAACTTTATCTCCAACGGCCAAGAATATCAGATTTAATGCTTTTTCTTCTCTATCTCCTCGAGCTTCTTCATCTTCCTGAATCTTCTTTATTACTTCTGATTTCTTCTTATCTTCTTCTGTCATTTCTTTTGACACTTGTGGCTTGAGAACATCTCCGTTAAGTACATGATGATTCTCTTCTTCCATAAACTGCAGTCTCAAGTTCCATCAAAGATAGCGATATTTTACTTGTTCTTCGAATCAGGCATCATCGACTCTAATGATTAAATCTCCTTTCTTCAATCGTGAACCTAGAGGCTCTGATACGAATTTGTGCAATTCGGAGTTCGAATTGCTTCCGATTTGAACTTGATTGAGCAAGAAAACTAAGAAAGTATAAAGAGAACACAACGATTTAATGAGTTCAGTTCCGGTATGGAACCTACGTCTTGCAGGAGTTTAAACTAGAATTTTGGAATCCACTAATCATCGGAGAACCCAAAACTGAGTTATCCAATCTCTTTACAATCTCTTTTCTCTTTCTCACTCAACACTCTTCCTCGTTCTCTCTCTGTAAACCCAGAAAGAAAAGTAAAACAGCTCAAGAACCTGAGTCTGTTCACTCACCCGAAAAACTGATGCAAAACAGAACCTTATATATGATTCTATTAAGAACAAAATTACAGAAGGAAAAAGAGAAACTCTGAACTAACAAACCCAGCTCACTTAAGAGAAGAGAAGAAAAGAACCTTCTGTATAGAGTTGATGAAACGCCGTGGACTCTGGTTCTATTAACAACAAATTTTCGGTTCGATTCTAAACCATGAC
Organism: Lepidium africanum; assembly: GCA_900406405.1. NCBI lineage: Eukaryota > Viridiplantae > Streptophyta > Magnoliopsida > Brassicales > Brassicaceae > Lepidium > Lepidium africanum. The sequence goes on from OVAX01000037.1 coordinate 75,667, forward strand.
AATTGAACCATACTGCAGTTAAATCACTGCAATCTTATTTCTGACTTGAAACCTTCTGAATCTCAAAGAGACTCTACCATACTTAGCATAAACACTCCTGTCTTGGCTACAAATCTTCAAGTATGATAGAGGAATAACAACACAATATAAAATGAATGCGATTCCATTTTATCAAAAATCTTTAACACTAAATGAGAAGTCAGTTTGACTCACAATAAAAATTGGGATGTTAATTTCTCTGTACAAAAATAAATATGGATGAATTACTTAACTAGTCTCTTCTGACCATAAATTGACTACGATAGTCTAAAAAGATTTTTATTACAACTCCACTCTTTTGCTACTTTTAATACCATTTCACCCTTGTTCCCTTTGAAAAGAAAAAAAATTTACAAAACTGCCATTAATGAGTAATTCCACGTCAACTAGAAGAAAATCTACGAAAAGCTTCTGTAACATTGTAGGTGTTGTTGTCAAGTGTTGTAGGTTTTCAATTTTTGTTGTTGTAGGTTTACAAGTTACATTTTATGGATTAAGTTCTCCTGGGTTTAGTTTCTTTGTTGTAGGTTTTATCATCAAATTCTCCTGGTTTTGTAAGTTTTTTATTAAATTCACCATGTAGGTTTGTGTTTTCGGTTTAGTTGTCGGTTAAGGTTTTCGTTTTGTAGGTTTTGTTTTTTGTTTGTTGTAGGCCTAAAAAATTCTTTCTTGTAGGTTCTTATATTGTCTCTTTTGTAGGTTTATTTATCAGTCATTATAGGTTTTGTAGGATTGATTTCTCTTATTTCTCGACTTAGTTCTCATGTAATGTAGGTTTTGTTTTTGTTTGTTGTAGGTTTAATGATTCTTCGTTGTAGGCTTTTCTGTGGTCCTTGTTGTAAGTTTATTTATCAGTCAATGTAGGTTTTGTAGGATTGATTTATCTTATTTTTTGACTTAGTTCTCACGTTATGTAGGTTTTGCTTTTGTTTGTTGTAGGTTTAATGGTTCTTCGTTTTAGGTTTTTATGTGGTCCTTGTTGTAGGTTCAATTTTCATTTCTAATATCTGCATTGTAGGTTTATTTTTCATTTCGACGATCTTTCGTGTAGGTTTATATGTGTAAGACATCCTTCTCTAATTGTAGGTTTACTTTTACTTCTTCTAGGTTTTCCTATCTGGTCATTTTCATGTTATTATACGACTTAGTTCTTCTGCATTGTAGGTATTACGTTAGTATATTCTATGTTTTTCATGTCTCTTTTGTAGGTTTTTTGGGTATAAAACCTAGAAGCTTTAAAGACTTTTTACTCCAACATTTAAAACACACATACCTTCTTCTTCTACATAAAGGATGTTGTTAACGACTATAGACACCATTTTTCATCTTTATTCAAGCTATTACTTATTTTTGTAGGTTTAATTCTCATGTTTAGTAGGTTTAGTTTGCATGTTTTGTAGATTTGTGTTCCGAATTCTTAGTTCAATTATTGAGTTTAGACACCTCAAACTATAAATGTCACAAAGTGCCTAAAAGTCACATGTTTCTCACTACATGTATTTGAAAAATATAATTCAGACAAACCTACAATACTTTAAACAAAACCTACAATGAACTAACATACCTACAAAACTGAAACACTTTTAAACAAAATGCTTTTAAATTTAAAAAGTTTGAGAAAAAAAATTATTTTCTTTTTTTCTGAAAAAAATTTGTAATGATAATTTTGTAATAAAAACAAAAAAAACAAAAAAAATAATCACAATGGCATTCTCGTAAGAAATAGGTCATAAAAAGAATTTTAGACTTTTCCACACATTTTGTCTTTTGGAGGATAAAAACAAATTATTCTAGTAATTAATGGATCATATTGAACTATTTCAATAATTCTTTCAACAAATATCGTCAAATTCTGAAAAGCTATCATTTTAAACATTTTTGACGCCCAACAAAAAATGTATTAGTTAGGTCTGCACATTTGGATATCCATTAAAGTTTGGGTTGGATCTTTTTTTTTTTTTTTTTCAACTGGCCTAGGGGC
>OVAX01000037.1:77702-164468 GCA_900406405.1 Lepidium africanum
TTTTTTTTTTTTTTTGTCAACTGGCCTAGTGGCATTGGGTCGACTCTTTTTAAGTTTCAGATTTTTGGGTTTAAGTCTATAAGACTTGTTCGATATTTTAGAATTTTGGGTCGGGTTCAGTTTGGTATATATATCAGGTTTTAGTTGGGTTTGTTCTTGTAAAATGTCTTCTTTCGGGTCGTGTTTAGTTTGGATTTAAGTCGGGTTTGGTATTTTTATCTAAATATATTTAAAAAATAAAAAATTCTTAGAAGATCATAATTTAATTAATGAAAATCAATTATTTTAGTGTTTTTTGTTCTTTGAATTCATATTGATTAATATATTTAGATATATAATTATGATTTTGGATATCTAATTGATTTTATATAAAAATAATTATAATTTTATATATGAATTAATTAATTTTAAATATATAATTGTATTTCAAGTATTTGGATACTCATTTGGTTTTCGGTTCGATCCGAATTTGGTTGAAATACCAAAATACTCATAATTTAGAATTCATTCAAGTTTTTTTTCAGCTCTGGTTTGGCTCTGCTCTTCTTATTTCGGATCAGGTTTAATTTTGTATTTGAGTAAAATATTGAGGGCTAATTTTAGCTATGAGCAAATACATTAATTATTTACAATCATCATCTGAACTTACATAAACTTACATAAACGAAGAGGGGTTTATTCATATATAATTTCTAATGAGTTAGAATGATTATAACAATAACGGAATCAGTGAATTTTTATGGAATTAAAAAATTTCATTAATTTTCTTTCAATTTTTTTATCAAAACTCTCACATAAGACTCTTATGTACTATAACATAATATCAAACTCTTTCATATTATATTATTGTATAATCTTATTAATATAATTTTTAGGGTTTTATAATTTTTATTTTTGTAGATTTTATTTTTTAGTTTTTGTATTTTTTATTTATTAGTTACTATCTCGCCTTTACATTTTTTTGAATAAAATATTTGTTTCATATGTTCCATTTTATATGAAATTTTTTTTTCTTGGATTTCAAACATATATTACCACTTAAAAAACCTGATATGTAATTAGTTCTTTTTTTGTCAACTAGCCTAGTGGTTTTTAAATCCCACTCCTATTACTGCGATAGGGGGTTCGATTTCTGGTGCTTTGAGGGTTTGTAAAGTAACTACACCACTGGATCACCTGTCCTCGACATATGTAATTAGTTCATATAATTTTTTTCCTGCAATGATTATCTTTAGTTACGTATTATTTGATTTTTATTTTACTAAAAAATCTTTTTATTTTTTGAATAAATATGTTTTTCAAGAAAATAACTTTAAAAATCTTGGGGTAACACTTAGGATTTTGAAAGACTCTTTCTATGAACAAAAGGTTTTGAAATAAACAAATCAATAACACTAAACTTTAAAAGATTTGTAAAGTCATTTAAATTCATTTAATTTGAATAACACATGACTTTGAATGACATTTAAAATTATTCTATTCAATAACATATGACTTTTAATGATTGTAAACAAGAATTTAAAAATGTTAGAACTAATAACACTCGATAAACTTTGCAAAATGTTAGGCTGATGCTCTAGCTCATTTTTTGAGAGAGTCACCTAATGGTATAGAAGTGTAACTTATCCTTACTCCTTTTTGGTAATATATGAATATGTGTTGACAAAAAAAAAGTCAAGATTGAATAAGATGGGACTTTGCAAGTGGTATTTAGCCTAATGGCTGGTGATAAGTCCACTAAAGGCAGGCGTACTTGCACATCGATGGATCGAGTCTCGCCACCTGCATTATGCAGAAACTTGGCTAATGGGTCGGCCTGTTGTGATCTAATGTTGACAAAAAAAAAAAATAACAAGGATGACAAATTTTTTTTTCTCTAATTTTTTCACTCAACCAAAAGTTTACTTTTCTTAAATATTGATTATGGAAACTCAGACGTAAATATAAAGATTTAAAATAAATTAACAGTCCAAAAACTCTTAAATAAAATGGGAAAAACGTCAAAATAGTTTTTGAAAAAAAGAGAATTTGAATAGTTGAATTTAATCGTAAAGTATTGTTATCTTCTAATTAAATCACGGACTTTTGTTGATTACCAATTAAATCACAAAATTTCATTAACCAAACAATTTTAGCCTATTGTTAATTTTTTTCAGTTCATCATAATTCTTAATTAATTTTTTGTTCTTATTTAACTAAGCTAAAAAATTAATTAACATACTTAAATAGGGTTATAACAGAATAATAAAAAATATTAACGGCAAGATGAAAATGGCACACTCAACAAAAATCTGTGATTTAGTTGGTAATTCAACAAAGTTTTACGATAAAATTCAAACCTTCAAAATCATGGTTTTCTTAACCACTTTTGATATTTTTCATCTGATACAATCTATATATGAAATCTATAATACATAAGTATATTTGATAATTATCAAAAATAATAAAAACTTAAGGGTCCCAAAAACTTAACTATAACACTGATTAAAAATATTTATCACAGGGTTAATAAATAAATATTTATGTATACATTTTTTTTGTCTGGGCATATTGTTACATTTATTTATGGTAGTTGTAGGTTACATAAACGGTTGAAGTTTTTCTCGATCCCACAGTTACCCAAATGTCATTGTCTTTGTCAAAATCTAACTCGGCGGCTCTGTGAGTAACTCTGGACAAGACACTTCAAATAATTCTATTTTATCCCCAAAAGGGACCTATATTTACTTATTATTACCGATCTTTTTCATCCAATAAAACCCCAAAATTGAAGAGCATGAAATTATTGGCATGAAATTAAACTTATTCGTGCAGTACTCTTGGTCTACCACATCAATTCCTTTTATCTCGCCCCCAAAAGTAGTTTTTTTTTTTTTTTCTTGACTATTCCTAAAAAGTATATAACAATGATATTTACTGAATGTTCATTAGCTATCTTATGATTTTGATAGATTAATTATGTAGATAGAGTTCTACATACTAATTACATAATGTAATGTAGGTAGTTGAATTAGTACATTATTTTAACATAATACTGTGTTTGTAATGATCATTATTTTTAAACTTTCATGCACTCATTACATATTATATATACATATATATATATATATGTCAATAATTCTGAAAGAAAATAGAAAAACGGTCAATTTCTCATCGTGCCGAATACTATATAAACTTTTTGACCCGGTATTTTTCGCAGTTTAGAGTAAATAGATTCAAATTCTCAGCATGAACTTTTTCTTTTCTAGCATAATACACATTAACCAAACAGATTATTAGTCAACCGGTAATGATCCATTTTTATGACACGTTTAACATGATATGGCATATTCCAGAGGTGAGTTGGTGGAAAAATGACCAAAATTTTCACTGAGTTGTTACATTGTGCTGATTTCTACATGAACTTATGAATCCGACATTTTTCCAAGTTTAATGCAAAAATTTCAAATTCTCTACACAAACTTTTTCGTTTGTGCCAAAACACACGTTAACTAAATGGGCTGTTAGTCAAGTGTTAATTATCTATATATAAATGCAAGTGATGTGGCATAAATTAGAGGTCAGCTGGTAATGTTAAAAGATAAAATAAGACGATGTCATTTCGTTGTGCTGAATAAGGAAAAAAACCAAAATTATTTTAAATCAGAACATTAGAATTGAATCCAGAAAATTTTTACCAACTAAAAAGTCTACAATTCATTTGTGTACGTTAATCAAGCGATTACACATCACCCCATCTTACTTAGCAAAACAAAACGACATCATCTTATTTTGTCTTTCAACATTACCATCGACCTCTGATTTATGCTATATCACTGTATAGGTATTATACAAATAGATAAATAATAGTTGACTAAAAGTCTGTTTAGTCAACATGTGTTTTGGCACAAATGAGAAAGTTCGTGTAGAGAAATTGAATTTTTTGCACTAAACTTGAAAAAATACGAGGTCTATAAGTTCATGTAAAAATCGGCTCGATGAAAAAAGTTTAGAAACTGGTCATTTTTTCACCCAGTCATTGTTGGAGTATGCCACATTGTATTATATGTGTTGTAAAAGCGAACTATTAATGGTTGACTAACTGTCTGTTTGATCAATGTGTATTTTGGCACAAAAGAAAAAGTTCGGGTAGAAAGTTTGAAATTTTTACACAAAATTTCAAAAAATACTTGGTCCAAAAGTTCACATAGAATTCGGCACGATTATATTGAGAAATTGACCATTTTATAATGGCCAAGTATATGCTCCTTGGTGGAATAAATCTTCCATCGATAAAGTCTTTTATAATCTGAATTCTAAAAAGAATTTGTGTAGTTTTGAGGAGATTTACCCTAAGAGATATATAGTACTTAGTCTCCTGAAAAATGCTTAATATTGAAAAAGATTTTAAATTTTTTTTTCTGGTATGCATCATAGTTATGCATTTGACATATTGTCATTGTAATATCATGTCCATAAAAATGATTATAGAAGTGGCAATATGACCAAATTTTGATCCATTTTGAACACATCTTTCCAGAGATAGATCTTTGTATAATCGAAATTCTAAAGAATTTATTGAATTTCAAAGATATATACCTTGAGAGGTATATAGAAGTTTAATATCAATATACCTCTTACAAATCTAAATTTATCACAACTTTATTTTATATCTTTAATTGAATTTTATCTATCTATTTGTCTATCTATCTATATTACAACAAAATAACAATTACAAAAAATATTAATAAATTAACCACATACCTCTATAATTTAGTATTTAAACTATAGAAAACACAATTACAAAAACAAATTATAAATTCACTACATATCTCATGTAATTTAATATCATATAACAAACTTATAATATAAACATATATGTCTAATAATTGGTGAATTTATAATTTAAAAATAAATATTTTCTTGTATTTAAAAAATATAAATTTGTAGACAATAAAGAAAGGTAAAATTATTATACTTGATTTTGATATAGAATTAAAAAGATGTAATGGGTTTCTGAAATAAGTTCTTTTAGTTTAAGAAAAACTAAATAAATAATTTAATAATTATATTCTCTAAAACATTGTTACAAAATTGCTGTAATTTAGAAAATATAAATAGATATGTAACTTTTACTAAAATCTCCCATTCGATTTTTTTATTTAATTTTGAATTAATAGTGGTAACTCATCTTTTTTCATAGAAACAATATATTAATAAAATATTGAGAGAATTTCAAAAATGTCATTTTTGACATACCCCTTCTCAAAAAATACTTTTTCATTTGGAAATTAGGAGAGAAAAATAGGCATAAGACTAAAAGAGACATATCAAAAGGGTATTTTTTTAAAAATTTCTCTAAAATAAAAGAATTATATCATCAATTTAGTTGATGATTACATCAATTTGAAAAGCATAACTATAACATTTGTGTTGTCGACGAGATTAAAAAACAAAGGAAGTTTTACTTAAGTTTTTACAAGATATATAAATATGTGTTATGTTTGATGAAATAATAATATGCATATGTGTATAATTGTTAGACATTAAATATATTGAAAAACTAATATTATAAATATTGTATGACCAAAATGAATGGAATTATTAATTTTGTATTATAATTTATACATCGGTGTATGTTATTAATAACTTCAAAGGAGACAATATAATTAGAATATGATGGTAAAATCATCTTCAAAGTTTTGGACTGCTAAATTCAAATTTTTTTTCTTGGTCATATTTTTATTGACAAATCATCATATTATATTTTTAAAATTTATTCACTTAAAAATGATACAAATTTTGCTAGAAAGACGGGTCAAGGACTAGTATACATATATATATATATTTATATATTTGTGTTTGGTTCATTATCATCATCCAAATTTAATAAATTCTAAAATGAGTAAATAAATGACTTGTATTTGACTTCTATTGAAAGTTAACCCTCTAAGTAAAATAAATACAAGTCAAAAATATCAACTCTCGAGTCAATACAATATAACCCTTATACAAATTAAAAAGAACTTTTTTTTTTGGTAAAACATCTAAAAGAACTTTTACAGTCACATATTTTAACTTTTTAAAAGGTTTAAGAGTAGATTTAGATTCTTTATAATCATGGTTTTGATTTGATATGTTATTTTTCAGAACTTAAAAAATTTGATAATAATGACAAAAGGTTATATATTGAATTGATTTTAGAGTTGATAATATTAACTTGTATTTATTTTATTTAGGAGTCGACTAGTAAAAGCTGTTGCTTTTGTTTTTTGGTTGTAGAATTTAGGTTGTAGGTTTTTTGGGTGTGGTTGTAGATTTTAATGTTATAAGTGTTCTAGGTTTTTGCCTTTGTAAAGCTAAAAAATTGCTTTGCATAGCAAAAAAAAAAAAAAAAAGTACTCTAAATTTAGAAATTATGTGTAAAGCTTGATTGGTAAAATTTAGTGCTCTCAAAATATATGGCTCTGAAAAAATTTCAGAACAAAGCATGATTGGAAAAAGTTTAATGATTTGATAAAATTATGGTTCTGTAGAGTTGCTCTAGGAGTTACTAATCAGACCCCCTATATGGTTAAGTTTTTAGGGTTTTTTTTTTTCTGCAAAAGGCCCTAAATGTTGCTACGGTAAAATTATTACATGTTATACCAAAAACAGAAAAGAAAAACTGTGAAATCAAACTATCTTTACCATCACTTAATTATTCTCAACTAAAACCACAGCTCTAGTACACTTAAGGTTGTCACCTTTAAAAATCAAATCGAAGACCAATTGTTAAAAGCTGGTGACGGCCTTCATTTAATGTCTCTTTTTCCTCTCCATTACTTTTTACAACTACATCTATATATACACAAACACTTATGTTTTCTTCTTCATCCACATCTCAAAGCAAACACCTAAAACAGAGTTCACATCAGCTCATAGATTCTTTCTATCTAGACAATGACGAACTATGTGGCTAATGTGGCCCTTTTGGGGTTTTGCATGCTGCAAGTGATGACCTTACTTGTGCATCAAGCTAACGCTAGGGCTTTCTTTGTGTTCGGAGATTCCCTCGTCGACAATGGTAACAATGACTATCTAGTTACCACTGCTCGTGCCGACAATTACCCTTACGGAATTGATTACCCAACTCACCGTCCTACAGGCCGTTTCTCCAATGGTCTTAACATTCCAGATCTCATCAGTAAGTTTTCTTATTCTTCAAGCGAGCTAGGTCAAAAGTATATCAATAACCATAATGTTGTTATATAGGTGAGCATTTGGGTCAAGATTCTCCATTGCCGTACTTGAGTCCTATGCTTCAAAAGGACAAACTCTTAGTCGGCGCCAACTTTGCTTCTGCCGGTATCGGAATCCTTAACGACACCGGAGTCCAGTTTGTAAGTTTGGCCGGAATTAATATCATGCCATTATGTTCTTTTTGACAGTCTGAAACTCAGGGATCTTTTGGTAATTCCAATGCAGTTGAACATAATCCGGATCTTTAAGCAGTTGGAGTACTTCGAACAGTACAAGCTCCGAGTGAGTGGTTTGGTCGGAGAAGAAGAGATGGAGCGGCTTGTGAACGGAGCACTTGTCCTAATTACACTCGGAGGCAATGATTTCGTTAATAACTATTACTTGGTCCCTTTCTCTGCAAGATCTCGTCAATTCGCTCTCCCTGACTACGTTGTCTTTCTCATTACTGAATACCGCAAAGTCTTACGGGTTAGATTTTCATTCAGCTGCTAATTCCTTTCTTTTTAATCGACTAATCTGATCTATAGTCTAAACCACTCTTTCAAAACCTCAAACAATATTGACTCCTTGGAATCGAATCTTGATTAGGGAAGACAAGTGTGGATTTAACTACTTAACCGAAAACACTTCCCTAACAGTTGATTCAATTACCAAATTATTCAACATTTTAAAATCTATATATTTTCTTGGTATCTAAAATCTTTTTAAAAATTAATCAAAATCATGAGCTATTGATGTAATCATCTATTTTTTTAGCTTTCGAAAAACAGAGTATGTCGTAGAATATTGTTCCAAAACACTACAGAAAACACTAAAAATTATACCTCAATAATAGTATCCTATATATGTTAAAACCTCATTGTCTCAACATTTAAGAGTTACAAATATGCCATTAATGAGTTATATGTTGAAACATTGTTGTCTCCTATATACAAATTTTTGATAAAAATCTCTTATATAAAAGTTCCATTAATTGTTTTATAGAAAATGTACGATTTGGGTGCTCGACGAGTCCTGGTGACTGGTACTGGGCCGATGGGCTGTGTCCCGGCCGAGCTGGCTCAACGTAGCCGCGACGGTGAGTGTGCTGCAGAACTTCAACGAGCGGCCTCATTATTCAACCCACAACTCGTTCAAATGATCAATGACCTCAACAACGAAGTTGGATCTAATGCCTTCATTGCCGCCAATACTCAACAAATGCACATGGACTTCATCAGTGACCCACAAGCATATGGTACATTTTCCTATTTAGTTGTTATAGCAATATTTGAGGATTACAAAATTAGTCTTATTGTTGTTTTACCAGTCTCTAGTTTTGGTCCAAATTCAGAGCCAATAACTTAATGGTTTACGACCAAACTGTTGGCAGGTTTCGTGACATCGAAGGTGGCTTGTTGTGGACAAGGACCATACAATGGGATAGGGCTATGCACAGCGGTATCGAACCTTTGCCCAAACAGAGACATCTATGCGTTTTGGGATCCATTTCACCCATCAGAAAAAGCAAGTAGAATCATTGCTCAACAAATCCTCAATGGCTCTCCTGATTACATGCATCCCATGAATCTTAGCACCATCCTCACTCTTGATTCCAGGACCTAATCTTCTACACTTTCACCACAAGTCTACTCTATGCTTTGTTTTCATTTGAATTTCTTTTATAATGTATTTTTTACTTAAGTGTTTTTCATTAGTTTTCCTTGGGTTGTGCTGTGAGTTTTGTGTCCGTCAATAATTAAGTCACCAATTGTGAGCTCATAAGTAATATATGCAAATATCTTTCAAATGTTTTTTTTTGTGGGATAAAATTTCATCTCAAATGTAGTCTCCATTTTTTTTCTTTTAACAATTAGATCCGCCACAAAAAACCATCCTTAAACCCTAAACAATATAATATAGAGATTATGCAATTTTCTAAAAACAAATTCTATTAAGAAAGTGGACTTAATCACGTGACAAACATTTCTCTTATCGTTTTCTTACTTTTGTTCGAGACTAAATTGACCAGTAATATGTCTGAAAGAATCAAGAAAGATTTACCAAATCAGGCACAATGCCTAGGAAAATTTTCAAAATAGGTATGGAGCACTAATTAGTAAATATTGTACAATAATATTTACCAATATACCCTGGAAAAAGATTATTGCTGTGTGTAAAATTTGCACGTGACTTATCTGTAATCAATATACTCTTCAAATGTGGGACGAACTTACAGCTTGCTGTATGTACACACGCACTTCATGAGCGGGAAAAAGAAGCATTGTTTACACTTGAAAACAATAGTGGGTGAGATTAGGCTTACTGGTAGATATAAACGAGAAAGCTTTGTCTCCAAAATTCAGAAACAGAAACAAGAGCTTCAGGGGTGAGAAATTGAGCCGCTGATTAGTGACCTGTGTACTTACATTGTGAAATTTCAATTACAGAGGTAAAATTGCAGTGAGATCTCAACTTATTATCCATTTCGAATTTTGTATACTGCATTAAATATTCGTAAACATCATTACTAAAGTAGGTGGAAAGTGTTGGTGCAGTTATGGTACTGTTATAGTCAAGGTTTTTGTAACAATACTTCTCACAAAAGAAACTAATTTCGCCCTACACCATGAGTTATGTTATTGAGTCATATATGAACTGATTGTGTCTGAACTACTTGTAAGTTTGACTGTTAGAAAAACCAACATCGGGGAAAAATAGCTCTGTGCTACACTTGAAAATGTTGAATAATGGGTGGAAATTTGTGCAGGAAATGGAGAGAGCCGTGGTAGTTATACAGGGTGCGTGGAGCTGCTCAGAGTCTGAGACATGGAAGTTTGTAGTTTCAAACTCAGCAATGCCACAATGTCTTTTTATTGATAAAGTGATGACTTTGGTTCAACTGAAGTAGTATTTCGCAGCTGAGTTTAAAGCAGAGATGGAAGGAAGGGTAGCGAAGCTTGCATCATGGTCCCAAGCAACGTGTCTGGGTCTGCACCAGGGGAAAGCCAACCTGCAGAAATTACAAATGACATAACACTGGAGACTTTCTTTCGCTTCAGAGAAGTAAACAAAGGACTGAAATTGTATATCTCCATTGAAAAATGTTATGAAATGGGAGACGATGAAGTGCAGAGAGAGGAAAGTAGAGAGAAACTCAACTCAAATTCAGCAATTAGACTTGGAGAAGAAACACCAACTCTTACACCTGGTGGTGACAGACAGTTGTGTTATATATTTCTCAGGGAGAGAGAAACCCTGAGAAATATATAACACAGTAACCAATTCATGAAAACAAATGTAAATAAGACTGTTTAAAAACTAAGTGTCACACACTGGTGATGAAAGAGATAGAGAAATACAAACCTGTGGATCATGAGAACGAGCCCGAGTACTTGTAATAGTGTCAACCTGTATTAGACAAAAAGAATTAGAAATTATAATTTGTATACGTAAAGGCCAACAATCAGTTTACTAAAAGACTCATGCAAAACATCTAAATGACGCATCAATCAAGTAAACCCCACCAAGAAATTTAAAAGATAGACGACAGAATTTCCCACAACCGTGCATCAACTACAACTGAAGAACGAACATAATCGCTATCATCAAGAATATTAACATAATCACACATAGAACAAACAAAAGGCACATGTAAACCCTAGTATTGATATAAGGTATTCAGAGTGATAGCTATCCTTCTCCACTAACTTGACTTTTGTAGGATCACGCGGTGCAGCTGCACATGCACTATCTGAACTGACCACGACGAAGACACATGAACAACATCTCCGCCCTGAAGACCACGTACACCACCAGCCCTCTCCCGACTTCCGTATAGGTAAAGCTTCATTTCACCCATAATCTCCTTCCGCATACTCTCAATGGCAGAAGGTATTCTCTCTTTGAGTAAAACAACTTCACGCCTCAACTCACTAACTTGTGAATCAACATCAATGGGAATAAAGGGATCACTAAGATTATGAGGAGCAGAGGTTGAGCTAGATGGACCACAATAGTCAGTTGTTGAGGTAGAAAAACCAGCAACATAAACTTTGTCCTGTTCGAGAGGGCTATTGCGAGAACAAAACCAGTCACCAGCTGTGAAAACATACCCACGAACAAGCAACTTCTGCAAATGCTGAACCTTTACATCACGCACATCTCCACCTTCAGTTGGGACAATTATACTATGACGAGGAAAAACTTGGACCTGCAGCAGGGAAATAAACAGAATTAACAACACACACAATGTTGCCTAATCAAGAAGTGAACAAAATGACTTACATCTTTAGAGGATTCAATCTGCAAAATAAGATCATTGTGAAAGCACTTCCATGGTGGTAATAACTGGAATCGCCTATCTAAGAAAATTGCCTCAAAAGATTCTTGCCGTACGTATTGTAAGAAGAGAGGAACAGTTTGAAAAAAGTGTAACTGAACAGTAACTGGGAAATTGTGAACAACAATAATGGTTGTTCAAGCTTCCTCTTAACTTCAGCAAATTCAGAAACTGAGCAACCTGCTTTAACCATTTTAAGTGTTCGATCAAAAGACAGCCTCCTCCATGGATAAGAAAAAAATGTTGTAAGACTGTTCAACATCTCAACAACATGGAACAATGGCTTTATCGCATGCCTCCCACAAATTAGGATTCCCTCCACAATAGAATTTAACGTCAAACGCACCATTTTCCACCCAAGCATAGACGGTTGATTTCTCAGCATATTTATGATGTCAAGAACTGTAATACTTGAGCGAGAACCAAAAAGTTTATACCACAAAGAAGCTTCATTAGCAGACCGACGCGTTGATGCCTCCAAGAAATCACCATCAGGGAAATCTGAGCAACACAGACCAGTAATCCTCTCAAACTCAAGTAACGAAAATCTGAAGGGCTGTGAAGCAAATATAAACCACAACCCATCACATGAATTTGTGATAAGTTGCCTACACAACAAACTGTGAAACATTCTCCCTCCAAGCGAGCATTGTCGAACAGGAAGCGAGAACAATTTACCAAAAGACGATGATAAGATAGTTGCTAACTCCTCCGATCCATCGAGAATGTCAACAATGTCAATTAGAAGTTGTGGGCGTGAGTACGAATTGATCCTCCCCTCCTTTGGATACGAAGAGCTTACAAACAGTGGAGTAGGCAACAACTCTTAACCTGCAACAAGGGAATGAGAAAAGCTAAAGAGTTGAACAAGAGGGGAAAATAAAACCCAAAACAAAACTAAACCAGGACCAAACCCACACTGAATCTAACTGCAGTGATGGTTATAAAGTAAATAGGCTAGAAAATATAACCAATTAAAGATACCTAAATAATAACAAAGGCAGATCATAGAACTGACACAAAAACAACACACCTAGAAGCAAGTCCATATAGCAGCAATTAGAACCAGAAAAGAAAACATGGCAAAACACAAATGAATGTGGACACGTTGATGGCTAGAGACAAAACTATACACACCAGACAACAATAAAAGATAGCTATAACTATAACACAAAATCTAAGAATCCATGAGATAGCCCCAGCATCTAAAAAACAGCAAGAACAACGCTAATAACATAGCACAAAAAGACCGAGAAACACTCCTGACCTCCAACACCTAAGAAAATGAAAAAAGCTTAAAGTAGCACAAGAGACAAAAAAAATCCCAAAACAAAAGTACACCAGGAACAAACAACTATGATTTTGACTGCGGAGATGGCTATAAGGTAAGTAAGACAAAAAATATAACCAAATGAAGATAGCTAAAACCATACCAAAGGAAGAACATAGAACTGAAACGAAGACAACACACCCACAAGGAAGTCCATGTAGTAGAAAGCATAACTAGAAAAAGAAACATTGGAAAAACCCACATAATGTGGCCACGATGAAGGCTAGCAACAAAACTATACACACCCGACAACCGTAACAGATAGCTATAAACCCACAAATCTAAGAATACAGGAGATATGCCCAACATCTCCAAATCATCAAGAACAATGCTAATAACATAGTACGAATAGACAGAGAACACGCCCAGAGGCAAAAGCGTATATTTGGCAGCGTAACCATTAAACCAATGCATCTGGCCATGTTATTGTCTACAAACTAAACAATACACAATCCACAAAAGAAATCTAACATAGAAAACTGCTAGAGAAAGTCACGACAACAATAACAATACAAACCCACTATGAATATTAAAGTCAAAACGAAATTCAACTTCCACTATAAATCCAACTGAGACACATAATGAACAATACTAATACACTAACGTAATGATACAGAGCCAAATTGAGAGTCAACGCAACAACGACAAGGAGAAATTAAGAAACGTTGAACATAAAAGTCTAAAGAGAGTATGCGAGAAGCAATTAAGCAATTCTAAATCCAAGCAAGACACATGAAGAACAAGAGTATGTGAAAAGGATAATACATGAAAAAAATAACTTGCATGGAAGAATTAATCAACAAAATCAAAGAATGAGAGCGTGTATTTACCCTTTTCGCGAGCTCCAGGAACAATATTACCATCCCCACAACTGGTATGTCCTCTACTTCCTCTTCCACAAGGTCCACAATGAGTAGAAGCGACATGTACCAACCAAGATGTTTCGATTTCCAGTTTTTGTTCAGTATCCGGTGACTCACTTTGAAGAAGACGAGATTTACCTTGTCAAGAGAACTCATTTTCGTAGACCTCCGACTTCCAAAATGGCGAGATTTACCACAATCTGAAGCACCCGCAACCAGCAGTGAGCCCATTTTCTGGCGCTGTCGTGTTTCCACCATTCCAACTTTTCTGACATACAGTGACAATTTCAACGAGCAACCAACACAAGCGTAACGAATTTGTAAGTATCGGAAACCTAAACTTTTTAATCAAACGTGTGGTTTCAATTAAAACAAAATTTTAAATAAAAAAAATAGCCGGAAGGAAACGCAGCAGTCACGAGCAAACGAGGCAAAAAAGTCTATTCACAACCCATGCAGTACCTATTTTCATAAGAAGTACCTAACCATACCTATTTTAACAAACTACAAAATTTCTTATGCCTTATCTGTAATTAACTCAAGAATCAAATTATTAAACAATAGTAAGAAATTGCTCTTATAAAAAAAACGGTTGTAAGGAATTTACCAAAAAAATTAGTCAATCTGTTATCATTTTACATGATATACTGAAAAATAAAAAATTTGAAAATAATACAGTTGTCTTTCAATTTAATCAAACATCTTACTTATTTTACTTCCATTAAAAAACCAAGGTTTCTCAATCTTTGTAATTATAAAATTTTTTCAAAATGATATTATTAATAAAAGAAATTATTTTAAAACATATCCAATTATTATTTTGATAGATTAACTTTATGTCAAAAATTTTAATATTAATAAAATAAATCTAAATCTCAGCCTAACAAAAATTTGGGTTTATTAACTATTATTATTAATTTTCAACTATAAAATCTAAAATTTAAATTTATATAATCCTTAATAATAATCAATCACGTGGTTATCCGCTAAGAAACTTATACGAGACTTCATATGTACGAATGACCCCTCAACTAATAGACCCCTACATATTTATTGTGTCTGCGTCTTCTTTTCTTTCGGGACAAATATATTTATAAGCCTCTAAGTAAAGATATGACCAATAATAAGAAAGGATGGCTCAACTCATCTCTGTCCGTGATGAATTTACTGGTAGGATTCAAAAGATTGTTTGTAAATGTTACATATATTTTGTTATCAATTGGTCATATGTTTTGTTATCAATTAGTAAGTTGTTTGAAATTAGTGATTGAAAATAGATATTTAAAACAATCTTTCAAATAGTTGTTTGAAATTATTTATAAGAGTTTTAAAAGTCAATTTCAAACGGATATATTTATGGGTGATTGAATGATTGTTTAGATTTTGAAACTAGTTTATAAACGAAAAATATTAAAAACATTCATGGTTACCACTTTTGATGAGGCCATCGACCATAACCTTCTGATCGCCGAGGCCATCCAACGCATCCCAGTCATCCGTCCAGGACCAGACACCCGAAGCAAGACCAAAGCCGTCCAAGACAAGTTCGTCGACTCCGTTGGCATGCTACTCAACCTGATCGAGCCCGTAGCCAAGACAGACTTATCTCAGCTTAGGATACCACGACCGGACGAGGATGAGGTTGTCACCAAAGGCACCACGAGAAGATCTGCTCCGGCCGCGGACTACACCAAAGGACACACCCCTCAAGCCGCGGCCTACACCAAAGGACGCACGCCTTCAACCGCCGGATTGGGCCATGTACGTTTGTGTTTTACAGTTTCTGTGTTTGCAGGTACAATCACGGTAGTCCCACCTTAGTCTAGGATTACGTCTAGATTCGTTCGGTCCAAAAAGACATGTATAGTTGTCGAATCATGTGTTAACATACTTGCCATTTTTGGACCCTTTAGAGTCTTTATTGCGTCATTTATTGCGTTTCCGTTTTGTTAAACGTGCTGTGTCACTTATTTCCTTTTCTGTTTGATGTCGACATTATGTTGTCATTTTTTTTAGCTTGCCCTAGAAGCCTCCCAACCATCGAACCATTATATAAGGTTCCTTTGTGTCATTTGTATTCTTCACCTTTTGATTAATAAAAACGAACCTTTTTCTTACACAAAAAAAACTTAGCCACCGCTCTTCTTTGAGGATTCAAGACGAGAGACGAGTTCATCTTTTTGAGGATTCCAAGGCTTGAACGGATTCGAAATTATCAAAGGAATCATCACCCTCCTTTGTGGTTCTCCTTCAACCATTTCCGCCAACTCAAGTTTACAAAGGTTCGGACTCACCAAGGTCGAACCAACGGATTCATATCCGAAGTCCTCTCCTCCGAGGCACCCATCAAGTTTAGTTAAATCGAGTGATTTAGTGTTAACAGTATTAACCAAAGTATCATACCTCATTGATATGTACAAACGTTGGAAAAGTGACTCACTTCAAGTGCTTTTCTCTCATAGTGAAATTAATCGAATTACATCCTATCCTCCTCATATTGAAGAAGCTGATAACTAGTGGTACTAGGTTATGTGCTTCCACCTCAAAATTAATTAATAATGAGTAGGTATCCATATCTTATATATATATATATATATATATTAGTTATCATCTCTTCCAATTTACGATTTGGGATAATATTCCCTAATACGCCTCCTCGAGATGATGACACTTTGGCTATTAATCTCGACATTTTTGAGGATGGATCGACAACACCAATTTTGGATCTGGGTTATCGATAAATGGACTGCCTATGGGTCAGATTAGGTTGGATAGTGTGAATCATGTGCTCTGATACCATATTAGATTAAACACTTCCAAGGGGAAGAGAGGGATAAGAATATGATTTTTACATGCTCCAAAACATGCAAAAAGCATTGGATATGATGAGATTCAATCAAATAAACAATGCTAAACGGCTTGCGCGATTGGAGGAAAAAAGAGTCGATGATGCTGTGATGAATGAGCGGCTTCGTGGGATTGAAGAAAGCATGGCGCAACAGAACTTGATAAATGAGCGCCTGCTTAAACTGTTGGAAGGAAATCCCTCAGAGGAGCCGGTGATGGCCTTGGAAGAGACTCAGAAGTCTGCTTTGAATGATGGGGGAGGTGATGGTGCTGAGGAAAATTTGGTACGTAAGAGTCTACTTGATTATGACTGAGCCGTATCAAAGACAAATTATGTTGTATAATACATGGTAGAGCTTGGTGAACTTTATACAATACGTGGTATAGTTTGGTGGACTTTGTACAATACGTGGTAGAGTTTGGTGGACTCAGTAAAATACGTTTTTGGTGGACTTTGTAAAATACGTGGTAAAGTTTGGTGGGGTTAGTAAAATATGTGGTAGAGTCTGGTGGAGTTAGGAAGTCTAAGTATTTTACGTGTTTTCTTTGTAGAGGAAAGGATCTTTGATGAACAGGCAATGCCACAGCCTATGTCTCCAGCATCCCTACTCTACGAGGTTATAGTGGTAGTGCCTTGGTAGAGTTTGATAAAGTTATGGAATGCCTTGGTAGATTTTGGTGGAGTTAGGTAGTCTAAGTATTTTACGTGTTTTCTTTGCAGAGGGAAAGGATCTCTGATGAACATGCGATGCCAAAGCCTACATCCTCAACAATACCTTCTGGAAAGATAGAGGTTAGTATGGTATTTCTTTGGTAGAGTTTGGTGGATTTTGGTGGAGTTGTGTTTGCTAGCTTTAATACGATTTTCTTTATAGAAGGGACGAATCTCTGAGGAGGTGAAAACCTCACAGACTTTGTCCCCTGCATTACGACTTCCTAATAACCAACAATTCAGTATAGTGGACTATGGTGGATTTTGTACAAGACTGTTTGGTGGACTGTGGTGGAGTTTGGTGAATCTAATCTTTTACTTTTCTCTTTTCAGAAGAAATGAATACTTGAGGAGCAGCAAACCTCTGACCCTTTGTCTCCCACATTAAAAATTGTTAGGAACCTAGAGGTTACTAGTAAGCTTACAACTCCGGAGCAAAGTGAACATGTCGAGTTAACTCTAGAGCAGACTCAGCTTGCCATCACTACTCTCATAGATGATAGTGGTTATTGCATTTTGGATAAAGTTATCCACAACAATGTAGCTGGGACCTGATATATATAAAGGTGCACTGCACAAACCAACTAGATCCCGTACTCTTGCTGTGAACCAAGTATTATTTGGAGGTTAGTAGAGGTTGGTAGATTTTGGTGGACTTTGGTGGACTTTGGTGGACTTTAGTGGACTTTGGTGGAGTTTTATTTTTACTGTAGACTGATGTTTTTGTTTCTTATACAAAAATCCCCGCTCGAAGAAAGTTTTGTTGTTAAGCGTCTTATGACGGATGGGTTATGGCCTAACGCATACGATCCATTTGGGCCAATAGAAATACGAAAAATGATTTGGGTGCATTCCCATATGAGGCGCGAAATGTAAGCCTAGTTTTTTTCTTTGTTAAGACATAGTTTGAGTTAATAATCGGCATAATAATTTTTTTTGTTGATTTACCACATCTCTAGGGAAAAATCGATTGAAGACGTCACTCTTTTAGGTGAGTTTTATATCCAGTTGCTAATGCCTAGAGATCGTTGGCCAGTGGAACAATATGGATGGCTCTCAGATTTGGTGAGTTTCTTGAATCTGATTGGTAGAGTTAGCAGACAGTAGTAGAGCTTGGTAGAGTTAGCAGATAGTGATAGAGCTTGGTAGAGTTAGTAGAGTTTGGTAGATTGTGTTTGACTTAATGTTGTGTTTCCATTTTGCAGCATATGACTAGCGGTATGAACATGTTACATCAAAGAAGTATGCGGACACCATCTCCGTATAGGAGTGATAGGATTGCGTTCCTTGATCCTAGCCTATTGATACACATAGTTTTAACCCTATATTCCTACTGCAAGTGCACAACAAATCGAGTAGTACTCTAGGGGTCGTATCCACGAAGAAGAAACTATTACACTATCAATTCTGAAATCAAATTAGAGCTAAGATGAAACTTAAGATTGTGAATCGAATTACAATCGAACAAAAACTAAACAATATGAAATCGATAACTAAAAACACCAAGCTTAAGGAATTCATGAGGAAGTTAAGAAATTTGAACTTGGGAACTATTCAGGGAACAATTTAAATAGCAGTCTTGACTCCAACATAACACTATAACTAATCCACTGTCGTGCTATCAATTATTATATCTAGCAACCTAGATCCTAACGGTCATTGGTTCTAGAGATGAAGATATGCATTAATGAACTGATTTGATAAGTCCGTAATCAGCCTTTACATCAACTTTCGAGGTCAAGGATTGATTGTTCGCCTAAGGAGGATCTAATCCCTAACAAGCTTTTGGAATGTTAAGTAATTTGGATTCATATACTAGTTAGTTACTCTAGCCTAAGCATTAGGATTATCCTTAAGTGGAGAACACATCAAGCAATACCTATTTGTCCCTCATTCGATTATTCCCTAACAATCATAGAAAACCCTAAACTTGATTTGAGAACTACTCAGACATGATTGAGAAACACAAATGTAAAGACATAATAGAAAGCATGAAAAGTAATTGCAATTTAAAGTAAAGGTTTAGAAATTTTCTCCAATTGTATAAGGATTGGAATCCTCTCCTCTAAATTCACAAACAAAGTCTGATAACGTAAAGTGTGTATTGTATGTCTCTGAAAACAAGTTTAACCTAATTTTAAATGACTAAACCGAATTGGTACAAAAATAAGGAAATTCAGATTTTGGCTTTGCATTATCGATGATCGATCGATCAAAATACTGATTGATCGATCAATGCTTCGTCGGTCGATCAATAAGGCATGAAGTTGATCTTGGGGTCGAGCGTTCCTCCTTCAAAATGTTGATCAATCGATCAAAATACATGAGGTCGATCAAACGGTCAAGCGCATAAATCTGGAGATAAGCTGATCAATCGATCCAATTGTGTGAAGTTAATCAAATGGTCGAGCGCATACTCCTAGCCGATAATGGTGATCGATCGATCAATGGGATGATTAATCGATCCAGTGATTCCGCCAGAAATCTTCCAATTTAGCTTTAATCATGCTCCACGTGCAATATCCAGATTATCTTTATATTATACCTGTAAAGACTCTAAAAACATAACAAAGAATCTGAAAAACATACGAATTAGTGAGCTAAAAATCGATAAAAATGAAGTATATCAATTCCCCCATACTTGGCTTTTTGCTTGTCCCCAAGCAAATAAACCGAAGGCCAAAAAGAAACACATACACTCAAAGAACTCGTTCGTCGTAAGAAAAATGATTAACAGTACAAGAGTAATCCACATGTAACCTATTCGACAGAAGTGAGACCTCCTTATACTTACCCGAGACTTATCAACTATCTCGGTTAAACTCCACTATCCAATCAAAGTATTAGAATGCATAGTACCAACTTTCTAACGTATCTAAGTGCGGTATCATCAAGGGAATATCGATCAAAAGACACATGGATTCTTCTTCAGCCATAACTTGAACACAAAGACTATCTTCCTATGGTTCTTTTCCTCTCATTTCATTCACCTTGCAACCAATTTTTTCCCTACTTTTCTAGGGTATCATTTTTATTTTTGTATCGGCTGCTTTCTTTGGTAACACAAAGGATGTAAGCAAGAGTAGCTTCAATGGGGTCCCCCTCGGTAAGCTAGCAATATTCAAGTAATCGGTACCATCATTGAAGTTAATCTCAGGCTACCAACATTACTTAAACACGAGCAGCGTCATTGGAGGACTTTTTCCCTTGGCTTACTATAGTACAGAACTTTGTTATATAGTGACTTCAGATTAAGCATAAATGCTTGAAAAGATTAAGAGAGGGGAACCATACTCACACAGATAAGTCCTTCAGGACTGAAGAGAGGAACAATTTGATGTATACCAAGCCCCTTGATAAGAGAATTAAGTCAGGTTAGGTGTGAAGTTGATATTAGATTCTTCGAATGCCAAAGAATATGAGGGTGATGGCGAGTAGTTGAAAAATCTCTAAGTTTTCTAATGGTCAATCAATATCTGTCAAAAATCTGTTAGTGGTTACTCATATACATGAAAAGTACACCGTTTCCACTAAAATCATAGTTCCTAAACTGGTTGTTTCTCACCAAAACGAAAAATGACTCAAAAATATCTCAAAAATAATGACTCAAAAATAACTCAAAAGAAAGACAAAAGAAACAAAAATTTGTTATTCATAGCAAGTGTTCTCCTTTAGACTTACTTCACACTGTCTTGGTGTGGACATAAGCAAGAAAGAGGAAGATCAACTTGTAAGAGAAACAAAAGAAAAATAACTAAAGAATGGGATAGTGAAAATAGTGAACCTGTATTGTCGATCGATCGATTATATGGTTGCTCGATCGATCAATCTTGATTGAGGTGACAATGACATTCAGGTCGATCATTAGATAGAGCGCTATCTTCTAGGACTTTGATGATCGATGCGATCTTACGATGCGATCGATCGATCACTCGATCAATGATGCAGCTCGATCAATAGATCACGCACTGACGTCAAACTTCACGTTGATCGATTGATTGTGGTAATGATCGAACGATCTCGGACCACACGATTCACAACCCCAGGACAGAGCAGACACAAACAAAAAGAAAAAGTAAATGTACACGAAAAATAAATCAAAAATACTTGACTAGTGGGTTGCCTCCCACTCAACACTTGTTTAGAATTGATGGCTTGACTTTCAAAGCTCTCAATGGTCCAGAATAGTAATCAACAAAATCGAGCTCTTCTCGACTATGTCTGTATCAGCAAAATATGGCTTAAGGCGATGCCCATTAACCACAAATTCGCTTCCTTTAGTGTCTAGCAACACTACAGCTCCATT
Source organism: Lepidium africanum (assembly GCA_900406405.1). Taxonomy (NCBI): domain Eukaryota; kingdom Viridiplantae; phylum Streptophyta; class Magnoliopsida; order Brassicales; family Brassicaceae; genus Lepidium; species Lepidium africanum. The sequence continues at coordinate 99,303 of OVAX01000037.1, forward strand.
TGGGTGAACCTCTTTGATAGTGAAAGGGCCTAACCATCATGACCTAAGCTTACCAGGGAAAAGTTTCAAACGAGAATTAAGTAAAAGAACGTGATCATTAAGAGCAAAATTTCTACAAAGGATACGTTTGTCATGTACTGTCTTCGTACATTCTTTGTATATCCTTGAGTTGTCATAAGCCATATGTCGAATTCCTTCTAGTTCGTGCAATTGCAAAGTTCGGCGTTCAGAAGTGGACTTGAGGTTATAATTTAGATGCTTGATAGCCCAGTTTACTTTGTACTCGAGTTCAACCGGAAGATGACAAGATTTTCCATAAACCAGATGAAATGGAGTTGTACCCAAAGAAGTCTTGTAATATGTTCTGTATGCCCCAAGAGCTTCGTCGAGCTTAATAGACAAGTCATTTCTTGTAGCACAATCTGTCTTCAGAAGAATACTCTTGATTTCTCGATTAGAAACCTCAACATGACCGCTTGTCTGTAGATGATATGGTGTGGCAACCTAATGATGAACTCCATACTTTTTCAGAAGACTATTGAAAGTCTTATTTATAAAGTGAGAACCTCCATCACTACTGACTACATGTGGGACGCCAAACCTGCGAAATATGACATGCTTAAACATCTTCAGTACAACCTTTGAATCATTCGTTGGGCTATCTAGTGCTTCTACCCACTTAGACACGTAATCAACTACCACAAGGATGTACTGATTCCCAAAAGAAATTGGAAATGGTGCCATAACGTCAATTCCCCAAACATCAAAGACTTCAACTTCGAGAATAAAATTCTGAGGCATCTCGTTTCTCCTACTAATATTTCCCTGTCTTTGACATTAATCGCACTTTGAGATAAAAACCTGAGCATCAGGAAACATTGTTAGCCACCATAACCCTGCTTGTAGAACCTTAGAAACGGTTTTGAAAGTCGCAAAGTACCCCGCATAAGAAGAACTGTGACAATGAAACAGGATTCCAGAAATTTCATCTTCAGTGACGTATCGTCTGAAGATCCCATCTGCACATTACTTGTAAAGATAAGGTGCATCCCAAAAGTAGTGTCAGATATCACGAAGGAACTTCTTCTTCCTGTAGTCGTGGAACTCTGGAGGTTCAACATCTGTAGCAAGGTAGTTCTTAATCTCAGCAAACCATGGAGTACCTGGAACTCGTGGAAGTGGAGTTAGCATTCGATCGGTATTCGGATTAGAACGTATGTGATAAATTTGTTCCTCACGTAGACTATCATCCAGAGGAACTTCGTCGTGAATTCGAAGTCAAGATAAGTGATCAGTAACTCTGTTTTCAATACCTCGCTTGTCCTTGATCTCAAGATCGAATTCCTGAAGTAAAAGTGCCCATCGAAGAAGTCTTGGTTTTGTGTCCTTCTTGGAGAGAAGATATTTAAGGGCAGCATGGTCTATGTGCACAATCACCTTCGAGCCAACAAGATATGACCTGAATTTCTCAAAAGTGATATGATCATTAGTAGTTCCTTCTCAGTAGTTGCATACCTTCTTTGTGCTTCATCCAATGTTCTACTAGCATAGTAGATAACATGCAACATCTTGTTTTTTCTTTGTCCCAAAACAGCTCCTACTACATAATCACTTGCGTTGCACATTATTTTAAAAGGTAACTCCCAATCTGGTGGTTGCACGATGGGTGCGCTCACTAAAGCTCCTTTCAATGTGAGAAAGGCTCATTCACACTCCTTATTAACATCAAACTTGATATCCTTGCATAACAATTGTGTGAGAGGTCTAGCTATCTTTGAGAAGTCTTTAATAAATCTCTTGTAGAAACCCGCATGACCTAGAAAACTTCTTACATCTTTCACTGTGGTTGGTGATTTCAGACCCGTCGTAACTTTGATCTTGGCTTTGTCAACCTCTATACCATTCCCTGATATCTTATGACCCAAAATTATCCCGTCTCTGACCATGAAATGGCATTTTTCCCAGTTCAGCACCAAATGTTTGTCTTCACATCGTTGAAGAACACTGCAAAGATTAGAAAGACACCCAGCAAAAGAAGATCCATATATTAGAAAATCATCCAAAAAAACCTCCATGATTTCTTCAATCATGTCAGTGAAAATAGAAATCATACATCGCTGAAAAGTTGCTGGAGCATTACATAATCCAAACGGCATTCTGCAATAAGCAAAAGTGTCGTAGGGACATGTAAAGGTCATCTTTTCCTGATCGTCTAGATGAATAAGAATCTGAAAGAAACCTGAATAACTATCTAAGAAATAGTAGTACGAATGGTTAGCCAATCGCTCAAGCATTTGATCCATGAATGGCATAGGGAAGTGATCCTTTTTAGTCGAAGAATTTAAATTTCTGAAATCGATACACATCCTATGTCCCGTAACGGTTCTAGTTGGTATCAATTCATTATTCTCATTCTTAACTACAATAACACGTTATTTCTTAGGAACTACATGCACATGATTAACCTAGTTACTATCAGATATTGGAAATATGATTCCTGCTTCAAATTGTTTCATGATTTCTTTTTATACAACATCTTTCAGGTTATGGTTCAATTATCTTTGGTTTTCTATGGATGTTTTAGACTCATCTATAAGATATATCCTATACATACAAAGGTCAGGAGAGATTCCAGGAATATCATCTAAAGAATATCCTATTGCTCTACGGTATTTACGGAGTTCGAATAAAAGTAAAGCAAGTTCAGCATTATTCAACTTAGCATTGACAATCACAAGATAAGTTGAATTTGGTCCCAGAAACGCGTACCTTAACTCTGCCAGAAGTGTTTTGAGCTCGATCTTCGGAGCCTTAAGTTCACTCCACGGGTTGTCTAAAGATGATGGAATCAATGGCTTAGGTGTATCCAAAGCTAGATAGGCAATCATCTGCTCGATTCTCTTGTTTGAGTCCAACATTTTAGCATAACCCTTCGCCTCTTCACTGAGAAACCCAAATTCTGATTCTGTTTTTGTAAGCACTATGTCTAGGAGATTATCAGAAAGAATCTCATTAGATACTTCATCCGCAATTTCTTCAGATGTATTAACCAAAAACGACTTTCCATTGCGCATCGGCTTCTTCAACATTTTATCCATCTCGAATGTCATAACCATGTCACCTAGATGGAGGTCAATTCTTCCGTTTTTCACATCAATCATGGAACCTACAGTCCTAAGAAATGGGCTGCCTAAGATCAAAGGGTCTTTAGGTTATTGATCGAGTTTGAGAACCACAAAATCTGTCGGTACAAGTGCATTTCCAATCTTGACATAAAGGTGTTCTAGAATACCAACTGGAAATTTTATTGAGTGGTCTGCAAAAATCAAAGAAATCCTAGTCTTTTTGAAGTAAGTAAATCCCAGGCGTAATGCAACAGAATACGGCATCAGATTGACGCTAGAATCAAGGTCACAAAGAGACCAAACAAAAACCATAGAACCAATCTGGATTGACAATACAAGTCGTTCGGGGTCTTCTTCTTTCTTTGGTAACTTATTTTAGAGCAAAGCACTACAATCTTGAGTAATCATCATGACCTTTTCTTCCCCTGTAAACTTATTAGTGACCAGACCCTTAACGTAGCGCTTAAGTGATGGTATCATCTGCAAAGCATCGACAAACGGTAATCTCACATTCAAATCAGTAAGCATCTCTTTACACCTCGCAACTTCCAAGTCCTTGTAGGATTTCTTTGGAGGAATAGGGTATAGAGGGGTAGGTACATATGTTCTCTCTAAGCTAGTGGTCGAACTCTGCCTCGAAGTTGCTGAATTTTACTGAGTCTCTTTCGGTGCAGTATCATGTTCAGACTCAGGGATCGATCGATCGACTACAGGATTGATCGATCATTCTCCCTGCGGTGAAAGCTTCCCTTTTACTGTTATGTTTTCTTCCTCGTCATGTTCAAGATCTATTACCACCTTCTCTGCTGCTGGTTTCCTCACAATGGGTTCTAGACTTCTACCACTCCTTAGCATGATATCATTGCATTTCTGGTAACTATCATAATGAACAGGAGCCGAGTCGGGTTTTTGTACTTGAGCAATGACATAGTTATACTTTTAGCTAAGTTTTGTGTACATCTTATCCACTTTCGCATTGATTTCGATCACAGCATGATGCTGTACCTGAATGAGCTGCTGTAAATGGACTTAATCTCATCCTGATCACTACTTGAATAACTCGATGATAATGATGGATGACCAGGCAATGGACAAAATTTGCTGGACACCAATGCTGATTCCAAATACCTCTCTTAACCCTCAACTTCAGTCTCACCTCAACGCATAATCTTTTTCTTCTTGGCTCCACTTCCTGCAAAGAACTCATCTAGCTTTTCGTTGATACCTTCAATCTGCTGTGTTCTAAAACCGCTTGTATCATGATTGGAAAAAAGATCTTCAATAGTGCTCATATCACTCGAACTTGCAGCTAGATTGTTGATCAACGCGACCGCATTCTCCTTAGTGTTGGTCATAAAAATTTCCTCTACTTGCAGTGTTTAAAAGTCGTATGTACTCCCAACTCAAACCTCCATAGAAGATGGTTAAAATCTACTCATCACTAAACCCATGATGCGGACAATCTATTTTGTATCCTTTAAAACGTTCCCAAGCATCACTAAAGGATTCATCGTCACGGTGTTGAAAGTTTGAGATTTGACTTTTCAGCTGCGTTATCTTTTCCTTGGTAAAGAAGTGATCTAGGAAAGTATTTATGATGGCATCCCACAAAGTTAATGAAGCTGGAGGAAGGGACTTAATCCATCTTAAACCCTTACCTTCCAATGAGACTTTTAAAGAGCTTGCACTTAGCATAATCTTCAGGCACTCCCCTTGGTGCTGTAGTGCTGCATATCTCCTCAAAATTCTCAATGTTATACATCAGATTTTCAGCAGGAAAAACATGAAATGGGAATTACCTAATGAGTGTTATCAATTGTAGGTGCAACTCGTAACTAACTCCCTGCAACTGTGGGTACAGAAATTGCTTATTGATTAGAGTAGTGAATGTGAGGAGTATCCACTTCTGCTATAGCTCTCTGTTGGATTTTAGCGTCTCTCTCTTTATTTAGCTTTTCTATTTCTTTCAGTAATCTCTCCACAGTGGCTTCTTGATCTTGATCCTGATGATCAACCGTGCTATTCAAAGAGTTTTCCATTGTAAATCAAACCTGAAAAAAAAACAAAAAAAAATTGTAAGCAAACAATATCTTAGACTAAAATTCAGTAATGAATCGAAAGATAACTATATTGGTCCCCGCCAACGGCGCCAAAAACTTGATACATAGTATTTTAACCTTATATTCCTACTGCTAGTGCACAGCAAATCGAGTAGTACTCTAGGGGTTGACTCCACGAAGACTAAGCTATTATACTATCAATTCTGAAACCAAATTAGAGCTAAGATGAAACTTAAGATTGTGAATCGAATTACAATCGAATAGAAACTAAACAGTATTAACTCGATAACTAAAAACACCAAGCTTAGGGAATTCATCAGGAAGTTAAGAAATTTAAACTAGGGAACTATTCAGGGAACAATTTAAATAGCAGTCTCGACTCTAACATAACACTATAACTAATCTATTGTCGTAGTATCAATTACTATATCTAGCAACCTAGAGATCCTAACTGTCATTGTAACTAGAGATGTAGATACACATTGTTCACCTAAGGAGGATCTAATCCCTAACAAGCTTTTGGAATGTTAAGTAATTTGGATTCGTAGACTAGTTAGTTAGTCTAGCCTAAGCATTAGGATTATCCTTAAGTGGAGAACACATCAAGCAATACCTATTTCTCCCTCATTCGATTATTCCCCAACAATCCTAGAAAACCCTAAACTTGATTTGAGAACTACTCAGATATGATTGAGAAACACAAATTTAAAGACATAATAGAAAGCATGAAAAGTAATTGCAATTAAAAGAAAAGGTTTAAAACTTCTCTCCAATTGTATAAGGATTGTAATGCTCTCCTCCAAACTCAAAAACAATGTCTGATAATGTAAAGTGTGTATTGTGTATCTCTGAAAAAAAGTTTAACCTAATTTTAAATGGCTAAACCGAATTGGTACAAAAATAAGGAAAATCAGATTATTACTGATCAATCGATCAATGCTTCGTCGGTCGATCAATAAGGCATGAAGTCAATCTTGGGGTCAAGCGTTCCTCCTTTAAAATGTTGATCAATCGATCAAAATACATGAGGTCGATCAAACGGTCGAGCGCATAAATCTGGAGATAAGGTGATCGATCGATCCAATTGTATGAAGTTAATCAAATGGTCAAGCACATACTCCTAGCCGATGATGGTGATCGATCGATCAATGGGATGATCGATCGATCCATTGATTCCACCAGAAATCTTCCAATTTAGCTTCATTCCTGCTCCGCGTGCAATATCCAGATTATCCTTATATTATACCTATAAAGACTCTAAAAACATAACAAAGACTCTGAAAAACATACGAATTAGTGAGTTAAAAATCGATAAAAATGAAGTATATCAATTCCCCCAGACTTGGTTTTTTGCTTGTCCTCAAGCAAATAAACCAAAGGCCAAAAAGAAACACATACGCTCAAAGAACTCATTTGTCGTAAGAAAAATGATTAACAGTACAAGAGTAATCCACATAAAACCTATTCGACAGAAGTGAAACCTTCTTATACTTCCCCCAGACTTATCAACTATCCCAGTTAAGCTCCACTATCTAATTAAAGTATCTGAATGCATAGTACCAACTTCGTAACGTATCTAAGTGCGGTCTCATCAAGGGAATATCGATCAAAGGACACATGGATTCTTCTTTAGCCATAACTTGAACACAAAAACTATCTTCTTATGGTTCCTTTCCTCTCATTTCATTCACCTTGCAGCCGATTTTTCCCTACTTTTCTAGGGTATCATTTTTTTTTATCGGCTGCTTTCTTTGGTAACACAAAGGATGTAAGCAAGAGTAGCTTCATTGAGGTCCCCCTCGGTAAGCTAGTAATATTCAAGTAATCGATACCATCATTGAAGTTAATCTTAGGCTACCACATTACTTAAACACGAGCAGCATCATTGGAGGACTTTTTCCCTTGGCTTACCACAGTGCAGAACTTTGTTATATAGTTACTTCAGATTAAGCATAAATGCTTGAAATGATTAAGAGAGGGGAACATACTCACACAAATAAGTCCTTTAGGGGAACATACTCACACAAAGGATGATATACCAAGCCCCTTAAAGAGAAAATTTAGTCAGGTTAGGTGTGAAGTTGATACTAGATTCTTCGAATGCCTAAGAATATGTGGGTGGTGGTGAGTAGTTGAAAATTCTATGAGTTTTCTAATAGTCAATCAATATATGTCAAAAGTCAGTCAGTGGTTACTCATTTACATGAAAAGTACACCGTTTCCTCTAAAATCATAGTCCCTAAAATGGTTATTGCTCACCAAAACGAAAAATGACTCAAAAATAACTCAAAAGAAACAAAAAAGAAACAAAACTTCGTTAGTCATAGCAAGTGTTCTCCCCCAGACTTACTTCACACCGTCCCAGTGTGGAAATGAGCAAGAAAGAGGAATATCAACTTGTAAGAGAAACAAAAGAAAAATGACGAAAGAATGGGATAGTGAAAATAGTGAACCTGTATTATCGATCAATCAATCATATGGTTGATCGATCGATCAATCTTGATCGAGGTGACAATGATGTTCAAGTCGATCGTTAGATTGGGCACTATCTTCTAGGACTTCGATGATCGATCGATCGATCGTACGATGCGATTGATTGATCATTCGGACAAGGGAGGATCTTGTCACTCGATCAATGTTGCAGCTTGATCACTAGATCGCATGCTGACGTTAACCTTCATGCTGATCGATCGATCGTGGAAATGATCAATCGATCTCGGGCCACACGATTCACATTCCTGAAACAGAGCATACACAAACAAGAAGAAAAAGTAAATGTAAACGAAAAATAAATAAAAAATACCTGACTAGTGGGTTGCCTCCCACTCAGTGCTTGTTTAGAGTCGATAGCTTGACTTTCAAAGCTCTCAATGGTCTGGAATAGTAGTCAAGGAAATCGAGCCCTCCTTGACAATATCAGTATCAGCAAAATATGGCTTAAAGCGCTGCCCATTAACCACAAATTCGCTTCCTTTAATGTCTTGCAACACTACAACTCCGTATGGGCAAACCACTTTGATAGTGAAAGGACCTGACCATCATGACCTAAGCTTACCATGGAAAAGTTTCAAACAAGAATTAAACAAAAGAACTTGATCATTAGGAGCAAAATAGTATAGATCTGTGAGGTCGATCTTCGAACGCTGCCATGCTTCTGCTGCGGCTAAGGCATGCACACAAGGTATTTTATCCACGTTAAACCATTTGCAAGAACACGTTTTCTCTGTGAGATTAGATGTATGTGAAAACGATGAGCATGTGACAACAGCTTGATTCCCATATAAGTCTTGAACATGGTACTGCGTGGCTTCCAGAAGCATGTTCTGTATGGACAGAAAACCATAACCATCAATTACATAGTTTTCAAGGTCTAACAAACTCTACCAAACTCGATTGACTCTACCAAACTCAACTACCTCAACCAAACTCCACTAATCTGCCAAAGTCCACCAAGCTCTACCAAACTATACCTTTAGTAGTTTCTCAATTGTTGTAGTGAGAATGGTCATCGTCGCCCCTGCTTTTGCCCTTCTCTTCGTGAACTACCTTGTTAACATTGCCCTAATGGCATCTACAAGCTGCACAATAGGGAAAGTTCTTGCTTCAGCTAACGCCTGATTGATAGATTCCGCAATGTTCGAAGTGGTGAAGTTGTATCTATTTTCAGGAAAATGCACACGACTCCACAAACGAACATCTGCTTTTAGCAAGTACTGATATAGCCTTTTATCAAGTCTTTCTATTTGGCTGAAGATGGCATTAAACTCGTCAAGCATATATGCAGTTGCAGCCTTCTTAAACAGCTTAAAGGCACCTCCTCCTCTGAAATGAGTTAAAATATTTTTATGTAGATGGTAAGTGCAAATACCCCGAGTGGCAAGTGGATACACTTTCATTATTGCTTTGGCTATTGATCTAAATCTATCTAAAATGATGGCCAATTATTGATCATTAAGAATGATGCGGTTGAGTTGTTTAAAAAACCATTCCCACAATTCATCATTTTCGGTATCAACCACACCAAAAGCCATAGGAAAAATGTTGAAATTTCCATCTTGCATTGTGGCTGTGAGAAGAATCCCTTTATATTTTACTTGTAAAAATGTTCCATCCACAACAACAACCATTATCATATATGGAAATCCTCTGATGCTTGCATTAAATGCAAGGAATAGAAACTTGAACCTGTCATCTCCGTCTACTTCCAGCTTGATAACTGTTGCCAGATTTGCTCGTCTAATCAAAATACGATAGAAGATCTTCAAAACTATTCTCTATAGTTTATGTTACTATAGCTCGAGCTTCCTTAAAGTACGATGTGCCTTCCAGTACTTCATCTGTACAAAATGTAAATAGAGCGTCAGAGTTATAACTACTAAAGTCTACCAATACTCTACCAAAATCTATCATACAAAAGATACATAGATCCACCATTACTTTACCAAAATCTACCACAAATGATTCATAGATTCACCAATACTCTATCAAAATCTACCACATAATATATATATATATATATATCCACCAATACTCTATCAACACTCTACCAAAATTTACCGAAGTCTACCAAAATCTACCAAGAAGGAATTGGACATTCAAACCGAAACATTTTTTCAGTGATTTAACAACATGACAAGGATGAACAGATGGACCAACACCACCAACAAAATCCAAGTATAAATGACCAAGAATATTGGGAGTTGCTTAACGTGCCCGGGAGGACCTCTCTATAACAAGAGCAAGTGTGTTCTCCACAGTATATGTGGATATAGAAACACAGATTCTCAGCATTGTGGCGTGAAGTATGGACTCTCCAAGCACAGTTTTGTACCCAACATTTCACAACCAATAACATCCTCGATGAAAAGACGACATCGAAGTCAAACCTATGTAAAAAAAAAATGTCTTCAGCCTTGACTCAAGATTAGCTTTTATGGGATAAATTTGTCCAACAGCTAATTGAAGTGACCTCATTTCGATGTCTAAATACTCATCATCAAATGTCGAGTCTCTCTTTTTTAGAGGAAGATTTTTCCTATCTTCTTCTTTACACTTCCTCCGAACACTTATGAAGTCTTCATCACCAGAGCTTGCACTATCTACATCCTCGCAGTAGTCGAATCTCTTTTCCACTTCTACATCTTCTCCATCATAGTCAACGTGTTCTGCATATTCTTCGTCTTCGTTTTTGATAGTCTGCCTAACTCTACCAGACATTGAAGATTGTCTACCAAACGTAGAATCAAATTTATCAAAGGAAGGCTCGTATTTAGGCTGGAATATATTACTTCTTCCATAGCTACGTGAGATATCCTTGAAATCTCAACACAAAGACGAATTGCCTCTTTCCGAAATTGTTGCAAATACCCATGCAATTGCCTCTCATTGGTCACAAAGATAGGAGGTGTATCTTGTGGTAGTCCATGTATGAGTTCATTCGATATATAGCTTAGTTTTCACTTAAAGATCTATTGATTTAGATCAAAATCTTCATGCACCATCCTCATAAACTCATCATAACATACATCTTCAAGCACTTGCATAACCTTACAAGCAAGAGAAGTATCCACCAAAAAGAACCAATGATTTTGGTCGAATCTCCAATTCCCACAAACTAAGATAATTTGATCCATAAATCCAAAAAACAAGAAAACGTGGTCAAAAGATAGGTAATGAGCTCAAGGAACAATGATGATTTGTGGTGTTTGGCCACTAGCATGAACGAGAAAGAAAGTAGGTGATGTAATAAATGAGGGCTAAAATTGTCATTCTACAAACTAGGTTAAATGAGCTACATTGACATGACAAATATAACTCTACCAAAATCTGCTACACATTGGTCGAACTACACCAAACTCTAGCATATAAATCTTCCTAAATCTGCTATACTTGCACTACAAACTCTACCAAAATCTACCACAAAGGATCCAACGTCTACCAAAATATACTATATCGTGGTAGAGTTTGGTGTAGCTTACGCTGACGTGGCAAATATAACTCCACCAAACTCTGCTACACAATGGACGAACTACACCAAGCTCTACAATATAAGTCTACCAAACTCTACTACATTAGCGTTACTAACTCCACCAAAATTTACTACAAAGAATTTAACGTCTACCAAAATCTATTATAGCATGGTAGAGTTTGGTATAGCATGAGGCTAGAATTTCTCTAGTAAACCTCTACAAATTTTAATCTTGAAAAAGAAATTATGAATCATAATTCAATCGCATACCCAAACCGTCGAATCGTGGTTTATCTTGCACGATTTTGCATAGCTTGACCAAAATCGTCGAACCAACCGACGAAAGAGTAAAAATTGAATTTAGAAAAAGTTGAGAGATATCTTTGTAAAATAACTTTTGTATGGCCATTTTTGTAAAAAGTACAACAAAATTTTTCCTATTTTAATAATAATAATTTTCATAATTTATTGAAAAAAGAAAGAGATCTGCAAGATAAACGAAAAGAAAGAAAAAAAGAGAAAAGTGAGTTCTCAGGTCTCTGCATCTACCCACAAGCCCTAGCAAAAAGAAGGAAGCTCTTCTCTTCATCTTTTTTATGCACTTCCTCTTCCCCACACGACTCATCAATAATTCATCTCTCGTTCTTTTCCGATCTCGACGCACCGCAGCTCCGATCCGTTCTCTTTGGTTTTGCAGCAAGTCTTCGATCTTCCGATCGGCGACTAGTCCAATGGCGGCAGCCGCCTTCTCTTCAACGATGACGATTCCTCCTAACTCGGAAGAAGCGCTTGCAGCAAAGCTGTGGATCAAGTTTAACAGAGAGTGTCTCTTCTCTATCTACAGCCCCTTCGCTGTCTGTTTAGCGGCCGGGAATCTCAAGATCGATACATTTCGCCATTATATTGCTCAGGATGTTCATTTTCTTAAAGCATTTGCTCAGGCGTGAGTTCTCTTCTTCTTATGTTTCTTTTTGGAGAATGCTATTATTTATACTTGGTTTCATTTACACGGAATGAGGAAAATTGATCAGTGAGTGTTTCTTTAGAAATTGCTGAGATCAAATTGGGCTATAAACTGTCATTGAACGAACCAATTTGGAGTTTCACTGTTTGCTTAATCTATCTATCAATTGTGTGTTGGTTGCTCATGCCTTACAATTGATTTGATTACCGTACTATCCCTCATTGTAGGATGGGATTCTTATTGATCACGAGATTTTACTTGGGGTTCTGTGGTTTTGCTTCTGTGCCTGTAACCAAATGAAGTTGGTCTGGTCATGTTGAGTTATATTCTTCTCGTTGCATTGGATACAGTGATTGTTTTCACGTCATCTATTGGCTTTTGCAGTTGATTGAATAATTTGGTTTTTGTTACAGTGAATGCGAGATCTTATTTTTGCTTGTCACTGATAAGATATGACGAAATGGTTGAAAAATTAGAATATCAAACTTCTGCAAACCTTACATACTTTTCTTGTTTCCTAATAAATTTCTCTTTTCGTCCAATTTTTAGGTATGAACTGGCTGCAGAGTGTGCTGATGATGATGATGATAAATTGGCAATTTCTAACTTGAGGAAAAGCGTGATAGAAGAATTAAAAATGCACGACTCTTTTGTACAGGTAGAACACAGGGGTCTTTCTTGTTTTACATTATGGAAGAAGAACATTAATTCACATGAGTCCCTGGCGACTTCATGAATTCAACTAGATAAATCCTGTTTGGTGCTTGGGTGGAAAAGAATCTTCATTTCATGGCAGAAAACATAGACTGTTATCAATGGACTTTCATTTGACCTCTCAAATTCATACCATGATAGATATATTTCAGCTGAATCCGTGAAATGGAATTTAAAGTTGTATATCTAACTCCAGGGATGATTCAATATCAATTAGTTGGTTTTCTTCTTGTTGGAGGATGTTAAGATATATTATCTGGTATAAGTGCTAATCCGGTATCAGTGAAACTGCCACCTCTTCCTTTATATCTTTATATCTATTCATGTTTACATATATCTTGAAGCTATGGCTTTTAAATGCTTCCTCATTCTAAATACTGAAGTTTTCATGTAATATGGTGCCACATAGCCTTCTATGCTTTGAAAGAAGATTGTTCTTCAGTTTTCGGTCAGCTTTATTTTATTGGTGTTTTGGGATATATAGTGGCCTAGAGAATACCATTTTCACGATTTTCTAGTCAAGTGATATTCTCAGTAGAACATTTGTCTGTTCAATGCAGGATTTGAATTTAGACATCAAAGAAGAATTGAGTGTTAACTCAGCCACTTTGAGATACACTGATTTCTTGTTAGCCACAGCATCTGGAAAAGTAGAAGGACTAAAAGCTCCTGGCATGCTTGATACTCCATTTGAGAAAACGAAAGTAGCTGCCTACACGCTTGGTGCTGTGACACCTTGCATGAGGTTGTATGCCTTTCTCGGTAAGGAGTTTGGAGCACTTTTAGATCTTAGTGAAGACAACCAGCCATACAAGAAATGGATCGACAATTATTCTAGTGACGCTTTTCAGGTATGTAATAGTTGTATGTTTCTGCTAAATCTGTGAACATTCAAAGGTGTCTAGTATGCTATTAGAGATGATGTGTCTTGTATAATGAATGGTCTGTTTTCCTTTAACGTAGGCATCTGCCAAGCAAACTGAAGACTTGCTTGAAAAGCTTAGTGTTTGTATGACTGGTGAAGAACTGGAGATCATTGAAAAATTGTATCAACAGGCTATGAAACTTGAAGTTGAGTTCTTCCATGCTCAACCGCTTGCTCAGCCGACCATAGTCCCACTGCTCAAGAACCATTCCAATGATAACCTCATAATATTCTCAGATTTTGATCTGACTTGCACCGTTGTTGATTCTTCTGCCATTTTAGCAGAAATTGCAATTGTAACCGCTCCCAAAGATGATCAGAGTCGATCTGGGCAACAAATTCATCGGATGCTGTCAGCTGACCTTAAGAACACCTGGAATCAACTTTCTAAACAATATACAGAGCATTATGAAGAATGCATAGAGAATATTCTGAAAAAGGAAAAAGGTCAGACTCACTTATGAAGTTGGCCTACTTTCATCGAGAATACTAATTTTACTTAGTCAGCCTTGATAAAACTGGTTGAGACTTTCTTTTGATTTTTCTTTTAATGTCGGAAATTTGTTCTACCATTCTTATTCAGCGGACAAGTTTGACTACGAGGGTTTATGTAAGGCACTTGAACAGCTCTCAGATTTTGAGAAAAATGCAAACAATCGAGTGATCGAGTCTGGGGTACTGAAGGGCCTGAATCTTGAAGACATCAAGCGAGCTGGGGAAAGGTTAATTCTTCAAGATGGCTGCATCAATGTCTTCCAGAAAATTTTAAAGACTGAGAATCTCAATGCAGAAGTCCACGTGCTTTCGTATTGTTGGTGTGGTGACCTCATCAGGGCAGCCTTTTGTGCAGGTATGTGCCAAAACCCTTACCTTAGTGATTGTTGCAGCAATTCAGGCCCTAAATCATCTTCTCTTTACAGGCGGAGTAGATGCACTGGAAGTTCATGCAAATGAATTCACATTTGAGGAATCCATCTCGACTGGTAAGATTGAAAGAAATGTTGAATCTCCGATTGACAAGGCTCAACAGTTCAAAAGCATCTTACAAAACAGAAAGGATGATAACAGGAAGAAAAGCCTCCTGAGTGTTTATATTGGAGATTCAGTAGGAGACTTGCTCTGTCTGCTCGAAGCCGACATAGGAATAGTGGTTAGCTCTAGCTCAAGTCTCAGGAGAGTTGGTAGCCATTTTGGTGTCTCATTTGTGCCTTTGTATTCTGGAATCGTCGAGAAACAAAAACAGCACACTGAAGAATCATCATCAACCTGGAAGGGACTCTCTGGTACACTTTACACAGTTTCAAGCTGGGCTGAAATTCATTCTTTCGCTCTTGGATGGGAGTAACTGGTATAAGAATATATGAAGAAAAGATTGGTGTATATACTGCCGAGTGGCCAGTTTTATCAAGAGCCACACAAAATTTCATTAAGTGTGAGTACCAATGGCGATGATGACGTTTAAATAGTCGTCTAGCATTTCATGTTCCGCGATGATCTCTTGTTGTCAACGTTTCGACAGAAATTTGTGATGCCGAGATGTGATATTATGCTTGGACTCAATAATTGTGAAGAGCCTCTTATACATTAACATGTTTTTCTATGGAATTAATCACATTAACGTGTGATTTTGGAACCACCGTTCTTTTTTTATGCTTAGATATGTCGCAATCAACCATCTAGTTATTGTTTTAAAATGGAAAATCCATTGATAAATAAAAGTGCTTGTAAGAGACAGAGAATGCAGGGAGCGGGTAGGGTGGAGGCTGAGCTGGTGGAGGTTTCCGATCACCGGAAGCTGCCACGGTGATGGAGGCCATACGTTAAAGTTAGAGAATGGTCACAAAGATAGTTAAGCAGAGAGAGATTAATATTAGTTCAATTTACAATATGGAAATCAGGAAATTTGAAAATTCATGATTTGGGTGTCTGATCCTCCTCCACACTCTCTATTTATAGAGATGATAGATCCAATCATTTCGTATAAACAAATCGAAAGAGTAAAAAAAACAAATAAATTACGGCATCAAAAGAGTAGACCAAAAAAAAGACTAGAACTAGGAAATTGTTGATAAAAAAAAAAAAATGACCCTAGCCCGGAAACAAGAATGATCTTATAAAATTTCAATTCAATTATAGATGTAGCCCAATAAGTATATTGACATCTACCAAATGCTAGCCCAATATAAACCCTCCACAAATAAAGATAAATAGAAGTAGGCCCATTTATGAAAGAGCAAAATAAACGTGGGTATTCTTGAGGACATCCCCAAGATGTTGAATAAAAACATTACTCCATTCCAAAATAATGACAACATACTAAGAGAAAAGCTAATAGCCTTTTTTCCAGCCGAGGCATTGATACTAGTTGCACCCTAAGTAGTAGATGAAGCTGAAGACGGGAAGGCAACTAAAGGGTACTTGCGGCAAACTTCCATACCGGTTGATTCAGCTGAATAGTATTGATCATCATCTCCAAGTGGTCTATTCTCGACTCTCCAGTTAAACTGGTTCACAAGGTTGGCCAATGTCACCTCAGTTAACGCCAATGCAAACCCAATTGCAGGACATAGCCTTCTACCCGATCCGAATGGAATGAATTTGAAATCTTGTCCTAAAAAATCCAAAGCTAGATCCAAATGTCTCTCTGGCTTAAACTCTTCTGCATCCAATCCCCATGTCGCTGTGTCTCGATGGATCGCCCAAGCATTGATGATTACCTGCTCAACAACGTATAGTTACATTATATATTTTGTTCTCTATGCATTTATTTATTTATATGAAAATGATTAATTACCTGCGTGCCAGCGACAATGTCATATTCTTTCAGTTTGACATCTTCACTAAGTTGTCTAGGAATCAACAATGGGCCAGGAGGATGGAGTCGAAGGACTTCTTTGATCACTGCTTTTAGGTATTTCATATTCTCAACTTCTTCTTCCGATACATATGACTTATGTCTCGAATATGTTCCGATCTCGTCTTGGAGTCTTTTCATAGACTTTGGGTGTCTTATAAGAAGCATCATTGCCCAATCAACGGCCGTGAAAACTGTTGTCGTTCCTCCTAAGAAAATATCCTATAAAACAAGCACATTGTGATTAAATCAACTTTATAAAGTTACATTTCTTAGGTGGAAAATGGTTTGGTCTTAATTACCAAAATGATGAGTCTGATGTCGCTTCTATCAAGTTCGAATCCATCTGTCTTGTCTCTTTGAATTCGTAACAACATATCAACAAAATCAAGTGTCTCTTTACTCTCACCTTCATCTACATGTTCTTGCACTACTCTTTCTAGAAATTCTACAAACGTTTTGCTTACTTCCTCCATTTTACGATACAAGCCACGAATTTTATCTATCCAGGCCAAACTCGGGATGTAATCCCCGACCGGAAATGCGCCTAGAAGCTCCATGATAGTTCTCATTTGGTTTTCAAAATCCCTAGTGTTTTCTTCACGGCCATATTTTCGTCCCATAGCAATTCTACATATCACATTGTTTGACATATTAAGGAGGAATTCACTTAGATTTACCGGCAAAGAAGAAGAACTCGCTTTCTCAATCTTCTCCATCATTGCGACTACCTCTTCTTCTCTAACATTCTCAAAGGACCTAACCATTTTCTTGCTGAGGAGATGAAAACTGCATAAGCTCTTCAACCATAACGGATTTTATTAAAAGAATAAGTTTCATCAGTAAATTAATCAAAAGACAAATTAGTCTTAATAAGACCAGAAAGAGAAAAGTATATTAGTCTAAAATGTTTATATTCTATAATCAACTCTTTACTCACCTAACTCGTTGAGGAATACTCTCGATAACATTATATAACAATGATATACATATTTAAGTGAGATTCTTCACTGTAGAAACATTTAAAATGGCGAAAATACCGGATCCTTATTAATTCACAGTCACAAAGATTAGTTTGGGGTTAGGTTCATGATCATTATTATATAAAAAATATAATTTTTGAATTATTACTAGAATAACATCTAATTTGAATCATTGTAGTAAGAAAAAAAAAAAAAAACTAATAGACAAATCATACCTTCATCTGGCTCCAATATTCGCCGTAGGAGGAAAAAGCGACATCTCGCCCTCCGTTCATAATTATATCGACTGCTTTTGTTTTCGGGCGGTTTGCAAACTTGAGATCGTGTGTTTTCATGACGTCATGAGCGACGTCAGCAGACGAGACCACGAGGATAGGGACGCGACCAAAGTGAAGGAGCATGAGCGGTCCATAGCGAAGGCTGAGGGAACGTAGGGAACGGTGAGGATGGAGGCTGAGCTGGTGGAGGTTTCCGATCACCGGAAATCGCCACGGAGACGGTGGTAGGTTAAGGTTGGTGGTGGTGGTTCGTTTAAAGATTTGTTTTAGGAAGAGAAATGCTAAGATAGTTGTGAAGCACAGAGAGACTAATATCATTTCCATATCTTGCTCGTGATTTGGTAAGTATGGTGGTGACTCTTCCCTACTTGTACTATTTTATAGTTTAATAGGATCAAATCCTGTTTAAATTTTAAATTTCTCATATATCGTCATGTTTCTAATTAGTCACTAAACTCTATAACAAATTATTGATTTTTTTGTTGAACTAACAATAAAATAGCCGCTCCAATACCATCACTAGCGAGTAGCATCAACAAAACAATAATGATATTAACATTTATAAATTAACGTTAGTGGGGAAAAAAAATTCAAATAATTTTAACATTAAAACAAAGAAAAATATACAAATAAAGCGTTAATGGGAGAGACAAAGGTTTTTTTTTTCTTGAAACAAAGATTTACACTAGTTGATTCGAGCAGACTAGTTACATTTCACGGGTCTGAAAAAGATCTTAATGTTGTGGAAGTAACCATACAAATTTTAAGAGTTACAAGTCTGAAGAAGATTTTAATGTTGCGGAAGCAACGATGCAAATTTTAAAAGAAAAACTAAAGTAATTAACGAAAAAAAAAGAACACCGAAATTTAATGAGGTTTGGCCAAAATGTCTATGTCCTCCAAATACTACCAAATGAAATATTATAAAAGGAGAGAAGACAATACTACAAATTTTGTTTGTAGAAAACATTAGTAGTTTTGAGATGATTTACAAATGAAGATAGAGCATTTATTTATATAGGTGAAGGAGCACCATCAACTTGTTCACCAAACCTCCAATAACTTGCTCACCAAGTTTCCACCAACTTACTTACCAAGTTTTCATGTATTTGATACATTTTTACACTTAAAACACACACAAAACTTCTAGTTAAGAAAATAAAATATTTCTTTTCAGAAAGAAAAAAAACTATTTCTTTTCAAAAAGAAAAGAAAGTATTTGTAGTCTAGGCTTGGGCATTCGGGTATTCAGGTATTCAGGTCGGTTCTGAGTAATATATTCGGGTCCGGTTCTTTCAGGTATGAAACTTTTATACCCATTTAGAAACCGCATATATTTCGGTTCGCATCCAGATCGGTTCCGCTTGGTTCCGGGTCGGTTCAGATCCATATTTTTTGTACCCATTTAGGAACTAAATACAATTCGGTTCGGTTCTGGTACCGATTTTTTTCGGGTCGGGTATAATTAGATAAATTTTAACGATTCCACTACATATCAAAGTATTTCATACCCAAAATACAATTATTTACCCAAAAACTACTCGAATACCCAAAAAAAAACCTAAATACCGTAAATATATTTGAAAAATTACCATAAATTTTAATATATGTTTACACTAGTTGATGACCCGCCTATAATCGAATTACATAGTTTGAAGTGAAAGTTACTTTGATTAATTGTAGTGAATCATTGCATTGATAATGTATTAGCAAATTATTTATTGGTGAAATTTCACTATATCTGGAGAAATTATTATAGTGGATCAAAATTCATTACTAAAATGTAAAAGATGTAAATAAAAATAATAAACTTAAACTTATGTAGTTGTATTTTGTGATAGTTATATACTTTATGCCATTAATTACCTTAACGGATTATTAGAGATTAAATATTAAATTAAATAAATTAGCAAACTAATGTTTTAATAACTAAATGATGAGGTGGCACCATGAGAAGAGATTTCATATTAAAAATGACATGTTGAGAACTTAGACATGCTTTCAATTCGAGAAATAGAGGTGGAAGGTTTCCATCTTGTTTTTTTGGTGAGATTTTGAGAGAGTAAATTTGTAATGAGTGGCAATGATCATTTGGAATGACCAAATAATCTATTTACAAGAAAAAAGAAGAAGTTATATTTGTATGAAATTAAGACAATGTAGTGGATCAAATATGTCATTACTCTTAGTAATTAATTTGTGTTTTAAATAAGATTGAATTTATTGTCTAACTTGGGTATATAAGGAGACCTTAACATCTCTATAAACAAAATTGTGTGTATCAAATGAATTAGTAAGAGTAATTACATGAATAACATATTTCTTGTTTATACCTTACGTTATGACATTTTTTTGAGTATTGGTTTTATTTTATGTATTGTTAATAGTTCCAGCAAATGCCTTTAAAAACATGTATAATGTTTTTTATTACTTTTTTAAAGATATAATTTCATTTATTATTATTATTATTATTATTATTTTCTATTAAAAGTATAGTAACGGTTAGTCTTCTATATTTATAACAATTTAGATAATTTTTTAAAAACATGATATTTCTATTAAAAATTTTTAAATTCACTAACTTATTGAAGTTAAAAAAATTCACTAACTTATTTATTTTAATTAGCCACTGTATATTCTTTAGTTTTTTAGGGCTATGATATTCGTTTAATTTAGGAATAAAATATGTCACATATGTCTTTGTAACATACGTCTTTTGTATCTTTTTTATCTATGAAATGAGTTAATAATTTTGTTTGTAATTAAGATGTATATTTATTTTGTGTTTGTGTTGTACTTGAGATGTATATTTATTTTATATTTATAATTTTAAGATAAAATATTAATTAAAATAGGTAATGATGTGGCTTCATGAGAGTATATCATATATAACTTTATATATAGATGTTTTCGGATTAATCGGGTACCCATTCGGGTATCGGTTCGGTACCGGGTATTATCCGATACTCCTGGGTATAGATGAAGAAGACCCAATAGATATTTTTGGTTATTGGGAACCATGGAATGTAACATGTTACTTAAAGTTAATTTGGATGCTTTTATGCAGAGTAGGTTCCATTTGGGTAGCTTGGGTGAGGAGAAAGTACTTAGCAGCATCTTGTGTTTGGATGCTGAATGAGAAAAGCCTGTGTACTTATCAACATCTTGTGTTTGGACGCTGAATGAGAAAAGCCAGGCTGCATTATGGATGTTCAGAAAATTATTCAAATTGAGGAGCAGAGCCCTTTCATTCCTTCGCATCAGGATTGGAAACGGAGAGGACACTTTCTTTTGGTGGGATCTGTAGACCCCGTTTGGTTCACTAATTCACATTATGAAATTAGGTGAATTGTTACTTTTTTCTTTCTTTTTCTAAATACACCCGTGTTTCTAATTTTGACTGATATAAATCCTATTTGATTTCGCATGTATATAGTTTGATAGTTACGTTTAGGTCTGGACATTCGGGTATACATGTTGGTTCCGGATAATATCCATTCGAGTTCAGGTTTTTCGGTTATGAAATTTTTATATTTATTTAGAAATCACATATATTTTGGTTTGGGTTCGGGTCGGTTACGCTCTGTTCCAGGTCGGTTCGGCTCCATATTTTCTGTACCCATTTAGGAACCAAATACAATTCGGTTCGATTCTAGTACCGATTCTTATTCGGGTCGGGTATAAATATTAGATAAATTTTTACGATTTCACTATATATTTGAGTATTTCATACCCAAAATACAATTCTTTATCCGAAAAATACCCGAATACCCGAAAAAATATCTAAGTACCATAAATATTTTTTAAAAATTATCCTAAATTCTCATATATGTTTATATGTTTTTAGATTAATCGGGTACCCATTCGGGTATCGGTTCTGTAACGGGTATTACCCGATACCTACGAGTATAGATGAAGAGGATCCAATAGATATTTTCTTCGATTTCGGGTACTACTTGGTATCCATTATTTCGGGTCGATTTCGGTTCGATTTTTCGGTTTTGGGTATTTTGCCCGGACCTACTTTAGAGTTGTATAATTGCAAACTGTATATCTTGTCTTATATTATAATATTGTTACCTCAAAAAAGAATCTAATTTTTTCAAAAAAATTAAGACTAATATACAGTTCGCAATTTATTTATTAATTTTTAAAATGATAAGTTGGTTTTAAAATTTATTTATTAATTTTTTTATTGTTGATACCAAACCAAAGGTTCACACTCATTACAATGTTGCAAATCAAAGTCTTCAAAGACGAATCTGATCAAAATAAAGAGAAATGATGTATTCCTTGATTTTGCCTTCAGGATTGGTTAATCCTTCACCGTAGCCATAGGCAACCTTGGTCATGCGTGCACAATTGATGGCTTCCTTGAGAATCCGTCTTGGCACATTCTTTGTCTTCAAAAACTCTTCGTTCACTATCTTATCGTTGTTTATACACAATTTACAAAGTTCTTTAAAAGCCTCCTTTTTCGTAACACCATATTGCTTCATATAACAATTCACCGCTGTAGTTACATATCCTCTACTCATGTCATCCTGATAATTAAGTAAAATAAGTTTGTAACGAAAAATAATCATAACATTCTTAGGAAACACAAGACATTTTCAACCATATATAGGAGCTATTTCTATATAAAATCAGAGGAGAGTGTACGATATGATGAATAATCTCAAATTTAGGCTACACTTCTAAGAATCATATATCTCTGAAATAAAGTGGAACCTAAAAGAATATGATCAATCAACTCATCTCTAATTTGTTTTAAGCACGAAGTTCGTGAAAATTATATTATGGTATAAAAGTCGAATTTAAACAATATGAGATTTATTGATGGTTCAAATGTGGGATTCGGTCTAGGATAGATTCATCATCTCGAATAGTCATATATCTAACTATTAAAATGTGATATAAAATTATATATAAAAGAAATAAACTAATGCATAACATATAAGACAAAATGACAAATTCTTGTACCTCGAAGCCGGCCATGTCATTCATGAGACGCCCGTTTATAGATAAAGATTGGATGAGTTTTGGTCTTGTTTTGAGCCACTCATAAACGTCTTTAGTAGCAATGGGAACCATACCCATCAAAGTGCCTGCCATAGTTGCATACATCGTGATCTCGACTTCACCAACTTCCATATAATCCTCAAAGCTAGGTACGTGACCGGAATGTGCCCATTTGGCAAGGTCAAGGTTAGATTTCACGAGTCTTTTGAACTGCATGTAAGAAGGGAATAAACACGTTTATATATATATATATATATATATATATATATTATAAATCTTAAACGCATGTATATATGGTTTATAAGTTTCAAGTGCTATCTTTTTTATCACCAATTGTAAATAAATACCTATATGTGTTTTCATAGTCCTAAAAAAATGGGTATTATGAGCTAGTTGCAGCACAAGAGTGAATGGAAAAAATAATGAAATTTGTTTAAGGTTATTGCTACCTAACACAGTGAAATCAAATACAAAAAAACAAATACAAAAAGATTGGCTTACCTAGTAGTTGTTTTTTATTGTCTTACCTAATAGTTGTTAGTACATATGTTTAATCAAAAAACTATCATAATCAGTCTTTATTTTAAATAATTAACTAACAAGAAAAAAAATACATATTCGTATAAGTTAGAATGATGTATAGACATGTATAATAATAATAATAATAATAATAAAGAGTTCTCATTGGTCTACCTCTTCTTGAGTACCATTGACGCTGTAAGATCTTCCTTCTGATCTCACTTCTCTTTCAAATTCTTCGAATACATCCAATACGAATTTAAACACGAATTTCAAATATTCTGGTTGTCTATCCATGTCATTATCAGGAGCCCACCTTGTACATTAAATCAATATCATTATCATCATCAACATATTCTCATATCATTAATTGTTTTAGGTGGAATTTAATCATAAATATTATTATTTTAGGTGGAATTAATCAACAATATCATTGTTTTAAGTGGAATTTAATAAGTACCACACCTTTCTAGGCTATTGGCAAGACTTTCAGCTTCAGGGATTGAAGCATATCTATCGAAGGTGTCGTCAATAAGGGTTTCGACCGTGTAGAACTTAGTCAACATAATCCTCGCACGTGAGAACTGTGGCTCAAAGTACATCGATATCACAAAGAAATGTAACTCCACGATTCTGTCTCTGAAGTAAGGTGGCAACTTAGATGCAAACTCAAGCTCTTTGTACCATCTAGCATTCAAACACACGCAAATATATAATAATTATCTTTAAAATGAACAAAATTCTTTAAGGATTCTATCTCAGCAATATATATATATATATATATATATATATATATATATAGATAAACTAGTAACTGAAAATATTTACATACTTTGTAACGATTTTGAGCTCCTTGAGGTATAGAATTTGTAGTAACTTGAAATTGAGCTTGGAAAACTTGAGCAACGTTTCGTTGTGGCTTTCTTCTTGTTCGTAGAATGAGATATATTCCATAGCGACTAATATCTCCATGTTCCAATGTTGAGATAGACCTAGAGAATTTTTCATGAGCCTCGAGAGATGTGGGCTCACTCGTCCTGCTAACGACTCCAAGTGCCTCTTTGTGAAGCTCAACGCTTCGTCCATTAAATAATCAGTCGTTGTCCCAAAATAAGCGGCTTCGTATAAGCTCAACATACCTTTGGCATCATCGGCTAGGGATTCCATGAACTTTCCATCCTCCCCTCTAAATCTCTTGAACACATCTATATATATATATATACATCAAATATTGTAACATTTTGTTATCGAAGAAGATGCTATTTAAATATCATCATAATATGTCTCTAACTAAGTAACTATAGAGAGCATAAATTACTTATATATACTATTAAGATTTCTTCCAATTTCTGATGTGGGATGTTATTCCCTAACATACCTGATGACATGTTGTGACCATATGTTCTGAATACCCAGAAGAAGATGGAGATTGTGTAAAGGTCATGTTCATCCACAATCATATCATCTATCTTTTCAAAGGCTTGTTCCAAAGTCTCTTCGATCTCATTCTCAAAATGATATGCTAGACCAAGACTGACCATCAAATAGATCAAAAGAATCTTCCTCTTTGCCGAGTCGTCGTGGCTTTCTTCTGCTTGGGAAGAGAACATGAGCATTTCCTTAACTTTGGGCTTGAGTACTTCGAGTTCGTTTACATGGACATCTATTTCCTAGAAGTTTACGCAAGTCGATAGATAATTTACTCTACTTTTCTCTAAGATTCTGTTTTCATATACATACATATTTCCACGTAATGTAACAGAATATTTATCGGTTATAGCAAATTAATGGACTTACCAATTCATCGATTGGAACATAGAGGAAGTGATCATCCCATTTAGATGGTTGCAACTTGCTAAACATGCGACCGCTATCGTGACCTAAAACAGTTTGTGATTCCATGAATGTGTGTGTGTGAGAGAGAGAGAGAGAGAGAAAGATTGGTTGGAAGAGAGAACGTAGCTGAATGGATTATATAGATGGACGACAATCTATGCTTCGAGTATAGGAGAAGAAACATTTATTTTAGGGGTTTTTAATATATGCAAAAAAATAAGACTATACTTACACTACAGGAAAGTCACTAAACTCTACAATAAATTATTGAAATTTTTTCTGAAGCAGAGAACCTATTGTTAATACTATATAGGCTCATTAACGTGTGCGACTTTCTTTTGTTAAGAACTATAAGCGTCTTTACTTTAGGGTTTTCGTTATAACTTTTCCTTTTTAAGGAGCTGTGAGACTTATTAGTAGCTTTTGATTAACAAGAATAAACTTAGAATTTTTTCAGTTTATCTCTTCTTTGTTATCGTATTTTCGTGAATTAACAATTATCAAAAACCTTCGTTTGAACGGCCATTCAACGGTCATCGAGATTTATCAAGCTTATGCTGTGCCATATTATCACCATTCACCACCATCGTCAGGGTCCGTGAGAAGCAAATGGCCGTTAGGGAAGACATTTCTCTGAATTTTCGTTTTGGAGCAGAAATGGTAAAAGACAAAATAAAACTATATACGTCTCGTGAGCTCAATTGATAAATTTTGTAAAGGTTTCTTTCAAAAGTAACTCAATGGGTGAATAACCTTCACTTTTCTCTCTCCTAAACATTTTGCAAATAACTTATAGTTCTTTATATAATATCTAAAATATCATTACTTTTATGTTTTTATATATTTTTTTTAAGTTTTAGGAAAATACAAAATTACTAAAATTTTAATTATAACTCAAATATTTATGAAAATGTCATTCTTCTTCAATTCAACCAACTACCATTACCAACCAAAACAAAACTTTAAATGCCATTCTTCTTCATTCTTATGCTTTTCCCAACTTCCAACCACATTATCTCCCTTTCTCTTTTCATTTCTAGGCCAAAACCTCTCTAATTTTCATTTCACCATTTCCAAATTCATAAAACTTACAATTTTTGGTTCATTTAGAGAGTGTAAGCAACGATTAACGGTGTAGTTCCACATTGTGGATGTTTAAAGAAGGTAACTATAATCATTAACTCAAATTAAGCTATTTTTTCGATTTTAGAAATTTGCAGAGAGTAGACTTCAGGTGAAGTCTACACACATAGTAGACTTCACGTGAAGCTTACTAGTCAACAAAATGTTTAGTTTTGCATTTGACTATTTTTTAGATTCGCCGAGTAGACTTCACATGAAGTTTACACATTCTGGTTTGGAAAAAAAAAAAGGACGGAGACTTCACCGGAAGTCTACTGAATTGTGAGTCATTTTTGCAATTAACTAAAAATTTTACTTTTAAGTAAACTTCACATGAAGTCTCCGAAAAACGGGAAGACTTCATGTGAAGTCTACGTTGTTGAGAGGGGTTATTTCTGAAGTTGACCAACATTAAAGTTTTTTTGACCAAAAAAAAGAAAGTAATTTAAAATAGGAGATTTCAGATGAAGTCTTCGTCGAATTCGGAAGTCTCAAGCGGGAAGTCTCAAGCGGAAGTCTACTTACATGGTCAATATTGGGTCCCACATACTAGTTGAGGGAAAATATATATATATATATATATATTAATAAAATATAGTAGACTTCCCCTGAAGTCTACTCCAAATTCACTGAAGATTCCAGGTGAAGTCTGTGCTGTCGGAGACTTCACATGGAAACTTCTGTAATAATAGTCAAACATAGTCAATTGCAATAATAACCTCTGTTTTATAGAGTAGACTTCAGGAGAAGTCTCCCTATTCACACAAAATGCAGTAAACTTCAGGTGAAGTTTACATCTGAAAAGTCAACATTTCGTCAAATACAAAAATAACCTCCAGAAAAGTAGACTTCAAGTGAAGTCTCCGTTTTAGAAGTCAACATTTAGTCAAATGCAAAAATAATCTTAGTAGACTTCACCTGAAGTCTCCTGACTATTCTCGTAGACTTCAAGTGAAGTCTCCAACTACAATTTGCAGACTTCACGTGAAGTCTCCTCTTTCTTATATCTTAATATTGATTTATTTTGAATATTCACGATACTTTTACCAATTTTTTTGAACTAATATTGTTTATATTATGTTTTGTACAAGTGTAACATAGTTAAATATTATAGTTAAGCCTCTGTAAATTTTAAAAGTGATATAGGTAGTTAGTTCATTCAAAGTAGACTTCAAGTGAAGTCTACTATGTCACAAATAGACTTGTACAAATAGTTATAACTGTATGAATTTTTGTTTTGTTCATGATATTATGTGAATAACTCAGGGAATTCTTCCTTGTCATTTGAAAAACATCTTAGGGAATAACTTAGGGAACTCACTTTCTTAAAAATTATTGAAATTAATAAAAGTTTGATATGTTTAAGAACTCTTTTAAACCAAATAACTGAAAATTTGTTCACTTACATATAACAATTTGTTATAATTCATGTTACATAATCAGTAATAGCCATCAATGACAATTCCACACTTATTTACAATGTAATATTTACAATTTGTTGAAAAAAATATCTACAATATGTTCTCTTTACTGGCCACCCGATTTCCTAGCTGCATTGGTTCCCTTATGAAAGCAAGAAAGATAGCGAAATCAAGATCAACAACAACCGTCAGTTTTTATGAGAAATGAGTCTCATTTAGAAGTTTCCTTAGAAGTTACCTTCAGAAGTCTCCTTCAGAAGTCTCTTCCAGAATTCTCATCAGCTCCTTCAGATCTCCACTAGAAGACTCCACCAGAAGTTTCCACGAGAAGTCTCCACCAAACATCAAAAGACAACAAGTGTATGATGTTAAGGATTGAACCAAAAAGCTAGAAGCACATAAACCTAAAAAAAGCATATCAAAAATATTATCTTTAACTAGGTTAGACCAAAACAACTAGAACTTTTCACAAGATCTCTTTTCAAAAATAAATCTTTAACTAGAAAATACAAAGAAAAATCAAATTTGCTCACAACTATCATTTCAAATGAAATCTTTCACAAGAAAATTTTAAAAGAAAGATCTTTCACAAGAAAAAGTAAAAAAAAAAAAGATCTTTCACAAGAAAATTTAAAAAAAAATCTTTCACAAGAAAAGTTCAAAAAAAAAGATCTTTCACAAGAAATTTTTTTCTAAAAATAGATCTTCCACAAGAAAAGTTCAAAAAAAAATCTTATATTTCACATCATATTCATTCAAAATGTAATCTAACTAAATATAATAAAAAATCAAATTTTGTCACAAAATATTATTTCAAAAATAAATCTTTAACTAGAAAGTAAAAAAAAATTCAAATTTTCATATAAATTTCTTTAAAAATAAAATTTTTCACAGGAAAGTTCAAAAGAATTAGATCTTGAACATAATATTCAAATTGTTTTGATTTTTTGTATATTTCTAACTATAAAGTATACAAAAAATCGAAATTTTCACAAGATCTCTTTTAAAAATTGGATTTTTTAACTAAAAAACTAAAAAACGCAACATTTAAAAGAAATGATGGATGTTGGCCATAGACAAGAGGCTTCGATGGCAAGAAGCTTCCCATGAAACATGCAAAAAAAAGACAAAAATTATGAGAAAATAACGAAAAAATCTTAGATCTTGAAGGAGGAGAGAAGAGTAGACTTACACGTTCACTAGAAAGACATACACGTTGAAGAAGAAGAAGAAAGTGGCTAGAAGATGAGAGAGAAAAAGAGGTAAAAAGTGGCTATGGTTTTTTTGCTTCTTCTAAAATTTGTATTTATATGTAGGTTAACTTTGTCGTTCAATTGTTGGTTAGTTTTGGTTTAGCATATCCCAATTTAATTTTCGGAGGAGGAGACTTCACATGAAGTCTTCTAATACAGGAGACTTGGGGTGAAGTCTCCTTAGACCCCTAAACTCTAAATAGTAGTAGACTTCACATGAAGTCTCCTCGAACCCCTATACCCTAAATTCTTAATTATATACCGCAAATCGATTATTTTTCGAAATGTTGGACCAAATATCTTGTTCTTTCTAAATATATGCACAATTTACCTCTTTTATTATAACATTTTCAAATCCCACAAGATTACCATACCTTATTACCCTAAACCCCTAACCCATGCCATAGTTTGGTTATGAACTATGAGGTTTTGATCTTCTCATGTAAATCCTAAATTCTAAACTCTAAATTCTGAATTGTAAATTCTAAATTCTAAATTCTAACTCCTTAACCCTAAATTCTAATTTGACTATAGTATAATTTGTTCATGTAAATCCTAAACCCTACATTCTAATTTGACCATAGTATAATTTTATTTGCCCATGTTTGATCTAATTTTATTTTTAATACATCATGTTTGTTTATTATTAGATCTTGGAATCAATATATAAATATACTTAGTATTTAATTTTTAATTAAATATAAAAATTAAAGAGAAGACTTCACATGAAGTCTCCTCCTCGAACTAGTAGATTTCATGTGAAGTCTTCGTAATATGTGAGGGGTATAAATGTTATTTTGTTTTCAGATTTTTTGTTTACTCATTAAGGGTAAAATAATAAATTCACTAACCTTGTGAGTTAGTTTTGGAGAAAAAATCAAATTGGGTATATTTTTGCATTCAAAATCAAATTTTGGTATATTTTGGTCAAAAGCCCATTTTTGTAAGCAAAGCTTAGAGTATCTGTATTGGCGAGAACCCTATAGAGGATTCGAATAGGGAATGCAGATAAAAAAATGCAGATCATGCAGATCACGCAGATCATGCAAATCATACCAAATAATAAAAAATAGAGTATTTTGATTTTTTTCTTATCAAAAATAAAATATGCTTAGATATAAATTCAAAACTAGCACAAAATTATTCTAATCATAGAAATTATCAATAAAATTTTAAACTATTTGATACAATTTAAATTTTTATTTCAAGTTTATTAATTATTCGGTTAATGCATTTGTATCAGTTAGCCCTGAGCATAATAGCTGATATCAAAAAACCAAACTGAACCGAAATAAGAGGTTTCAAACTGAACCAAAGCTGGCTAAATAACCAAACAGTTCATAAATTAGAGAATCGAAAGAAACAAAACCGAACCAAGCCGAAAACCAAATAGTTACTCGAAAGAACCGAAACACAATTGTATATTTAAAATAATTATTTATTTAGAATTTAATAATCTAAATATCAAAAATTGTAAATATAATTCCAAATTTGTTAATTAGTTTGAATAAAAATTACTGAAAAACTAAGAATTCATTGAAATTAATCAAAAATATTATATGAGAAAGATTCTTCGCAACCTTTTCATAAATTATTTTCATGTGAATCATGCATTAAGAAGTAGATAACAAAATAAATGTTGAAAGAAAAAAAAGTAAAAAAAAATCTATGTAATGATATATTAAAATGAATATTTTGATTTTTTTTCTTTAAAGTTTGTTATATTTTCCTTTATATTTTTCATAAAGAACTCATTTACTTATTTATGTGATTAAGTCACTATAACATTAAGAAAATTTGTTTCTTATTATTTAATAAAAGTAGCATAAGCTTACAATAAAAAAGGCGTACACCGCCAAAAACAATTAAAAAGGAAGAGATAATCATTGAAAAATAAAAAGAGATAAAGTTATTTGGACGATGCCTTAATTCTAGACGTAGTTCCTTCGTCATGCTTTTGTCCATCTCCTAGTTTCTTCCCAGGTTTTGTCTTCTTTTGTCCACCCTCAATAACATTCACAATGTGTTGCTTTGTAGATTTAATTCCACGGATACTACTAGGATGTTTCAGCGCCTATTTCGTTGAATCTATCGAGACTGATTTAGAATCTGCAGTATCCACCTTCGAAGGTGGATGGAGAGAGATTTACAAGCCAAACTCTTTTTTTTCAAAACATTTAAACAATCCGCTGAGAGTTTCCCTTGCTTAAAGAGTTTCTCCATCTTTTCCACTGTGAGATCATTATGAGAATCACCCTCGGACAGAAGGTCACAATTCATAAAGTCATAATCTTCTCCTAAAGAATCACCTTCTGTCTCGATATTTGGAACCTGTTTAAGCAAGCCAACATCATCTTTTTTTGAAAGGTTAAGAGAATTTACCACACTTTCTTCATCCTCTGACTTTGAGGATTTAAGTTTCTTTGAGGTTGACAAGGCTTCTGTACATAACTCTTGATTTGCCTGATTGTTAGGTAAAGGCATCAGCTTCACCAATTCCTCTATAACATCCCGTTTTGTTTTCTTGGAGTTTGGAGATGTTTTTGCTTCACGAGATTCATCAACAGCTAGCCGCTGCTGTGTATTCAAAATAGTTACAGCTTCATCCTGCTACAAACTTACTTTGTTTTCATTGTTATCATTAGAGCCTCCTACGTGTTCCTTGCTGTGATCACATGTGACATTTAAACCTGTACCCTTCGGAACATATTGTCTTGAAACAATCTTGTTGGAAAAATTAGAACCATGCAGGTCGAAGTGTGAGGAAGCTACAACTCTTTCTCCATTCCAGTTGTGTTGCCTTCTCTCATTGTTAATCAAAGCTCCTTTAAAGCTTTGATTTCGGTCCAAAGGCCCCTCTTTCTTACCCATTCGGTCAAGTTCCAGGTCTTTATTTTCATGCTTAGCCAACCTTTTACAGCATGTTACATCATGATTGATGTAATTGCAGTAGGAACAAATACCTTGCAAACGTTCATACTTTATTCTGACAATATTTTCCTCACCCTCCTCAAGTTCCACCGCTGTCTTGAGAACGAGAGCTTTCATTACATTAACTTCAACCAGGACCCTTGCTGCGTCTGAATCCACTTGTTTTACCGTGCCAATCTGTTCTCCAATCGTCTTGAAGACCATTTCTGCCGCATACTCAGCGTATACATTTGATAATGTTGCCCATAGTTGCAGCGTAGATGGATACTCCTCAGGAGCTTTTGCAATCCAACAATCCAAAGTTATCATCCATCCATCAAAATAGCATTGACCCAACTTTAGAACCCCCTCCATGTCTTGTACATGCTTGAACGTGAATTGAAATCTGCCAAAACCCAGATCTGTTCCAAAAACTCTGTTTTCCATATTCCAAATTCGTGGAAGACGATTCAGTAAAGTGCCCACCTCTTGCTTTGCCGGGTTAAAACACCTCCTCAAGAGAAATTTTGAACACTTCTTTAGCAAAGCAGTGTTATCAAACTTTGGGATCTTAATTCTTGGTATCATGGCTGTAGAACTTCCACTTGCTACCTTCTTGTTTAGGTTCAATTCTGCCATAGTGAGTTTGATGTGTGGAACTGAGAAAGAAAATAACATATTGTAAGAGAAATAATTCCCAAATCCCAAAATCTAGCAAATAAATAGACCCATCGTTCCTATTGTGTGAGAAAATTCAAGAAAGTCCAAATCTTGACAATTAAATCCGAGAATTAAAGCTTGCTGATACGAGATTAAGATAAACGAAAGTAGAGGAACCACTTCCCTTAAACTCCTGTGAGTTATGGTCATCTTCTTGCCAAAAACTTGAAATTGAATATTCCTTGCAATTAAAACTTTAAAATCCTTGATTCCTGTAACGTGATCTTACAAAAACTTCAGTAAGTGATTGGAGCAAACTTCCTTTTGGGTCGGGAAACAGAACATAAATCCAGAATTGGCAACATCTTGATTTAACTAGGTAAGTTGTTAATATCATATTAAATGATAATTGATATGACAAAATTTCAAATTCCATCGGACATTTGATTGCCACCGTGGGAAAATTGCTATGAAAATTTTTTCTCTGAAATTGCAGAGAAAAGAGTTGCAGTTGTTTCCTTTTAACTCTGGAACAGATGTTCCTTTGCTTGATGAAAACCTCTGACTTCGTAAGCCTTGTTTGACACAGTCTAGGATAGAAAACTTATTAAAAAACATGGTCGATGTATGGTAAAATCCCAATTTGAGGATATAGATAAAATGAAACTTATCTTGTATCTTTAGTATCCTTGTCTCTTTCAAGAAAGCCACTTGAAATTCAGCCTGATAATTAGCAATAACTTGTACTTCCATTTTCCAGACGAAAGCATATGATCTGTCCCCACTCATCCTTCTAACCTCATCATCTTTAAGATCCTCCGTAATCATTAAATTACTCTTGTTGCTAAACATCTTTGGAATCTTCGTGATGAGATCTTGTGTTAAATATGGGTTAAATCGCTTTATAGAGGCAACGATCTGCTGTAAATCATATTTCAAAACCTGGATTTGAACTCGGGTCTTTTCAATTGAGATGCTAAGTACATTCTTCTTGATCAATATCTCCTTCAGAGATCTCTCTGCTATCATCGCTTTTGTAGATGTAAAAAAATTCCTTGATAAACTTGGATTTAAGAAGACTAGCTTGATTGGAGAACCGATTAGAACCTCTGTGGAGTCAGGTATTACCCCCTTTTGGGAAATGTCCGCCGTAAAGAAAAAAGAAATCATCGCTGCAAATTAGATTATAGATCAGCCGGAAATCGTCTTTTGTGTCGCCATCGCCTTTGTCGCATCATTAACCTCCTAATAATTCAAAAAGGAAAAAGCAAAATAAAACCTGCGAAAACAAAAACTCTAGTCGATTGAGGATGAATTAAACTTTAACCGAGCCAATTCAATGTATAGAACTCAATTTTATCGGACAAGAAGAAGACAGAAGCGAGCAATGACACGGTGGTTCATCCACCTTACGTTACCCCTAAAAAAGAGAAATCTTGTTGTTTTCCCCAATGAACAACAACAAATTGGTAACATTTATTTTTTACTCCTAAACGGTATTGTTTTTGTCATTCCATTAGTTTTCAACTATATCAAATAACCCCACCTAAGTTTAAGGATGTCGACATCGACAATATAGAGAGGTCTTGACGTCTTGTATTGCTTTTTAGGTTGTAGGATTGACTCGCTCGCAAATGTTTGAGTTTGGGACTTATCTTGAAAAAAGAATATTAACTTTGATGGCTTTCAATTATAAAAAAAATGAAAGAGCAAAATTCGAGTTGAGAAACAAATAAAAGAGGAAGAATTAAAATAATTTTGATTCTGTGATACAGTTTCCAGAATAAATTACATTTTCATATATACGATATGATGATCTCGAGAGCGATAACAAACGAAACTCCGACCTTGTCGGGAGGAGGGGCTGATGAATCAATAATTGACTTGGGGGAGAAGGATAGACCGCCGAAACAACCGAGGCAGGAGGTGAGTGTTCATGAAGGTGTGGATTTGGAGATGATGGAGTCGAGAGAAAAGGAAAAAACACCAGTTAAATTAGTAAAGCCTGTGTCGTGGGCATCAAAAGCGAGAGGCTCAAATAAAGGTGGAATTCCGGTCGCGGAGTTTACTCTGAATAAAGGTTTTGTGATCTCCAAGTGTAACGTTGAATTCCCTAACGGAGTGGAAGGGGAGGCAAGGGTTACTATAGAGAAGGAGGTGTTAGATGCAATGAATGGCTTATGGGCACATTGCATGATTGTGAAAGTTTTAGGGAGTGTGGTGGCTCTACCGATCTTAAATCGGAAATTGTGAGAAATGTGGAAACCGACTGGAGAAATGATTGTAACAGACTTGCCCAACGGTTTCTTCATGATTCGTTTTGGGAAGAAAGAAGACTATATGACAGTGATTACGGGAGGTCTATGGAAGATCTTTGGGAAGTATCTTATGATTCAGTCTTGGAATTCAGACTTTGATCCGATGTGTGATGAAATTGGAATAACTTCGGTGTGGGCTAGAGTTCTTTATATCCCGGCAAATTTTTATCATTCAGGAATCTTAATGACGATTGCAAGAGGCTTAGGTGAGCCGCTAAAGGTTGATGCAACTACTCAGTTTATGGAGAGAGCTCGTTTTGCTAGGATTTGCGTGGAAGTGGATCTAACGGTGCCTATCAAAGGAACAATTATGATTAATGGGAAGAGATACTTTGTGGAGTATGATGGACTTGATAAAATATGTTCAAATTGTGGTATCTATGGACATTTGGTGAATTCTTGTCCGAAGGTAGTGAAAGAATCTCAAGTGGCTAATACGGTACCATCGAGGGTTGAAAATGTAGGTCCGGTGAAAATGAATACTTTGACAGAGAAGGAGGATGGATTCATGATGGTCAAAAAACCATTGAGGAGGAGAAATCCATCGAAGATGACGGTGGCTGGTGTCACGGGACCCTCCAGGGATTCGAATCACAATGTTAGGAAAGTTCTGGCAGAATAGGAAAACGCGCCATTTTTGGATACGAATAAATTTGATAACTTGTCAATTGATCGGACAAGACTTGAATCATTGAGAGGGAATGAGGTGATTAATAAGAATAAGGAAAATACGGATTCTTTACACTTTGGAGTTTCAAACAAGGAAAGGAAGAGTGGTGAAGAAGTAAGAGTGGAACACGATGTGTTTCAATTTAATGGTGGGTTGAGTGATGGGCTTAATGGGCCTAAATCAAGAGAGAATAAACCAAAATCGAGACAAAGAGTTTCTAAGCCTAATCGTGGGCTTGTTTTTGGACCGGTTAATGAGGAAGAAAACTTATCTAAGTCGGGTAAAAGGCTGAGGATAGATATCCAGAATGAGAGAAGACCTGGTGGTGTTTTTGAAAAGTCGGATACGGGAATGGTACAAGAGGTAGTTTAGAGTTTAAATACTCACGGTGGCGAGGTGATGAATGTTGTGAAGGAACAACAGTTGAGAGTGAATGAGGATGTTGTGGAGCAAGTGGAGTGTACAGAGATTGTAGGAATGGTGGAGACGGCTTAACAAGCTGCCTCGATGATTCTTTGGGTCAATAAAAGTCGTTTTTGATGAATATTCTGATGTGGAATTGTCGGGGGACAAATAAACCCAACTTTAGGTGAGCCATAAGATACATGTTAAAAAACATAAGACAGATGTTTTAGCTCTGTTTGAAACTCATTCAAGTGGAGATAAAGCAAAGAGAACTTGTGAAAGCTTGGGGTTTGCAAATCATTATAAAGTGGATTCACGAGGTCAGAGTGGTGGGATTTGGCTTCTTTGGAGATCGGAAGTTGGCTGCGTGACTATCACAGAAGCTAATGAACAGTTCATAATGACGCGTATTGATACAAGATTGGAGATTTTTAATCTCATCGCTGTGTATGTAGCTCCCTATGTATCGAGAAGGCGTTGCTTGTGGGGGAAGTTAAAAGATTGTATTGGTGTGCTACAAGAACCGGTATTGGTGGGAAGTGATTTTAATTCAATCGTATGAGCGGATGAGAGAGCTGGAGGGAATGGCCAGTTGTCACAGGATTCTCTCGAATTTGGAGACTGGATTAATAATATCTCTCTAATTGATATGGGTTTTCAGGTAATATCTTTACTTGGAGAAGAAGTCGAATAGAGACGAATTTTGTGGGAAAACGACTTGATTGTATATTATGTTGTGGTCAAGCACTCTTACGATGGCAGGAAGCTAGTGTTAGGCATTTGCCTTTTTTGGCTTCATACCATGCGCCATTATATGTTAGCTTGTGTCCTTTGGTTGAGTGCAATCCAAGACGTAGACCTTTTCGGTTTGAAGCGGCTTGGATGCAACACAATGGGTTCAAAGAACTTTTAAAAGCCTCTTCGAATAACATGATGAGTACTCCAATGGCTCTGAAAAGGCTGGAAGGAACTTTAAGACGATGGAACAAAGAAGTGTTTGGTGATATACAAAAGCGGAAAGATGATAAACTTGCGGAAATTCAAGTGATTCAAGATCAAATTGGGATTCAGCAAACAAATGATTTATTGGCGGAGGAAGAAAGACTTTCAAAAGAGCTGGATACAATTCTTGAACAAGAGGAGATGTTATGGTATCAAAAATCGAGGGAGAAATGGATTCAATTTGGAGACAGAAATACAAAATTTTTTCATACCTCTACTATTGTGAGAAGAGAAGACACAAAGTTGAGGGTTTGAAAAATGATGTGGATATATGGGTTACAGAAACAGAAGATTTGGAGCAGATGGCGGTTCAATATTTCATGAAGCTCTACTCCTTGGATGATGTTGTCTTAACGAATTCATCGCTCTCGACTATGGGTTTTGAGATGTTAACTCGTGACGAGAAAGACAAGCTCAGGAGGCCATTCACAGTAAAGGAAGTTGAAGTAGCTATGAGGAGCATGGGAAAGTTTAAAGCTCCTGGACCAGATGGATATCAACCGGCTTTTTACCAAGATAACTGGGACATTGTAGGAGCATCTGTTGCTAAATTTGCAATCCAATTTTTTGAGACAGGAGTATTACCACCGGGAG
This sequence comes from Lepidium africanum, assembly GCA_900406405.1. NCBI lineage: Eukaryota > Viridiplantae > Streptophyta > Magnoliopsida > Brassicales > Brassicaceae > Lepidium > Lepidium africanum. Next base: position 136,906 of record OVAX01000037.1, read on the forward strand.
CTAATGATGCTTTGGTCGTGCTAATACTGAAAATTCTTAAGCCGGAACATATCACTTAATTTCGACCGATCAATCTTTGTAACGTCCTGTTTAAGGCGATCATGAAAGTGATGGTATTGAAGTTAAAGAAATTGATATCCAAGTTAGTAGGACATGCACAAGCTAGCTTTATCCCTGGACGTTTGAGTGTTGACAATATTGTGGTTATACAAGAGGCTGTCCACACGATGAACAAGAAGCAGGGCAAAAAAGGATAATGCTTTTGAAACTGGACTTAGAAAAAGCCTATGATCGTATCCGCTGGGATTTTTTAGAAGAAACTTTACTCTCGGCTAATTTACCCGAGAAGTGGATTGGTTGGATTATGTAGTGTGTCATGAATCCTTCGATGAGTTTACTCTGGAATGGTAAGAAGACGGAACTGTTTAAACCAGCTCGTGGTCTTAGACAAGGTGACCCACTTTCATCGTATTTATTCATTCTCTGTATGGAAAGGTTATGTCATTCTATTAATCTCTCAGTGTGTGAGAAGAAATGGAAACCAATCAGGCTTGCGAGGAATGGCCCTCAATTGTCACATGCACTCGTCGCTGATGATATAATTCATTTTGCTGAAGCTTCTATCTCTCAAATTCAAGTGATACGACGTGTCTTGGAGGATTTTTGTGGAGCTTCTGGTCAGAAAGTGAGTCTTGCAAAATCGAAAATACTTTTCTCTAAAAACGTGTCTCGTGAGTTAGAGAACTTGATCAGTAATGAGAGCGGTATTGCAGCAACAAAGGACTTGGAAAAATATTTGGGTCTTCCTGTGCTACAAAAATGAATAAATAAAGATACCTTTGGTGAAGTATTGGCGAAGGTTTCTTCGAGACTTGCAGGGTGGAAGGGGCGTTTCCTTAGCTTTGCGGGTCGAATCACGCTTACAAAGCCTGTCCTTTCGTCGATACCCGTGCATACAATGAGTGTCATATCTCTACTAGTAAGTACGATCAAGGACTTATATAGAATATCGAGGAACTTTCTCTGGAGTGGGAGTATGGAGAAAAAGAAGCAGCACTTGATCTCGTGGAATAGAGTGTGTAAACCAAAAAGAGAGGGTGGTTTGGGCATAAGGAAAACGAGAGAAATGAATCTTGCTTTATTGGCTAAAGTGGGTTGGAGGCTGCTCCATGAGAAATCAAGGTTATGGTCGCAGGTGTTACGAAATAAATATATGGTTGGTGATATTAGAGATGAGTCTTGGCTGTAGAAAAATAGACCAGTTTCTTCTATCTGGCGAAGCATCCTTATGGGTTTAACCGATGTGGTAAAGAATGGTGTAAGGTGGGTAATTGGTAGTGGTAGAGAGATACTCTTTTGGAGAGATCGATGGCTTGGTTCTGCACCTTTAGTAGAAGAGGCAGATATGGAAATTCTGAATGATTTGTTACAATTGAAAGTTCATGAGTTATGGTCTATGGATATGGGTTGGGACTAGCCTAAGAATTTGCCTTGGATTTCTGAGAGTATGAAACTTAAACTACTTGCTATAGTGACAGATGAAGTTACAGGTGTGGAAGACTGTATATCATGGGGAGAGTCCGTGAATGGAAAGTTTTCAGTTTCTATGGCTTATGGTTTACTAACAAAGCCGACGATGTTGAGCCAAAACATGAGCCTATTTTCTAATCGAATTTGGAGAGTTTTGGCACATAAAAGAGTGCGTACTTTCTTATGGTTATCATCACAACGTGTCATCATAACGCAGAGCGAATGATGTAGACGACATTTGAGTAGTTCAGCTGTGTGTCAAGTCTGTAAAGGAGGAATACAATTGATCGTACATGTACTTAGAGACTGTCCCGCTAGCTCTGGTGTTTGGAATCGCTTACTCACATTACAAAAGAGAAAAGAATTTTTCCCAAAGTCGCTGTTGGAGTGGATGTATCAAAATTTGGGAGATCACGAAGTGGTTAATGGTTCCTATTGGTTGACTAGTTTTGCACTCACAATTTGGTGGTGTTAGAGGTAGAGATGTGAGTTTATATTTGGTGAGAACAAAGTGTGGCGTGATAGGTTTTGTTCACTAAAAATCAGTGCCCGGAAGTTATGAAAGCACATGAGAGTGGAAGTAATTTGCGGCAGGAGGTACGTGTCGTGACTCGTATGATTGGTTGGTCGCTACCTAGTGATTCATGGTGGAAGTTGAAAACTGATGGTGCAGTCCGTGGACAATCTGGTAGAGCTGCAGTAGGGGGAGTTCTTCGAAACTCTATTGGAGAGTGGTGTGGTGGTTTTTCCTTGAATATTGGAGTATGTTCGGTCCCTGTAGCAGAACTATGGGGGCTTATTATGGGCTTTATATAGCCTAGGAGAAGCATATTCCACGGGTTGAAGTTGAGATTGATTCTAAGGTGGTGGTAAATTCTACGAAGAAAAAGTCAATCTGGCTTTTTTCAGCTAAGGCATTAATTCTAGTTGCATCATCGTAAATAGTAGTTAAAGATGAAGACGAAAAGGTAATTATTGCTGAAAACATCAATACTAGTTGATTCAGCTGAATAGTATTAATCATCATCTCCACGTGGTCTATTCTCGACTCTCCAGTTAAACCAGTTCACAAGGTTGGCTAATGTCACCTCAGTTAATGCCAATGCAAATCCTATTCCAGGACATAGCCTTCTCCCCAACCCGAACATAATGAATTTGAAATCTTACCCTAAAATCCAAAGTTAGATTCAAATGTAGGTTGCGTATTTTGTTTAATAGAAGCATCGATGTAGACAAGGTAGTGCCCACTTGCTAGCACGCACGTATTTGCAATGTGTTATTAATTATTCTTAAGGGAATAGTGTTAAACTCAATGGTTATAACACACTATTCCCTTGATTACTTGATTCGCAGTGTGGAGAAGTAATTAAGTGGTAATCAAGTAACCACATGGAGTTGGCAAAAAGGGAAAGGTAACATTTGATTAAAAGTGAATCATGTGGTTGAGAAGCAACTAACAAAATTCACATGACTCTCTCAGCCTCAGTCTAACTGTTGGAGCAAAAGGAGTTTGGTCTCCTTTATACTTTCAAGAGGAGCCTTAAATTGTTATCATTTTGAGTAATGTAGAGTCACATGTGTGTATAGTCACATTTCTGAGTGTATACATTTGTAGAGGCTAGGTTCATATTCTTTGTAAACACCACAATGAATCTTTAAACAAGAGAAGATAAACTTTTCTTCTCTATTCTCTTTTTATCTTTCTCGCCTCCAAAAGCTTCAAACCTTCTCCATTCTTCTTCTTGAATCTCTCTAATTCTCTTAAATTTCACATGGTATCAGAGCCAAAATCTCTTATTCTTCATTCTAAATCCGTTGAAACTCTCAATCTCTCTCTCATTCTTCATTTCTCATCTCAAAACCTCCATTAAAGCTCTCTATAGCAATCTATTTTGTCCGTTTTTGATTTTCTCTCAAATTTGATGGAAAACCGAAAGTTTTTTGGTATTCATGTCACTCTAAAGGGAGTGAACTATTTGTTGTGGTCAAGGACTGTGAAGTATGTTCTAAGTAGTTGTGGACTTTAGGAACACATTGAAGGTGGAGCTCCAAAAAGGACGGTTCGATCTGTTGGAAAAGAAAAGGAACGTGAAGTTAGTGTTGTGGTTGCTGCTGATGAAGAGAAAGCTAAGTGGTACCAAGAGGACCAAGTGGCTCTCGTTCTCATACAAAGCTCTTTGGACCCATGCATTCATGAAGCTTATCACTATTATGAGAGTGCTAAGCACTTGTGGGACACTTTGAAGAAAGTCTATGGGAATCTCTCCAATCTCAGCCGTGTGTATGAAGTCAAGAAGGCTATAGTCAACCTCAACTAAGAAGACATGGAGTTTACTCAATGGTTTGGGAAGTATAGGTCTTTATGGGCTGAGGTTGAAATGCTAAGACCACCAACAGTGGACCCAATGGTTTTGAGTGAAAAACTTAAGCAAGATAAGGTGATAGACGGTGTTTTTATCATCCTTTTGGGAAGAAGATCTCATCCTCCACAACACCATTGGAGAAGATTTTTGAACCCTTTACTATTTCAATTCAGTTTATATTCTTCTTCTTTGTTTACTTCTTTTCTAATCATGTTTGAGTAGTTTATCATTCAGGTTTAGGGATTTACAGGGATTTAGGGATTCAATGAATTAAGAACAAATAGGGCTCGATGTTATGTGTTCTCCATCTAAGACTATGTTTAATGCTTAGGTTAGACTGTCTACCTAGTCTATGATCTTAGGTTGTTTAACTCTCCAAAATCTTGTTAGATACATGAACTAGCTTAGATGAGCAACTAGTCCTTAACCAACGACAGTTGATGTTAAGGTTAGTTGTGAACCTATTATACCTAATCGATAAAGCATGTTTATATCTCTAGTGCCAACGATAGTTAGGATTTCTAAGTTGTTAGACATAGTAGTCGACACCACGATAGTGGGTTTGCAAGAATTTTATATCTATGTCAAGAATTGGTTGAATGAATGCCCTGAATAGTTTCCTGAATTGATTTCCTGTTTCCTGATGAATTTCCTGTACCTGATGCCTTTATTTATTAGTTTTTCCATCGTTTATAATTTTGTTTAGTTTCCATCACTATTTGATTTGTATTAGCTTGAGTTTAATCTAGAGATTGATACTGTAACCATTGGTCTTCATGGACTCGATCCTTAAGTGCTACATCGATACGATACACACGAGAGGTTAAATTGGTATAATTAACCTTGCATCATAAGGTGTTTTGGCTCATGATGAACTTGGATCCAGCCTATGATGCTCTCGTGTGTTACCTCTTGAGGCAAGACAAGCTCCCTAGTTTGGAAGAAGTGTGTGGCGTGGTTCAAAGGGAATAAGGTTCTAGGAAACTTCTTGGTGGTAAGAGGGAGCTTACTATGGCTAACAAGGCTACATACCGCAATGAGGAGAGGAAAGTTTTTGTATGTGAGCATTGCAAGCGCAAAGGACACACCAAGGATCGATGTTGGACTCTACACCCTCATCTCAAGCAAAGCAAATGGGAGAAACCAAGAGCTACTGTTGCAAGTGAAGATGTTGCGGGTCAAGCTAGCATTGGATCTACCTCTCAAGCTTCTCAAGCGGTTGCAATGGTGGTAGCTCATGAAGAGTTTGTGAATAAATGCAACCTTGAAGAGCTAATAAAATCCATCAATGCTCTCAAGGAGTCTGGTAACTCGTTTTATGTTTCCAAAATAGCTAAACCATTAGTGGTAAATTCTGGAGCTACTCACCATATGATTAATAATGTGGAATTGCTTGAGAACTTGAAACTGACATTAGGTTGTGTTAGTATTGCGGATGGGAAGAAGGTTCCTATTAATGGTATTGGTGATCTTAGGTTGTTTGATAAATCTTCTAAGGCCCTTTATATGCCAACGTTTAAGTCAAATTTGTTAAGTGTTCATAAAACTGTGAGTGACTTGAATTGCAAAGCTATCTTCGATACTAACTCAGTTTGTTTTCAGCATATTAAGAGTGGTCAAGTTCTTGGAGAAGGTGTTAGCAAGGATGGACTATACTTGCTAAAGGAGACCAAGAATAGTCCAAATCTATCTTTCAATTCGAGTTTATCTAGCTCTTCTAATACTTTTGTTTCTAGTAGTAGTTTAAGTAATGATGTGTTGTGGCATGATCGTTTGGGACATCCACATTCTCGTGCTTTAAACATATTGTTGTCTAATGTTTTGTTTAAAAATGAGAATTGTGAGGCTTGCATTTTTGGAAAACATTGCAAAACTGTGTTCCATAAGTCTTCAACCATTTATGATAATTGTTTTGATCTTGTTCATTCTGATTTGTGTCATCTCCTTGTGAATCTAGAGATCATAAGTATTTTGTGACATTCATTGATGAAAAATCGAAAATTACTTGGATAACATTATTACCTAGTAAAGATCGAGTTCTTGAGGCATTTACTAAATTTCAAACTTATGTTTTTAATCAATATAGTGTCATGATTAAAATCCTAAGGACGGATAATGGAGGAGAATATACAAGTCATGCGTTTAAACAACTCCTTGCAAGACAAGGCATGATACACCAAACAACTTGCCTATACACACCGCAACAAAATGGAGTGGCTGAAAGGAAGAATATACACCTTATGAAAGTGGCTAGGTCAATGATGTTTTACACCAATGTACCTAAACGTTTTTGGAGTGATGCGATTGTATCAGCATGTTACTTGATCAATCACATTCCAACCCGTGTGCTTCATGATGGGTTTGCCTCGAGTTTTCTCTATTCTTAACTAACTTTTAGCAATAGCTTTTCAAAAATAATAATTGTTTAAATTTATAGGTTGCTACCTAACATAGTGAAATCAAATACAAAAAACGTTGTCTTACCTAATAAGTTATAAAAAGTTATCCAATCATTCTTTACTTTAAACATTTAACTAACAAAAAAAGTTTACATATTCGCACAAGTGTAAATGGTGTAACATATATGTATAATAATAAAGAGTTCTCATTGGTCTACCTCTTCTTGGGTAGCATTGACGCTTTAAGAACTTCCTTTGATCTCACTTGATCACTTCTCCTTCAAGTTCTTCGAATATATCCAATACAAACTTAAACATGAATTTCAAAATATTCTGGTTGTCTATCAATGTCATTATCAGGAGCCCACACCTTGTACATTAATTATCACTTTTGAATCATCATGATTTATCATTTCATATCATTTTTTGAGTGGAATTTAATATATATTTAGGGGTCCAAGGCGAAAACTTTTTTTCTTAAAAGGCACGGTTCTGCACAGATCTAATATTTAGGGATATAGATAAAAAAATTGTTTTGGTTAAACAGTGAGAGAGAGACTAAGATCATAAATTATCGAGAGACAAAAAAGAAGATAAATCAAGAAGAATGGAAGAATTGGACATAGTAATAGTGGGAGGAGGCATTGCTGGTCTTGCAACCTCCCTTGCTCTTCACAGGTTCATTATTTTCTCCTATATTCTCTATCATCTTTTAATTATGGTAATTAACTTGTGGTATATATACCTCGATATTGATTAATTAGCCAATAAAATGTACAAATTTAAATATGTAAAGAAAGGGTATAAAGAGCGTTGTGTTGGAGAGATCAGAGTCGGTAAGATCGGAAGGAGCAGCATTTGGTATTCAGACTAATGGCTGGCTTGCTCTTCAACAGCTTGGCGTCGCCGATAAGCTTCGCTTTAATTCTCTCCCAATCAATCAGTACGTTAATACTTATGATCTTTTAGTTACTTATAATAATGATTCATTGTTAAGGATTTCTCTAAGTACGGTTCTAAAACAGGATAAGAGATGTTGTGATCGAGAAAGGGATTAAACGAGGAGAATCGGTCGTACCAGCGTCACATGGCTTAAAAGGTGTAATGAGGAATGATTTGGTCCAAGCTTTGGCTCAAGCTCTTCCTCTTGGAACTCTCCGGCTTGGTTGCCAAATTTCGTCGGTTGAGCTTGACGAAACGAAGTCGTCTCCAATTGTTCACGTTAGAAACGGACAAGATATTAAAGCAAAGGTACTTGTCTCTAGCGACTGTAATATCATTTAGTATTGATATTGATCAATGATTGAGTAGTGGAGTATATATTATATACAGTTTGTATTATTCGACAGTAACGTTTTTGAAAGTCGTGATCTGATTTTTTATTGTTTTGAGCTCGCTAAAAATTTGCTTGAAACTTACTGAATTTTTTTAGAAAATTTAAATATTAAATTGATCTTTTATATTTTTTTCCAGCTAAAATCATCATTAATTTATCTTATTGATCAATGCTCACTTCAATTTTCACTAAACCATTTATCTTATTCTATGTATACTAGATGATGTTCCGTGCTATACACAAGATACGTTGTCAAAAGTTAATATATATTTCTAGTGATTTTTATTTATCTATTATATTTATATGTGATATTTTTTTTGTTTATTTTATGGTTTGATTTTTATACGTAAATTTATTAATTTTATATAAATTTGCTATAATTAAAATTAATTATAATGATGATCGGTGTTATACACGAAATGTTTTTTATGCATTACAATTTTCTTATATAAATTTGTTTTACTCGTGTCATTTAGTTTTTTAGACTCATGTCCATTTATGTTTTTAAAACCGTATTCATTTATGTTTTTAGACTCACATACATTTAGGGTTTTAAGCATGTGCTCATTTAGGTTTTAAAAATCATGTTTAATTTTTTGTGTTTTATATTATCGATGGGCATATATTTTTATTTAATAATATTTAAGTAATTCATCAAAATTTACTTATATAAATATAGATATAGTAATATCAGTCATACTTAATCCGAACATACTTACAAATAATCATATTCTTAATCCGAACATACTTACAAATAATCATATTATATATATTTTTTTAATATTACACTTCAAAGCACAAATAACAAAATTTGTTATAATTTTTATTTTACCTTTGTTGAAGTAAAATATTAATTACAAACCTTTGGATTACAAAGGAAAATTTTATTTCGACCAAAAAAAAAAACTAAGGACAATTTCAAGAGTTTGAACAAATTGAGCAATGAATACAACGTGATAATCATACTTATTTTGTATATTGAATATTAGGTTTATATATCTGTAATAATATTGATTTTGAATGAAAACCTATATAAACAAACCTAAATAAAAAAACACCACAAATATTAAATTCTGCAATATTAAATATAGACTACTTGGTTGATACTATACTAATATAATATTGTGTTTAAGTTAACGTTACGCTTTTATTATATAATTAAATTCTTATATAAACTCGTTCACAATTTATGTCATAATATATGTTACCAAAAAACATATATAATTTTCCTTTTATATAGTAGATTTTTATTATATTTAATTGATATATATATATATATATATATCTTTATATATTTATTTAAATTTAAAAAAATATTTATATATTTAAATTAAAACAAAGGAATAATATTAAATTGATAAAGGTAATAATGATAAGCAGGTAAAAAATGTTATTAAATCTTAAATCTTATCAAAAGATATAAAAATTTATTATTATTATAAAAATATGAATATGTTAACATTACAGCTGGAAATACTTCTCAATTTAGGTTTTGATTGGCTGCGACGGGTCAAATTCTATTGTCTCCGGATTTTTAGGACTAAAACCGACTAAAGCCCTCGGTTATCGGGCGGTCAGAGGGTTCACAAATTATCGAGACGGCCATGGATTCCCGCAAGAGTTTATAAGAATCAAGATGGACAATGTCAGAAGTGGACGACTTCCTATAACTCACAACCTCGTCTTCTGGTTTGTTATGCTAAAGTGTCCCCAAGGTAATTAATTAGTACCTTTTCCGTTCATTCCGTTCATGCTACAATTTATATATAGTATACATTTTATTTTTTTGGCGACACATAGTATATATTTTTGTGCTATATAAGATAGTATATAATCGACATTAGTTCATTATTAAGTTAATGAAGAAAGACAAAAAAGAACATTCTAATTTTACAAATATTTTGAATATATAAACTGAAAAATATATTAGTACTAAGTTCAAAAAAGTTATTTTAAATATAACCTTAAAAATTAAATCAGAAATTTAGAAGGATTTAGATACAAGCTTTAAAAACGATAACGAAACATTGTTTTGTTGGTGACATTTCATCCTTTTTAACCAGAGATCCCGGTGCCGAGCCCAAATTAATCTCTCGGACCTCTTATTAATACGATAATTTGATTAGATTTTCGTTGGTCTACTTTTGTTTTAGTATATAAAAAGATGTTATGTTATAACAATATGAAAGAAAAATGATAATTTATCGATATATTTAAGTGATTCTTCAATGACGTAAATATATATGATGAATTTGTTATATATATAGACTCAAACGTTTTAGAAAATCAAGAGGATGTCGCAAGATTGACACTAGCATCGGTCCGCGACTTCTCGGAAGATTGGAAAGAGATGGTGAAGAATTGCGATATGGACTCGTTATACATCAGCCGTTTAAGGTACCGAGCTCCGTGGGATGTTCTGACTGGTAAATTCCGACATGGAACTGTTACAGTGGCTGGAGACAGTATGCACCTAATGGGTCCATTCCTAGGACAAGGATGTTCGGCTGCGCTCGAGGACGGTGTCGTTTTAGCTAGATGCTTGTGGAGAAAGTTAGGTCAAGACGGTATAAACAATAATGTCTCTTCAAGGAACCGAATCGAAGATGCGATTGATGAGTACATTAGCGAAAGAAGAGGGAGACTCGTGGGGCTCTCGACACAAACTTACATTACCGGTAGGTTAATCGAAACTTCGTCGCCGGTTGCGAAGCTCGTGCTTGTGTTTTTGTTGATGATTCTGTTTCGTGATAAAATCGGTCACACTCGATATGATTGTGGCCGTCTTTAAATTAGGTATTGATCTCTAATTTTTACGTATGTACGGTTTAAGTGAGAGTTGTTTGTATGACTTCATGACTCATGAGTTTGTATGATCAGGAGGTTACACATTTGTGTTTGCGAATGTTTCTGTTTTTCTCTTTTTATGTTCGATTATGGAACTATGATATTATAATATTCGAGAAAAAAAAACAATGCATTGTAAGTCAAAAAAAGAAGTGTCTTTTTTATTCTTTAAAACCAAAAAAAAAAGGAAGTGTTTTTCTTTCATATAAAGGTAACATTGTTGGGTGTCATCAGCAAAAATATTCTCAGAACACAAAGGTTCCAATAACCCTGGATTCATTAAAGTAGTTTTTCGGACCAAAAATGCTAAAATCTTTTACAATAGGAAATAAAAATATTTCTGCAAGAAAAATAAGTTTTCACGAGATTTATGGAATAAAATTTTGGAGTGCCAATCATTATATAGTTACTTGTAAAAAAAACTTCTCTTGTAGTTTGATCTCCAAACGATACTAGAGTTGAAGAGAGGCCCATATAAGGAAAAAGCCAATTTTCAATACTTGTCTCAACGCTTCAAACTATTGGTTATCGAAAAAGTGAAAATTCAATCTTTATTCAAATCAAAATTGAAAAGAATGAGGATCAATCTATTAATAATTTTGGTACGAGAGAAAAAGATAAGTATTGAGTCACAATCACTACCAGAACAAGTAGCCTCCACATTTATGTTCAACTAGTCTACTTGTGATATAAGATATCAAAGATATTATTTAATGTAGGTGGTGTCATCGCTTACGTCAACGTCAACTGACTTTGCATAAACGTACCACATGTTTGACTCGCAAAGACCATCACACACGTGACTTGATTGCTTCCCAAGTAATTGTCCTAACGAAAAGTCGTCGCAGGTTTTCTCTGTATAAAATAAATTTAAACACTAGCACACAAGATTCAGACAAATTAATAACAAGTACCCCAATCTAGATCTGAAAATTTCAGCTTTCAAAGAAAAAAAGAAAAAAATGGAAGACATCGGAATAGTGATCGTCGGCGGAGGAATAGCTGGTCTCGCCACTTCCCTTGCTCTTCATAGGTTTGTTTTTTTTTTTTGTTTCTTTTGGAAATCAAATAAAATCTCTTTTTTGGGAGTATATAATATGATAAATTATGTGAATAATGTAGGAAAGGAATAAAGAGTATTGTGTTGGAGAGAGCTGATAAAGTGAGATCAGAAGGAGCTGGAATCGGAACTCTAACTAATGGTTGGAGAGCTCTTGATCAGCTTGGAATTGCTAACCAACTTCGTCTCACTTCTCAACTTATTCACAAGTAATGATTCCATTTTACATAATCCTTTTTATTATCCTAGTTACTATTGAGAATATTCTTAATTAGTTGGTTTTTCCTAATACTTGGATCTTCAATGTGAACAGGACACGAACCATGTTGATTGAGAATGGGAATAAACGAGAATTTGTTTTAAACATTGTGTATGTCCCCATTCTCTTCTTTAATCCAATCACATACTATATGTTATTGATTTAAAAATATTCTAATTATTGCACTTAAACAGAGACGAAGCCCGATGTATTAAACGGAACGATCTTGTCGAGGCCTTAGCCGATGCTCTACCTGAAGGAACCATCCGGTTTGGATCCCAAATTGTTTCGATAGAGCAAGACGAAACTACGTCGTTTCCAATCGTTCACTTAACCAATGGAAATACGATCATAGCCAAGGTAAAGTATATCCCTCATTCTCAAATAGGCCTTAATTGTTTCAAATGTAAGTTTTACAATAAGAACCTTTTTTTAATTATGTTTTGAAATGGAAAACATTTTTTTAAAATTTTTTAATAATTTTTGTTATGTTTCAAATGCAAATTGGAACCTTAGTAATAAGCATATCAACAAGTTGTATATAGTCTAATGTTTTGCTTCTCCCATGCATAGGTCTTGATTGGATGTGACGGTGCAAATTCTGTCGTGAGTGATTATCTGGAGTTAAACCCGAAAAAAGCGTTTGGTTGTCGAGCGGTGAGAGGATTCACTAACTACCCAAACGACCATGGATTTCCGCAAGAGCTTCTAAGGATGAAGACAGGAAATATCTTAATTGGAAGGCTTCCTTTGACCGAGAATCTCGTATTTTGGTTTCTAGTACACATGCAAGACAATCATGATCATTACAACAGTAAAGATCAAGAATCTATCGTCAATCTATCTCTAGAATGGGTCGATGAGTTGTCCCAAGACTGGAAAGATATGGTGAAAAAATGCGATGTAGAGTCACTAACAATGACGAATTTAAGGTACCGTGCACCGTCAGAAATCATGTTTGGGAGATTCCGTCGTGGAACCGTGACTGTAGCCGGGGACGCAATGCACGTGATGGGTCCGTTCTTAGGACAAGGCGGTTCGGCCGCGCTAGAGGATGCGGTCGTCCTGGCTAGATCTTTAGCTAGGAAAATGGGTCCGGACCACGGAGAGTTGTTAAAGGATTGCTCGAGGAAAAGTATTGAAGAAGCTATTGATAAGTATGTTGAGGAACGTAGGATGAGACTTGTCGGGCTTTCGACGCAGACTTATTTGACCGGACGGTTGCTACAAACGCAGTCAAGGGTCGTGAGGCTGATGTGTGTCGTCTTGTTGGTAATGTTGTTCGGTCGTGACCAGATTCGTCATACTAAATACGATTGCGGCCGTCTCTAGAAACTCAATGTGCACTTTTTTACACTTTTTAAAACTTGTTTATTGTGTATGTCCCCCTTCTCTTTTTTACACTTTTTTTTATAACTATTTAGTATAAGGATACGCATTGTTTTGTCTATTCAACACTCATATACCTTTCACTCTATCTAGATCGTACTAGTTAAGTACTCTAATTCTTTTTTTTATAAAAATATAACAAAGAGGAGATTCTACGAACAGAAAATTTGTGTTTCTAGAGTGACAGGATCGAATCAAATGTTCTGTTCAGATAATAGTCGAGAGAAAATGGACACATTATTCTCATTTTTATTTAGATATTGATAGCAAGTAGAAGTGTTACACAATCTAGAGATCGACAACAACCTTCTACAAGGCAGCTACAATGCAAATGGTATCTTCGTGGATACGCTTGTTTTTAGGCAGTTTCAAGTGCGGGTTTAGAGCCTTTCGTGCAGAGAGTAGAACATGTCTTGGTGCACTGTTCAACAGCTCCATTCACGATATCACTTGCATCAAATTCACCGAAAACAACATTAGAATGGATTATTAGTTATTATTCCAACAGGAATGATAACAATAATAATAAAGAGCGTGAGGAGTTTGGTTTACCAGAGTTCTGGAGAGTAGTTAAGGCACCACACACAGAGGATGCACAGCCCAACTTGCAGTATTCAGTGACAGCATCACCACCTTAAGTTAAAAGACAAAAAATATATATTCTTGATCCATCTTGTAAACAAATAACATACATAATAAAGCACAATGAGAAAATAATCAAAGTAACCTGAGTTTTCGAGATTGTTATAACCGGAAGGACAGTTATCATGACCGGAAATCATAATGCATCCATTGAGGTGTAGACAAGCTTTCGTGCCATTTCCATCCAGACGGCAGACAATAAAGACATTTCTATCTTGCCCGGATTGGCAGCAATACTTGACCATTGTATTAGGAGGATCCGATTGGTCCTATTGGTTTAACATAATTGTTTTGGTTACGTATTTTCGGTTTAGTTATTAGCTTCTAGGTTAAGAATTAAACTTCTATATAATGTAATCGAAACCTAAAGGAATAAATAAGTGATTACTAAGCAACAATTCTTGACATGGTGTCAGAGCTTCTCTTTCGCTTGTGCTAAACTCTATTGCTCCTAAACCTAAACTTGATTTCGACATCTCTTCTCTAAGACTCGATCTCAAAATCATATTGAAAAACCTAAACCCTAATTTTGAAATTTCTTGTTTCTTTGACTACCAATCACGATGTCTGTCACCGAGAAAAGGAACCTGCGTTGATTTCGCCATATTTGATTCAAACTGGAGAGCACAGCGGTCAGATTCTCACCTCGATCATACTGAATGGAGATAACTACGAACGGTGGTCCAAACTCGTGACTAATGCTCTCCGTACTAAAAGGAAATTGGGCTTCATAAATGGAACCCTAAAGAGACCTGCATAAGGTACTGATGATGTAGAGAGATGGGACATGATTAATTCTCTCATCATTGGTTGGATTCTCGCAAGCATTAAAGAAAAGCTAAGATCTTCAATCTCCCTCATCGACAATGCATCAGAGATGTGGGAGGGTATTCGCACACGTTTCTCTGTTGGAGACAATACTCGAGAGTATCAGCTTCATGATGAGATCCGAAAATGCAGACAAGAGGGTCTTACTATGGAACAATATTACGGTAACCTTAATGTTTTATGGGAGGATTTAGCTAATCTCGATAAAGGATTCTCATGCTATTGCAAGAAATATGGTTGTGACTCGATGGCTCATTACAAAAAGAAACAAGAGAGTCTTCGTATTCACTAATTTTTGATAGGTCTCAATAGTCAGAAGTTTGGTATAACACGTTCGAATCTTCTTGCTAGGGTTTCAGACATGAAACTCGGACAGGTGTATTCGCAAATTGTCCAGGAAGAACATCATATTGACATTGCAAAGAAAGAAGAGTCTGTGAGTAGCGTCATTGGGTTAACGGCTTCGACTGTTGATAAGCAATCTCTTGTGTGTTCTCATTGTGGTCGCACATGTCATGAGAAACAACAGTGCTTCAAAATAGTTGGATACCCAGAATGGCGGAATGATTAAAACAACAGTGCTTTAAAATTTTGGGTCATCATGTGGACGTGGTCGTGGTTCATCTCGTAATTGTGGCCGTCGACGAGGTAATCCCACAGCAAATTAGGTTTCCGCAACGCCTTTTGACACACCAACTGGGATTTCTTCTTTGACAAGTGATCAATGGAATTCTCTTGCTACTTTTCTCAAAAACAAAAAGTCATCCTCAGGTGAAAAGTTAATGGGTAAGTCTGAAAAACTCATACTATTTGGTACATATAGCAGATATGATTTGATAATCGACTCGGGAGCGAGTCAGCACATGACATGGGACATATCTTTGCTTGAAAATCTTCAAGAAATAGTTGCTTGTCCGATTAAGTTGCCTAATGATGTTCTGGCTTGGTTAACGAAAAAGGGGACTTTGTCTCTTGGAGAGAAAATGATTATAAATGATGTGTTTTATGCATTATCGTTGACTATCACATTGGTTTTGGTTAGGTAGTTGCTTGATGCTATTGCCAGTGCAGTGATTTTTACAAAAGAGTTTTGTTTTATTTATGACCTAGCTTCAAGGACTTTGATTGGGGCAGGTTAGGCACGAGGTGGAGTTTATCATTTTTCGGATTCAATACTTCCTCAGGCATGCTCTAGCTCAAAGATTGATGCTCGTGATTTATGGCATAAACAGATGGGACATCCTTCTTCATCTGTTCTTAGTTTATTGTCTGATTTTGGTTTATTTTCCCGTATTAGTAGCAAACTTGATGAGTGTTGTGATGTATGCTTGCTCATAAAACATTGTCTTTACCTAAAAGTTCTAATAAAGGTGATGATTTATTTAGTCCACTACATTGTGATATCTGGGATCCATATCAAACTAAAACATCTTGCGGTTCCACATATTTCCTTACCATTGTGGGTGATTTTTTTCGAGCAGTATAGACTCATCTAATTCGTGAAAAGTCAGCAGTAACAGGTTTTCTGAAAAATTTCATATCGTGGGTTGACCGTCAGTTTGGTAAGAAGGTTAAGATAGTTCGTACAGACAATGGGACATAATTTTTTCCATTATGACTGTTCTTTGCTGAAACAGGGATCTCTGATCATACTTCGTGTATTTACACACCTCAGCAAAATGGCTGGGTTGAGCACAAACATAGACACATTCTTAATGTTGCGCGTGCATTGCTCTTTCTGGCTAATCTGCCGATATAGTTTTGGGGTGAGAGTATACAAGCTGCTACTTATCTTATCAGTAGAACGCCAACACCTCTTCTGGTATCTAAGACTCCATACGAAATTATGTTTTCACGGTCATTAGATTATGATCGAATTTTTGGTTGTCTTTGTTATGCTTCTCAAGCTCCAAATCTTAGTGACAAGTTTGCTCCTCGCAGCTCTCGTTGTAATTTCCTTGATTATCTTATTGGCAAGCAAGGTTGGTTGGTATATGATTTGAAGACCGAAAGGTCCTTTGTTTCTCGGGATGTACAATTTTTTAGAATGTTTTCCCCTTTGAAGCACACACATCGCCTTGTGATTCTTCTTTCTTCACTGAAGAGGTCTCTTAATGACACTTGAAATATTGTTGATTTGCATGAAGGAAGAGATCGATGCTTTGGAACTTAATGACACTTGGGATATTGTTGATTTGCATGAAGGAAAATATGCCATTGGAAATAAATGGGTTTTTCGAGTGAAGTTGAATTCTGATGGTACACTTGAAAGGTACAAAGAACGTCTAGTGGTTTTGGGTAACAGACAAGAAGAAGAGACATATTATGATGAGACTTTTGCCGCAGTTGTAAAGATTACAAGGAATTTTTTTTCTTAAAGTGGCGACTGCAAAGAATTGGGAATTTTATCAGATGGATGTTCACAATGCATTCCTACAAGGAAATCTTAATGAGGAAGTATATATGAAACTCCCTCCAGGTTACTCGGCAAGTGGTCCCAACAAGGTTTGTCACATCAAGAAGTCCCTTTACGGTCTGAAACAAGCTCCTCGTTGTTGGTTTGCCAAGCTCTCTGACTCTCTTCTCAAGCTCGGATCTGTTCAAAACAAGAAGGATTACTCGCTGTTTTCTTATCATCGTGGTGAGTCGTGCTTGTATGTTTTGGTCTATTTTGATGACTTGATTATTGGTGGTAATGATTCAGACTTAATCTCAAAGTTCAAGACTTATATGAGTTCTTGCTTTCGTATGAAAGATCTTGGTGTGTTGAAGTATTTCTTGGGGTTGGAAATTGCTAGGAGTGGTGATGGAATCTATGTCTGTCAACGTAAGTATGTTTTGGATATTATAACAGAGTGTGGTTTAACTGGATCTCGTCTGTATGATACACCCATCAAACAAAATCACACCTTGGCACTTGAGGAGGGTGATTTCTTTGATGATCCATCTCGGTATTGGTGATTGGTTGGTCGACTAGTCTATCTCTCTATAACACGGCCGGATTAGAGTTATGCGGTGTATCTTTTAGCTCAGTTTCTCTCTACACCTCGCCAAAAACATTGGGATGCCGCCACACGAGTTGTTCGCTATCGAAAAGGAACTATTAACCAAGGTATTTTCTTTAGCTCTCGCGATCTCTATCTCACTGCATACTATGATGCATATTGGTCAGCGTGTCCCTTAACATGTTGTTCTTTGACTGGTTACATGGTCCTTATTGGTGGTTCTCCTATTTTCTGGAAAACGAAGAAATAGCCTACATTATCACGCTCTTCTGCTGAAGCAGAATATAGAGATATGTCTTATACTTATTCGGAAGTTCAGTGGCTTCTCGAACTCTTGCCTACCTTTGGTGTTCCTCATCCTGAAGGTGTTACTTTTTCTTTGTGATAACAAATTAGCATTTCATATTATGAAGAATCCACTATTTCACGAGAAGACTAACACATTGAGAATGACTGTCATATCATACGGGATGCTTTCCAAGATGGTATACTTATTCCTGCTCATGTCCGAACAATAGAGCAACTGACGGATCTTCTTACCAAATCCCTTGGTCGAGTTCAGTTTTGGTATCTTCTTGACAAGATGGGAGTTCGTGATCTTCACTCACCATCTTGAGGGGGAGTATTAGGCGGATCTGATTGGTCCAATTGGCTTAACATAATTGTTTTGGTTATGTATATTCGGTTTAGTTACTAGCATCTAGGTTAAGCCTTCAACTTCTATATAATGTAATCGAAACCTAAAAAAATAAATAAGTGATTACTGAGCAACAATTTTTGACACATGGCCTCTACTTGAATGTGCATCAAGATCAGACTCATTATGAGCATACTCAAAATCACAGTTTTGCCTCCCATCTTACTTGTTTATTTGTTTGTTCACACTATGTAGAGGAAAAACACTTTTGTAGCTAAAGCTGGTATTGATTAAATACTACATCTTCTACAAATGTATCACCATATAGTGCAAAATGCAAAAGATGTTTTACAAAATTGATAGAAAAACAAAAATAAAAATTGTGAAGATGACTGTAATTTCCAACAGGCTTTATACACAGCTCTTCCACATGCCAATATAAGTATTTTTTGTAAGAATTATTTTGGGGTCACATGTGTATAAATAATGTGTTAGGGACATTATTTAAAGGAGTCAAAACAATGTGGTAACATTTAGTAATTTCTAATTTGACGAGGAGCCGAATTAGAAATTAATTCTATATATATAGAAGATTTTGGTCCCACAACAAGAAATACATAAATGTTCTATGCATCCCATCAACAGAGATTCAAGCTATTCTGGGTTCGTTGTGGAAGAACCATTGTCAAAAATTTAGATCATAAACCGTGGATCCCAAAGGTACGGTTCTGCTTATGTTCTTATTATTCAGAGACTGACATGTGTTGATTGAGAAATCATAAAGTATATTTAACATTTGGTATCAGAGCACCATGTTCAGTTTTTCTTTGATAATTAGGTTATTTTATATAATAAATTCGAATTTATTTATTTGTGAAATTCTGAAGTTCAATCTAGATTAAAGAATTCTGAAATTTATGGTTTAATGTTGTTTTTTCTAAATAAAAACATGTTTAGATCTTAGATTTAAACCTAAAGTTTATGAAATTTTTGGATCTAATAATGTTGCTCATAAAGTTATGTTTCTGAATTTTTTCGGAAATTTAAGAGCAATATCTGGGATATGATTCATGCTCAACTATTTATTGGAAAGTCAAAGTTATTTTCTTTTGAAATTATGGAGCAAGTTTCGTTCTGTTTTTGTCACTGGTGGAAAATTTTAGAAAACAAAATTAGGGTTTTGTTGGAAACCATGAGTTTGAAGACAGGAACAGTTTTGTGATTTGCTTTTTTAATATGGCTTTATTGAAACATTGCGTACCAATATAAGGTTAAGCCATTTTAAAGAATTTGGGACAAAATTGGGCCATTTTTGTGGGTCCAGGTTTATTTATACTGTTGAGCAAATTAAAATGTAATTAAAACACTTCATGTGGGTTTCGAACCTAGGTTGCACTTTAGCATTAGCATGTCTTTAACTATTCTGCCACTAAATCATTGTTTCATAAGGAATCTCCAGACTTGCTAGTATATGTCTGCGCATGAATAATAATTAATTTTTTTTTTGTCAACACTGGACAACAACTGGCTAGCCCATTAGCCAAGTTCTTACATAATATAAGTGCAAGTGCGCCTACTTTTAGTGGACTTACCGCCTTCAACTAGACTAAAAGCCACTTGAGATTATTAAATTTTAAAATCAATAATAATTAATTGTAGAAGTTTAATATTTGAATTGAATTAATTGATGCATGATGTTGCCAAAGTAACCTCTCTTGTGGATATTTTTCAAGAATAATATTAAATATTATATGTATATATGCTCATGTGAATATTAAATCAACCCAAATGTAGATTTATATTTGACCGAATTATATACATACCTATGATAATAAAAATGTGAAAATTATTTTGGAATAACCATGTGAATAATAAATCGATCCAAAGATAGGTTATTGTTTATCATGCATTATTGTCAGTGTTTAATTATTACAACAAGAGTACCGTTAGCAGTTAATATGTCCAAAGATTTGATGTTAATGTTGCACTTATTATCTTGAGATGGGTTGTACGATCATTAATTGTATTATTGTTTTATTTCGGTTTACTAGTGAGTTATTATTAAAGATTGTTCTCTTTTCAGCAAAATTTACTGCAATATCTGCAAACTTAGGTTCAATTCCAACACTTAACGGTTCCAACTACAAGGAATAGAAAAGAAAAGTTATGATTGTGCTTGGGTGTATGGATCTTAGCCTTGCGTTAAGGATGGAACAACCTGTTTCTCTAACACATGATAACTTTTCTAAGTATAAGTAATGAGAAGTGGGAGCGTTCCAATCGCATTGGTTTAATGATCATTTCGGACACCATTCCGGAAAATTTTAGAGGTGTTGAGGAGATCAAAAATCTCAAATAGTTATTTGCTGAGATGGACTTGCATTTTGCAAGTAGCGATAAAGCAAAAATAAGTACGCTTCTGTATCATTTTAGTACTATGAGGTATCACAGCAAAGGAAACAGAAGGGTGTACATGTTGGAAATGTCCAACATTGTTTCAAAGCTTAAGACTCTCAAGATTGAGCTTCAGGAAGAAGTGCTCTTTTTTTTTTGTCTTAAACTCTCTTCTTCCTCAATTCAATCAAGTGAAATCCAGTTACAACACACATAAGTATAAATGGTCTCTTAATGAGCTTATTTCATATTGTGTGAATGAGGAGGATATAATGAAACAAGAAAGGTATGAAAGTGCTCATATGGTTAACACCTCTAAGGATCATGGCAAAAGAAGGAAAATTAAGGTCGTTAAGAATGATGCTACTAAAGGTCCAACTCAAAACAATCAAACTAAGACTAAAGATACATGTTTCTTATGTAAGAAAGTTGGACATATGAAGAATGACTACCAAAAGTACCACGCGTGGCGTGTGAAGAAAGGTAGTTCTTTTCCTATGGTTTGTTATGAGTGAACTTAGTTGAAGTACCCAGAAACACTTGGTGGTAAGATATAGCTGCAACTACTAACATCAGTGTTTCACTGCATGGTTACCTGAGCTACCGAAAACCAAATGCTGCTGAAAGACGCATTCATGTGGCTATGTGGCTGATGGATATGCGGTGGATGTGGAGGCAATTGCGCATTTTAGATTTTTTTTTAGGACTGGTTGTTTTTTGGATTTGAAAAACACTTTTGTTGCATCGTCTTTTAGACGTAATTTGGTTTCTAGTCCTTATTTAGACAGATCTGGTTATTCTTGTCTATTTGGGAATGGAAAAATTATTTTTTCTTTAAATTCAGTTATAATTGGAACTGGTACACTTATGGATAATCACAATCTTTACATGTTTGACACTGTAGATTTTCATAATGAAAACTTAAGTGTTGAATCAAGGGGTACTAAATGAAAATTTGAAGATGCAAACTAAGAACTTTGGCACAAATGCTTAGGTCACATTTTTAGAAATAGAATTGAGTAACTTGTGTCAGATGGTATATTGAGTTCTGTTGACTTCACAAATTGTGATGTCAGTGTGACTTGGATTAAAGGAAAACAAACCAAACATAAGAAATTGGGTGCATATAGAGCTAAAGAAGTACTTAAGTTGATCCATACAGACATTTGTGGACCTTTCCACACATTATCTTAGAACGGTCAATAAGACTATATATCTTTCATAGACGACTACTCTAGATATGCATACTTGTATCTTATTCATGAAAAATCAGTCTTTAGACGTGTTCAAGAAGTTTAAGGCTGAAGTTGAGAATCAACTTAACCGAAGGATAAAGTCCATTAGATATGACCATTGTGGAGAATATTACGGTCGGTATGACGGTTCACGTCAACAACGTCCATGACCATTTGCCAAATACCTAGAGGAGTGTGGAATCGTCCCACAATATACCATGCTTTGGTCTCCCAGCATGAATGGTGTATCTGAAAGACGCAACCGCACTCTTAAAAACATGGTAAGGAGTATGATCAGTCATTCTGCCTTACTTGAATCACTCTAGGGAGAGGCACTAAAGACTACAACTTACATTCTTAATCGGATACCAACTAAGGCAACTGCAAAAACATCTTATTAGCTTTGGACTGGGAGGAAACCAATTCTGATACATTTTCACATATGGGGATGTCCATCCGAGGCTAAGCCTTACAAGTCATTTAAGAAAAAGTTAGACTCTAGAACTGTGAACAGTTACTTTATTGGTTATTCTGAGCGATCTCGGGGGTATAAGTTTTACGATCCCATCACAAAAGACATTTTTGAGACAGGAACAACAATGTTCTTTGAGAATAATGAATTTGGGGGAAGAAATAAAGTAAGAGACATCATCTTTGAGGAAGAATCAGATTCAAGTTCTAGACTGATTCATATATCTGCTTTTGATAAAGCAATTTTGGAACCTCAAGTTGACACTAAAGCTCTTCCTCAAAATCATGATGACAATGAAAATCAAATTCAAGATCCTCAAGAATCATTGCATCAAGAACAAGTACTGGTGCATCAAGAATAAGTGCCAGTGCATCATGAACAAGTGCCTTTACGGCGATCCACTAGAGAAAAGAAAAGTGCTATTCCAGATGATTATATAGTATTTCTTATGGAACTAGAGGAAAATCAAACCCAATTGGAAGATGATCCTATCAACTTCCATAAGGCCATGGGTAGTTCCAATTCAGATAAGTGGGTCAAAGCTAGTAAAGAAGAGTATCAGTCAATGCTAGACAATTACGTTTGGGACATTGTCCAATTACCAGAAGGTGTAAAACCCATTAGTTGTGAATGGATATTTAAAACCAAAATGGACTTATGTGGTAATGTGGAGAGGTGTAAGGTTCGTCTAGTAGCTAAAAATTTTACTCAGAAAGAAGGGATTGACTATAAAGAAATATTTTCTCCAGCTTCATCAATGGATTCTTTTAGGATAATCATGGCTCTTGTTGCATATTATAACATAGAGCTTCATCTGATGGATGTTAAGACAACGTTTCTCAATGGAAACATTGATGAGACAATCTCTATGGAGCAACCAGAACACTTTGTGATAGGTGATCCAAAGAAGATGGTATGCAAGTTAAATAAATCCATCTATGGGCTTAAACAAGCTTCTTGTCAATGATACCACAAGTTTCATGAGGTAATCACCTTTTTTGATTTTGAGGTAAATTTGGTTGAAGATTGTGTGTATCACAAGTTTAGTGGGAGTAAGTGCATCTTCCTAGTATTGTATGTTGATGACATATTGCTGGCCACTAACGATATTAGCATGTTGCATGAGACCAAAAAATTTCTTAAGGAGAAATTTGATATGAAAGATCTTAGTGAAGCATCCTTTGTCTTAGGGATCCAGATTCACCGAGATCGAAGTCGAGGTGTTCTACGGTTGTCACAAAGGGCCTATATTGATAGAGTATTAAATAGATTTGGCATACAAGATTGCAAATCAAAAGATACCCCAATCTCTAAGGGAGAAAAATTTAGTTTCAAACATTGCCCTAAAGGAAATCTAGATATTCAGGAGATGCAGAAGATTCCTAATGCTTTGGCGATAGGAAGTTTAATGTATGCTCAAGTTTGTACGCCTCCGGATTTAGCGTACATTGTTGGACTTTTGGGCATATACTTAAGTAATCTAGGTTTGGACCATTGGAAAGAAGAAGGGTCATGAGGTACATGCAGAGGATAAATAACTATTGATGCTACTCAAGTTTTAACCCTATAAATCTACTACAAGTGCACAGCAAACGTAGTAGTATTTAGGGATCGAGTCCACGAAGAACCAAGTATTGCATTATTGATTACTCAATCCTAATTCAAGCTATACCAAAAAATAATTAAATGAAAATAAACTAACAACTTAGACGATTTGCAAATTATATTAAAAGCATCATGCATTGGGAATTCATCAGGAAATAATAATCTAATCAGGGAAATTATTCAGGGCATACTTAAGAACAATTCTCGACTTTGAACAAAAAATTCTAATAGACCCACTATCGTGGTGCCTATTATTCTATTTAGCAACCTAGAAATCCTAACTATCGTTGACTCTAAAGATGCAAACATGCATTATCGAAAAGGTTCAATTGGTCCATAACTACCCTTAATAATCAAGTGTTGTTGGTTAAGATCCAGTTGCTCATCTACACTAGTTCTGCCGTCTAACATGCTTTTGGAAAGTAAACAACCTAGAATCATAGACTAGGTGATCAGGCTAACCTAAGCATAAAACACAGTTATAGATGGAGAATTTCTAACGATCGAACCCTATTTATTCCCTAATTATCGATTCCTAAATCCCTAGAAACCCAAACATGATTATAAAACTACTCAGACATAATCAAAGCATAAACAACAATGAAGATGAAAGAAAACATGAAATTGAAATTAATATTCAAAGAGGGTTCAGAAATCTTCTTAAAAGTGTGGAGGAAATCTTCTCCCTTGCTTACAGAAAGTGACTCAGTTGTCCTATCAAAAGTTCTTCTAAAAATAAAATAGAAAAGTGTTTTTTTATATGTCTCAAAACTCGCATGTACAAAACAGAAAAACTTAGGTTTATGTCTCGCAGCTTTGAGGATTGATTGATCAAGGTATTGATCGATCGATCAGTGATGAACGGTCGATCTCCAACTAAACTAGGTTGATCTCCAAGTCGGGCGCATAATCCTTCGAGAGGCCGGATCGGTTGATCCAGGGATGCAAGGTCAATCCAAAGGTTGGGTGCGAAGACGATCGATCGATCTTCTCTTGGTTGGTCGATCTTCATGTCGTGTGTGGCTCTCGCTGAGAAGTGTAATCGATCGATCAACTATGATCTGCTGAAACTCCTAAATAATAAAGATTAACTTGTTTTTAACCTGAAAAGACTCTAAAACATAGCCGAAGACTCTGAAGACATGCGAATTAATGAGTTTAAAACCGATAAAATGAGGTACATTGACTATATGCTCACATATCGGAGATCATATAACTTAGAGATCATTGGATATTCTGATTCTGATTTTGCTGGATGTCAAGATAGTAGAAAGTCCACTTCAGGCTATGTTTATCTGTTAGTTGTTAGAGCCATTGCTTTAGTGTGAAACAATCACTCGTAACTTCCTCCACAATGGCGGCAGAATTTGTAGCAATTTTTGAGGCATCCAATCAGGGACTTTGGCTCTGGAATTTTGTCACTAGGCTACGAATTGTTGAGGGAATTGAAAGACCACTCAAGTTATATTGTGACAATAAATCATTTGATTTGTACTCTAACAAAAATACGAGCGTGACAAAGTCCAAGTTTATCGAGATTAAGTTTCTCGTTGTTCGGGAGAGGATACAGAGTAGAGAGATTTCCATAGAACACTTAGGGACAAACTCCATGATAGCAGATCATCTTACGAAAGGTATTCCACCAAAGGTCTTTCATGATCATATTGCTCATATGGGTGTTTCAATTTTGAGGATCATTTGGTTTAGTGGGAGTTTTGCATTTGGTTTTGGGTTTTATATTTTAAGTTTTGTTTATGGACATTTCATTTTCTGATCAGAAATAAAGTATTCAGTTTACTCTTTTGAACAATAAAGTTAAATGATCTCAATAAGGTAGGACCAGTTGAAAATTGACATGTACATACTGANTGATCTCAATAAGGTAGGACCAGTTGAAAATTGACATGTACATACTGATTATTTTCATGTGATTTTCATGCCAAACCTTTTGTAATTAATCTATGTCATTTGACTATATTGATTTCAGTGACCATGGTAGGTTTAATTATTTTTATCATAACAAAAACTGCTATGATCCTATGTTGTTATAGTCAATGGACGAGATTGCTTAGACTCAACTATATAATAACAATCTTGAGCTTATAAAGTCTATAACACTTTCAGGATACATATGTGACCGAGTGGGAGATTGTAAGAATTATTTTGGGGTCACATGTGTATAAATAATGTATTAGGGGTCATTATTTAAAGGAGTCAAAACTATGTCGTAACATTCAGTAATTTCTAATTTGATGAGAGGCTGAATTAGAAATTAATTCTATATAAATATAAGGTTTTGGTCCCCACAACAACCATAACAAGAAATACATAAACTTTCTCTACGTCCCATCAATAGAGACATGAAGTTATTCTGGGTTCGTTGTGGAAAAACCATTGTATAAATTTCAGATCATAAACTATGGATCCCAAAGGTACGCTTCCGCTTATATTATTATTATTCAGATACTGACATGTATTGATAGAGAAATCGTAAAGTATATTTAACACTTTCTGGTAATATTAATTTTATTTCCTTACAACTATATGTTTTACCGAGTGGTTGAAGAATCGAGTTTGGTTCCAATCTATATAATGTTCGTTACTAACGTATTTTATGTTTCTTCGCTCTAAGTTTTAACCAACTCTCTTGTGGTTATGCTACGTATTAATTTGTGTTTTTAACCAACTCAATTGTGGTTGTGGGTATCTCACCTAGGAATACAATGTGTTGTCTGAGTTTAAGAAGTAAATCGATCTTAGGAAGTAGTGCCGGCTAATTTGTTTATTCTACATGAAAAGAATGGATAAAAGTAGCGAAGTACTGGAGCAATGGAAGATACGGCAAACTAATAACTAAATATAATAATGAGAAAAAAAAAAAGTATTTTGTGGATTTTGTTGTAGAAAATATCTTTTTTCCTGTAATAGGAGAAACTAAAATCTAATCCGTCGTGAGACAGAAAATTTTGAATTTTTTCTGATGTTTAAAACATTTTTTGTAACAAAAAATTTTCTTTAACAAATAATAAAAAAGAGCGTTTCGTTTTAACCAACTCTCTTGTGGTTATGAAAGTTTTAAGTTTCACTTTGAATTTTTTTTTTGGATTCGGAAATTGAACATGTGAAATGTTTTTTTTTGTCAAACTCAAAATATATTAAAAAGTTGAAGGAAAAATTTACAAGGATAAAGCATTAGTTGACTTTTTAATACTATGAGCGATAACTGTCAACTTTATGATTTATAGATTTTGGAATTACATAAAAAGAAAAAGATTGAACAAAAATTTCAACCTAATAAAATTTTCATGACCACTATTCTAGAATAATAAGGTTGAAAAACCAACCACTATTCTAAATGAAACATAATGTTCAGTGTGCACATGTTTCTAATTTGTACATATCTCCACTTCTAAAATCTGGATAGATACAAGGTATTACATAACCCAAAATAGAACTTCTATCTCCAAATGTAGTGTTGGTAGACTTCTTTGGCTACCACGTTGTCACGGCCCGTTTAAAGTCCAAACCATCCACATGAAACAGCCAAGGAACGGGCCGGGCC
>OVAX01000038.1:0-164390 GCA_900406405.1 Lepidium africanum
ATATTAATTTAATATTGCTAAGAAATTATTCTTAAGAAACTCCCTTTAATCATGCTCTAATATTGCTATTAACTCTAGATTTGCACTCTGTTAAATCACCATTTAAACCTAATTGATTATTATATATATGAGATGAACAAAGTCATTGCTCTCATACATTCAAACTAGCAAAAATAATTTAATACACAAATTTTTTTTAACGATATCTCTGTCATTAAACCTATAAAACAATAATAACGGATTAAAGCCAAGATAATCCGTCTTTGCAAAGTCTTTACATCTGAATAAGAGAAAACCATTGAGCTTGTGCTCATTGATGACTTATTGTAATATAAAAATATACTCCTTTTGTTCTATAATTATTAAATATCCACCATTATATTACATATAAATATTAATAATTGTAATCTAAAAAAATTTATAGTAACTAATTACTACCGAAATAATTGCTTTCCGTAATACATACATAATATATCATACCAAAGGAAAACATTTATATGCAATGAATTTAGTAAATCAAATTTATTATAATTTATTACATAAAATTTTTGTGTTATTTCTGAATTCATTAATAAAATATTGATTGCAATAATATTATTTAGGTATACTATTGATTATAATAAACTTGAAATTCATTTAGAAACATATAATATTGATTGTCTAATATAATTATAGAAAGTATAGAGTATTAAATGTATAAATTATATATATATTTATTGCGTATTTCTTTATGATGTAAATATATCTATATATATAATACATTCTGTTTTAAATGCAAAAATACATATAAAAATATGGGTTGAAGTTACTTTAATTGATTCCTATGCAATATAAAGCATTCCTTATTTATTATTGATTATACTACTCAAATTTAACTAAAATTTAGTCAATATCATAAACCAACATCCTTTATATGTGATTAAAGTAAAATTGTTATATTAACGTAATTACAAGAGAATTAACTAATCAAACTAAATGATGTATAACTATATTTGCATTATCACCTGTATAATTATGAACCATGTAATAGTTATTATTTAACATAATTTCACAAAACAAAGGTGATTTTATTTGTAATTATTAGATCTCTCTATAATACATAAATACGTAGATTATAATAATATAATTTAGTTATATTATTCATTATTATAAACAGAAATCCGAAATACATTTACAACCATATAATCTATATTGTTTACTATAATTATGGAAACAAAGTATATATGATTTTGGAGGAGTTTCATATAATAGTTAATGTTTACTACAATTATAGAAACATAGAAATTACATTTATCTAAAAGCTTTGATTAATATTGGGGCGACTCATTCACTCTCTCACGACTATCGAAGGAACTTATCATCTCTTCATCTCCGACGCCGGCGAAGCCCAATTTCGTCAGCGTCAGACTTTGTTTTCTTTTGTTGTTTGTCTTTTATTCATCTTTCCCTTCCCCATCTCTGATCTGCTCTCCAGTGGTGAAGTGAAGCTATCTTACCTATCAAGGTTTTTGTTGGCTCCAAGCAACCGAAGAATTCTCTTTTCTTCCTTGTTAATCTGCTCACTTATCCGGCGTCTCTCTGCTGAGGAATACCTCATCTCCCATCTCCCATCCGCAGTTTTCAAGTTCTGTTGTCCCGCTTGATGAGGACTCTCGCCGGCGACTTTCAGTCGACGTTAACTGCTCCACCTCTCCTAACTTCTTTTTCTAGGCAGGTAAGACCCGAGTGGCTCTTTTCCTTCCCAGATCTGTTGCACAAGAGAGAATCCATCGATCTCTTCAGTCTTATCTCGTTGTTCCGGCAAGTTTTGGCTCACCCGGAAAAGCAGAGTTGGAGTGATGTTCTTCTGGATTCTTTCATCCCTTGATGATATTTGTTTCGACCTTGCTTTCGGATTCATTGCGAAGCCGGAGAGCAAGATTTCCGACCAGCTTAACCGTGAAGCAACAAATCGGAGTCATGGGCAAACCCTTCTGCATCAGCGAGTGGGCCTTTTGGCCTCTTAGGCTTATTGAGCCTTTTTCATGGATTTGGACTTTGCTAAGATATTCTTTTTTTTTTTTTTTTTTAGTTTTTTTTTTAAATTGGGTNTGTAGTATCTTATTTAAATTGGATCTTTGAGGACTGGGCCAATTTTATAGACTCTAAAGAATTTAATATTGGATATCCAATGATTACAAGATCATTAAGAATCACGTTACAACACCTCTTAGGATTGAGTTTGTTCTTAAAGCTCAAAACCTTTGGTTCCAAGAGCTCATTTGCATATTTGACTGTCTCAGAGGCATATTTTGGGATATTTGTATTGTGCTTCTTATGATTGTAAAACTCTTAGTTTGATTTAATGGAAGCAATCTGTTTGACCAAAAAAAAAAGAAAAATTACATTTACATTGTTTATAGCACTATAATTTACCTATAGTATTTAAGATAACCATTGAATTTAGTTTATTCGTAAACTATATAATTTAGCTACAATTGATACCAAATCCATTTACATTCATTATAACACTATAATTTAGCTACAATTGATACCAAATCCATTTATTATAGTTTATTCGTAAACCATAATAAAATTGAATAAAGATATGCTTTGAGATTAAATTTAATTGATTTGTATTCATTATATAGAATTTCTTATTGATTATAATACTAAATTTTAACAAAGGTTTTGTCTATATTCTAATCTGTAAAATTATCTAGAATTAATACAAGATCTATTTACATTTATTATAATATTATAATGTAACTTTAGTAATTAAAATTAGCATTGATTTTAGTATATTGGTAAACGATAACAAAATTTTATAAACATCCAGCTATTGTATTGAGGATGATAGATTTTTTTATCATTTATATACATCTATTAGTAATTGTTTTGAAAAATTATAGTAACTAAATAAATGCGATATAATTACATAATGAAAACTTTATTATCTAATGTATTTATCCTCTTTTTAACAACAAGTTTCTTATTAAATCATTAAAATTATTATATTCTAAACAATTAATATATTTATAGTTAAAAAAACGCAGGTTTAAAACTCCAAATAAACACATGCTTAAAAGTTTAATTAAAACAGGGGTCTAAAAGCCAAGATGAATATGAGTCTAAAAGTTTAAATGAATATGAGTCGAAAAACCTAAATGAATATGGGTCTATAAACTTAAATGAACATTGATTTAAAAAGTTAAATGAACACAGGTTTATAAACTTAATGAACACGAATTTATAAACTTAAGTGACACGGGTTAAAAATCATAAACGACACAAGTAAAAAAGTTATACAAATATTGTAATGCATCAAAATCTTAATAAACAAAATTAATATTTCCTAATTTTTAGTATACTAAATATATATATAATGAATAAATTTGTATATACAAATCAAACCATGAAATAAATAAAAAAAATAAACATATATCACATATAAATATTATAAATAAATATAAACAACTATAAATGTATATATATATATATATTTTAAAATATCCGGCAGAAGCATTACAACCAGTTTCAGATTCATTATGGAGAAGATGATGACATTAAAACGTCTATGGCATGTAAGATTTGTTTATTAGATTATAAAGTCATGTGTCTGATAGATAGAACCTACTTATTGAGGAATAGAATTCAGTACTTATTTATTTTTTTCATTTTTTTGTTTTTATTTTTAATTTTTTGATATTTGGTTCCTTTTAAAAATTTTAAATAAATTTATTCAAATTTTTTTATTAATCCAATTGCTACTATTAACATTAAAACTATTTTACAATTGTGATTATATGCCAAATAAAAATAACGTATAATACTATTATGACTATTTAACCATATTTCCATAAATTCCTAAATACATGTATAATTGATATTATTGATATTAAATATATCTATTATTTATTAACACTTTAGCTACAATAAATAAAATTTAGAATTGTGCTTTAATTGATGCAAATATTTATGTCATATTAATAATACATCAAAACAATATAATATCTCTAAAAATGATCACAACATCATAAATTGAACAAATAGATACAATACCTTATATTAAAACTAACAATTTTAAAAGCTACTCAAAACAATAAAAAATATTAAGCACTCTAAATCATAATCAAATGAAAAAATCTTATTCCATAAAGTTCATAATCTAACAAATATATACTATAAACATAACAAAAAAAAAAAAAGAGATCATTTGTAAATTCAATGGTGTTCATCGTAAAACATATACATATAAATGTATTAAAAAAAACTATATAATTAAATTATTTAACATTTAATCTCGATATTCGAATCGGATCTAGCACAAAGAGGCTAAATCCGAAATTCTGATTCAAGAGAGGGAAGAAAGGGCAAGGACTCTTGAGAATTTGAAGAAAGGAAGTATATTGCCAAAATAGCAAAGATGGTTGCCGAGTAGAGTTTATTAGGTTAATGTGTGTGTCAAAAAGCCGATCCCTTTTTCAAAGGATCTGCTCCAGTATTTATAGATCATAGAGGCGGTTATAAAGTAGTTTGCAAAAATAAAATATTACAATCGTTTAGATATGATCTTATCTAGAAGATTCTAGCTAGATTTTCGGAAATTTTCCATGTCGGAATAGGAAAATTTCCATTTTTTTATTTGGTGACGTGTCGTCCGACTTCCTTCAAGCTTATCACGCTTCCGAGAAGAAAATTCTTCCGAGTTGACTGAAGATATCTGAGTTGACACTTCGATAATCCTGTCGAGTTTATAACTTAGAATATTCGCCCATTGTTTCCTGTGGACCGAAGTAGGATCTCAGATCCACCTCCAACAATTGTCCCCCCAAGACTCGGAAAATTATAATAGAATTTCTGAGTAGGAAAGTTTACCTGCTTCTAGAATCTTCGGTCCACATGTTAGTATGTGATTAGGTTACTCCAGCGGTTTTCTCGGTTTTCACCCATTGAGCAATAATTACTGTTTAGTGTCGTTTCGGCTTCCGGTAATTTTCTATATATACCGCGCTATCCTTTTTTTACCATTCACTTTATTCTTGCACCCAAACTTCTCTAACTTTGTTCTCGTCCTTTCTTCGAAGTTATCTTCCGACTTCCGAAACTTTACAATTTTCTTTCAAGCTCTTTATCTTCAAAAGAAAAATGGGTCTCGATGATTTTAGACTCCCGAACGTTGAAGAGGGTTTAAACGTTACTCTTGAAGGGATGGATGTTTGTCCTTCTGGAGGATCTTCTAGGGTTACTAGATCCTCTATTGCTCCGACTCGGGACATTGTCAAAGTCCCCTCAGGATCTTGTCGTGGAACTTCGCGACCTGCGTAGAGAATAAGGGTTTATCCAACTAGGATCACTTCACCTAGAGGGGCTAGTCGGGGCGGCTCTTCTAGCGTTTCTCAAGGGAGAGGAAGCGGGGATCCTGACTTCCGCTTCTCCCACGACCACTCTGATTCAAGGTCGATTTAGGAGTTTCGAACGGAGTGCGCTGATCTGATGCGTTAGATTAGGACTTCTTTAGAGCGTCTCCCTTTTCCGAATCAAATGGAGAATCGCGAGGAGAACAAAGAGGCTGCGTACTTGCTGTTTAGGGTGAGTTTCTTTTGTCGAGTTTGATTTTGCTGTTATTTTCATTTACCATTTCTGACTTTTACTTTTTCGAAGTCTCTATAGTTTATCGCCTTTCTGAACAGCATTATGCTGAAGCGCGAGAGGTTCCAAGCCAACCCAGATGGAAACGTCCAGAGGAATCCTAACCTCACGGGTCGAGCTGTCCAAACTCATCTCGAAGCGGTGGAGGCTAGGTCCAGACTCAATGCTGTCGAAGAGGAACTCGCTCGTGTTAAAGACGAGTTGAAAATAGAGCGTGAAAATGTTCTTCAGTTGGTGCAACAGAATGCGGCTTTGACAGAGTCGCTTAGTTGTATCGAGTCTGATCGGAACATTGCCTTCAAATCTACCGAGAAGGCCAACGACTAGCACCAAGGGCTTCAGACCGAGTTAGACTCCATGAAGGAGAACTTCAACTCCCGGCTTCGTCAGGTTCTAAATAATAATAAGAAGAAGATCTTCCAAGATCTTCATGATCAACTTACTAAGTGCTTCAACCAAATTGCTGCTCGGTTTAATGACTTGGATGCAAAACTGGAGGCCCGGCTGTCTTATGCTCAATACCTTGGGTCAACTAATGCTCTCGAACTGCTTTCCGGTCGAGGTGTCAACGTCCCTAAAACAATTATGGAATTGATGACTGCTAAGGTGAATGATTTCAAGGAAATTGTCAACAGT
Source organism: Lepidium africanum (assembly GCA_900406405.1). Classification (NCBI taxonomy): domain Eukaryota; kingdom Viridiplantae; phylum Streptophyta; class Magnoliopsida; order Brassicales; family Brassicaceae; genus Lepidium; species Lepidium africanum. The sequence goes on from OVAX01000038.1 coordinate 6,268, forward strand.
GAGAACTTGACACCGCTGCTTCCTAGAGACTTGGTTGTTCTAGTGTTCGAGATTGGCAAAGCTTCGAACAGCAATAGTCAGACTAGGTATTAATTTTTCCTTTGTCTGTTTCTTGTAGTTCAGAGTCATCTCGTTGATTCTTGTAGCCGCCGTTTGGCTTTTTATGAGTCATCTCTTTGATTCTTGCAACCACCGTTGGCCTTTTTGAGAATCATCTCTTTGCTTCTTGTAATTGTAGTTCAGCTTTTTCTTAGCCATCTCTTTGATCCTTGTAATCGTAGTTCGGCTTTTTCTTAGTCATCTCTTTATCTTGTAATCATAGTTCAAATCAGATTATGACTTCGAAATCCAAACATGAGAATTCGAAAAGATTAACTTGTAATTTTCTATGATATCTAGATAAATGTGAAGTTTAATTCTCGAGATCTTTTCTTGTTTTCGCACGTTAGCTAAGTTTCTTCCTAAGTTTGAGAGTTTGATCTTGTTTGTTGGGAAGAGAACCTTCATTGTATGGCTTTTAAAGCTGAGATTTTAAGACTCAGTTTAAGGTTTAAGAATTTTGACCTCGGAAATGATCTTCATAGAAATGTTGTCTTTATTTTTGTTGAGAATTTATTCTTGATTATCTGTACAGAACTATGTTTTGCCTTTATTGAGATCTTCTCATAAATCTGTCCGAAACTATGTTTATTCTTAATCGAGGATTCAACCTCAGAAGATCTGTACAAAGTTATGCTTTGTCTTTTGCGAGAATCTGATCTCGTAATTCTGTATGAAACTATGTTTCTTCTTTTTCGAGAAATTAATCATGGTAAATATGTACAAAGCTATGCTTTGTCTTTTGCGAGAATTTGCTCTCGTAATTCTGTACGAAACTATGTTTCTTAATTTTTGAGAAACTAATCTCGGTAAATCTGTACAAAGCTATACTTCGTCTTTTGCGAGAATTTGATCTCGTAATTCTGTATGAAACTATGTTTTGTCTTTTTCGAGAGACTAATCTCGGTAGATCTGTACAAAGCTATGTTTTGTCTTTTGCGAGAAATTGATCTCGTAATTCTGTACGAAATTATGTTTCGTCTTTTTTGAGAAACTAATCGCAGTAAATCTTTACAAAGCTATGTTTTGTCTTGCGAGAATTTGATCTCGTCTTTTCGGGAGTTAGAGTGTAACCCTCTTTTTTTTTTTTTTGCTGAACCCGAGAAGGGAACTTATAAATATGTTATTTAGTTTTAGCTCCACCCGAAGGCTACCTACGTTCCCCGCAAGGATCAAGCCAAGATGTAGTTTCGATTACATAATTAAGTAGATAGAGATGCATCAAGTAATGCATCTAGGTCGGCGAGTTGGTGCATCTTCAAAGAGTATTATCGCTTTAAGTTGATGGAATTCTAACTTCATGGAATCATCTCTCCTTCCATAGTCGCGATCTCGTAAACTCCTGGTTTTATGACTTTGCAAATAATGTACGACCCTTCCAAGTTGGCGCCAAGTTTTCCAACATTAAGCTCAACCATGTTCTCGAATAGTTTTCAGAGTACTAGATCTCTTACTGCAAAGTGTCGTCCTCGAACCTTCTTATTGTAGTATTTTGCGGCTTGATGTTGATAGTTCTGCACTCGGAGAAGTGCTTCATTGTGTTCTTCTTCCAAATCACCAATACTAGTTTCCATTGCTTTGTTGTTTGAATTTTCATTTTCGGGAACAACGTTCTCCATGCCAAGTTTGGACCGTTACTTCAGCTGGAGCAATTGCTTCCATTCTGTGAGAGAGGGAAAAATGAGTTTGTCTTGTTGATCGTCTCGGTGTTGTCCGATGTTACCATAATACACCATCCAACTCATAAGCCCAATTCCCTTTCTTGTCTGCATGCCTTTTCTTGTTTCAATCTATTATCTGCTTGATTGTCACCTCTGCTTGTCATTTTCTCTGCGGGTTTTGTGGAGTTGATTTGCTTTCTCGGGTGTTCCATCGAGAGCAAAAGTTAATGAACTTTGTTGAGATGAATTGAGATCCGTTATCTGTCACAATCTCATAAGGTAGCTCATGTCAGCAGATGATGTTCTTCCATACAAACTTGACTACATCTCTATCCTTAATGTGAGAGTAGGCTTCGACTTCAACCCAATCTGAGAAGTAATCTGTCATGACAAGCATGAAGCTTTTTTGTCGAGATGAAGGCAATGGTCCGACTATATCCATTGCCCATCGCATAAATAGATATGGCATGATTGCCAAAGTTAGTTCTTCAGTTGGGGCATGGATGATGCGTCCATGTCGCTGACACTTGTCGCACTTTGCTGCATATTACGCACAATCCTTTGCCATGGTTGGCCAATAGTATCCGAGGGTTCAGATTTTATGCACAAGTGATCTTCCGCTATTATGATTTCCACCGGCTCCATCATGTGTTCCCTTTATGATTTCGTTGATTTCGTCAACGTGGATGCAAGTAAGGAGAATTCTCTTTATGCTTCGCCGATTAACTTTCCATCGACTTGGTTGTAGAAAGCGCATTTGGCCTTGAGTCGGCGAGCTACCCATCTGTCTTCTGGAGTCCCTCCATCAATACTGTATGTGAGGATCTCATCTCTCCAATCGATTTTCTGTTCTCTAGGTTACTTGATGTCTGACATCTCGGTGTCGGAATCATCTGCAATGTTAGCAATTGTCGAGATGAGTTTGAGGTCTCCTTTTGGTCGATCTATACTCTCAACTGGTATAATTCGATTTTGAACAAGATCTGTTGTAGATGCTAAAGCTGCCAAGGCATCGACTGAAGCGTTTTCAGATCGGAAAATTTGGTTGATTTTGAATTTTAGATCTTTTATCAACTCCTTGATGAGTTTGAGATATGCTTCCATTCAGTTGTTCTTTGTATTATAACCTCCGTTTACTTGGTTGACTACTAAGTGAGAGTCGCAACAACACTCAACTTCAGTTGCTCCAATTTTTTTGGCTAGGCTGATCCCCGCGATCAATGCTTCATATTCAGCCTCATTGTTTGATACTGCGAACTCAAGTCGAAAAGATTGCTCTAGGACCTCTTTAGGTTGGCTTTCTAGTCGGATTCCAACTTTTGAGCCGTGTTGAGATAATGACCCATCAACGTAAATTCTCCAAGTTCGAAGAACTTTGTCTGACTTTAAAGGTTCCAAGTCGGGAGACAATTCGATTAGGAAGTCGCCTAGTACTTGAGACTTTGCGCTTGTTCTTCCTTTGAATTCGATATCATATTCACTTAACTCAATAGCCCATTAAGTCAACCTTCTGGATTGTTTTAGACTATATAGTATCGTTCGTAACGGATGATTCGTCAACACTATGATGGTGTGACATAGAAAGTAAAGTCGTAACTTTCTTGCCGAGGTTACAAGAGCTAGCGCAATTTTTTCTATAGCCGGATATCTAGACTCAACTTCGTCTAAGGACTTGCTGGTATAGAAGATCGGGTGCTGAGTTCCTCTGTCATCTCGAACAAGCACACTACTTACTGCCGACGTTGAGACCGCAATATATAAATATAGTAGTTCTTCGTCTTTGGGTTTTGCAAGGATTGGTGGAGTCGAAAGGTACACTTTTAACTCAGAAAAATCGTTTTTGCACTCTTCATCTCATTTGAATTCTTTGTTCCCACGTAATAAATTATATAATGGAAGATATTTATCCGTTGAACGTGAAATGAATCGGTTTAGTGCGGTAATTCGGCCGGTTAGCCTTTGAACCTCCCGTTTGTTCTTTGGAGAAAGCAACTCTTGGATTGCCTTAATTTGTTTGGAATTCTCTTCGATTCCCCTTTGATATGTAACCGAGGCATTCTCCCGAGGTTACTCTAAAGGTGCACTTTGCCAGATTGAGCTTCATCTGATACTTGTTAAGAGTTTGAAAGGAACATGCTAAGTGGTCGATATGATCCTCTGCTTTCAGCGCCTTGATAACCATATCATCTATGTATATTTCCATTGTTAGTCCTAGTTGGTCAGTAAACATCTTATTGACCAAGCGCTGGTAAGTTGCTCCGGCGTTCTTCAAACCGAATGGCATGACTTTATAGCAATAAGTTAATTGCTCCATGATGAACGAAGTTTTCTCCATGTTGTTGGGACGCATCCGAATTTGATTATATCCCGAGAAAACGTCCATTAATGAAAGAAGTTCGTTTCCAACCGTTGCTTCGATAATTCGGTCAATGTTTGGTAACAGGAAACTATACATCGAAAAAGTTTTGATCAAGTCGGTAAAGTCCACACAGACTCGCCACTTCTTGTTTTTCTTGGGGACAACAACTGGGTTAGATAACCATTCCGGGTATTGAATTTCGACGATGGACCCAGCGTCGGCTAACTTTTTGACCTCGTCAATTACGAATTTTGTTCTTTCTGGCCCAAGCTTTCTCCTTTTTTTCTTGACTGGTTTGTATGTTGGATCGACATTCAATCTATGACTTGCAATCTTTGGATTGATTCCAGGCATGTCTTTGACTGTCCATGCGAACGTCATCACGTTTGCTCTAGAAGTTGGATCAACTTATCTCAGATTGGTTTACTCAAGTTGACTCTAATGCTTACACACTTCGACGAGTCTGTCAAGTCGATGTTGACGAGTTCAATAGTTGACTGATCTGGTTTCTCAGGAACGGTAGGTTCCGATAATGCTTTGCCTCTTATAGATGATGTGATCATGCATGACTTGTTTCATAGTTTTAACTCGGCGATAAAGCAAGTCCGAGACATCTTTTGATCTCCTTGAAGCGGGTAAACTTCTTTATTCATCGAGATCTTTACGCACTGATGGTAACTTGACGAGATCGCTTTCATTGCGTGAATCCATGGTGTTCCTAGGATTGTATTGTAGATTGGCGGTTTATCCACCACTAGAAACTTGAACCATCTCGTAATTCCGGCAACTCGGATAGCTAACTTGAACGTTCTGATTGCATTGATTGTACTTCCATCAAACGCAGTCAGTGTTCTCTCCACTGGTTTGAGTCGAACGTCTAGTAACGCCATTTTGTCCAATGTCTCTTTGAAGATTAAATCTACTGAACTTCCAATATCGATGAGAATCCAAGATACGTCACAGTCGGCTACTCGTAATTTTATTACTAGCGGGTCGTTATGTGGGAAGCTTACTCCTTCGACATCCTTGGCGGTGAATGTTACCTCTGAATCCACCATTCCTAAATTCGCAGCAACTGGTTCGAGGTTGACCACTTTTATAACATTTCGCTCATACTTCTTGATCGACCTTATAGCGTCATCACAGAACTGTAATCCTCCCATGATTATGTTGACTTCCACTCTTGGAGACCCTTGCTCGTTGGTCACCTCGTCTTGTTTCTACCGTTAGGTTTTTCCTTAGCATTACCGCTCTAACTCGCCGTTTTGTAAGCTGCTTCTCGCAACTTGGCTTCTTTACGTTTTTGCGCTTTAAACCTTTGACTCTCTTCCTCCGAGAGATTTAACTCTCCTCTGCTGAACTTTTCAGCGAGTAGTTCTTGCAGCTGTTTGCACTTTGAAGTGGAATGGCCAGTTCTATTGTGGAATGCATATACTCGCTTCGGTTGTAGGTGGTGTTGAACAGCTTCTTACGATCTGAGTTATTAGTTTTGCCGACTTGAAAAGTTGTGGCCGAGACTGCTTTTCCTCTGTAATTATGTTATCTCGGCTCATGATATTCCTCTTTCGACTCCTTTGCTCCTAAGTCTCACTGAGTTTTCTGAGTTTTGGCGAGGATATGCTTTTCCTCCACGTAATCTGCATGCCTTGCTACTCTGTAAAGGGCGTCCGAGATCGTACTAGGCCGGTTCACGAAAAGATCTCTCCTTAAAGCCTCATCTGTAACCATTTTGGTTCTTAGAGCCTCAATGGCCATGTCGTCACTGACTTTAGCTTTAGTCAAGATTTTCTTGAAGTGCCCTAGATACGACTTCAGAGACTCGTCAAATCCTTGCTTCAAGGACCTTAACTCCGTTGTAAAGGTGTCTTGGTTGACAAATAAAGCGTATTGCTTCATGAACAACTCGGCGAGTTGATTGAAGCTCTCAATCGACCTAGTAGGTAACTTGGTGAACCATACCAAAGCATCGCCAGTTAGGTTCTCGGCGAAGAGTTGACAGTAAGTCGCATCTTCCTGGTTAGAATTATAACTCGTTTCATTCATCATGACATTGAAGGTGCTCCTGAATTATATTGGGTTAGTGGTCCCATCGTACGAAGAATATCTTAGTCTTGTTCCTTAAATTTACCGAGACCCTTTTTAGTCTCGGTGTGAATGGTGAGTTTTAAGCTTGAGCCAGAATTCGACCAATCTCGGGTGCCAAGCTGGTAGCTTGATGGAATTGAGACCTCATGTCTTCCACTATTCTGAATATAGTTGTCGCGCGACACGTGTTGTTCTGGCACGTTCTGCGTCATAGATTGCCCTAGTCTCGAGACGTTAGTTGGTTGCGGACTCGGCATTCCTCCGGATAGGTTTCTCTATACACTGGCCAATACTTTTCCATGCGGTATGTTGGTTTGTGCATATGAGAGACTTCCCTCGTTTATCCGAGACTCAATTCTATCGAATCTCTCTGAGTTTCTTCGGTCAGAAGCTTCATATTGCGCTATCAAGTTGCGCATCAAGTTCTCAATCGATGGTGGCCCCTCAGGTGGACCAGGGAGAACAGTAACTTTTTGAGATTCTTCTCGATTCTCCTCTCGAGTTTGAACATAGTTCAAAGGTGATCCGAGAGCCGCATCAGTGTGTTCTTGGATGCTAGGATCCCTCCTTTCTAGTGAGTTGATGGTAACTTCGTCTTCAACCATCCTTTTTTCTTGGCGTGTACTCCTTTCTCCTGTGTAAAGAAGTCCTTCGATGTCTCCCCACAGACGGTGCCAACTATTCGAACAAGGTCTAGCACAAAGGGGGAAAATCCAAAATTCTGATTAAAGAGAAGGAAGAAAGAGAAAAGACTCTTGAGAATTTTAAGAGAATAAGTATATTGCCAAAATAGCAAAGATGATTGCCGAGTAGAGTTTATTAGCTTAATGTGTGTGTCAAAAAGTCGATCCTTTTTTCAAAGGATCTGCTCCTCTATTTATAGATCATATAGGCGGTTACAAAGTAGTTTGCAAAAAGGAAATATTACAATTGTCTAGATATGATCTTATGTAAAAGATTTTGGCTAGATTTTTGGAAATTTTCCATGTTGGAATTGCAAAATTTCTATTTTTTTTGTTTAATGATGTGTCGTCCGACTTCTTTCAAGTTTACGCGCTTCCGAGAAGAAAATTCTTCCGAGTTGACTGAAGATATCTGAGTTGACACTTCGATAATCCTGCCGAGTTCATGACTTAGAATATTTGCCCATTGTTTCCTGTGGACCGAAATAGGATTTTGGATCCACCTTCAACACCCATGCACCACACAGGTAATCACCTAGTATAGTCAATAAAGGAGAGATCCCTATAAAACATTGTAAGATTTTGGGTTAGAAAATCAGTTTTGTAATTTAATGATTGAGAAATCAAGAAAATGGAGAAACAACTGAAAAGACTTTTGAGTTTTGTAAAATCTTCTAGATAAGGTAGAAATGCTGGTTGGTTTTTAGAGGCTTCCGTCATCTTTAAGACCTTCGAGTTTTCAATCGCAAATGTTATCTCTGTAATGAAGTGAAAATAAACATGATGTCATCCACAAATGTATTCTCAATTTTGTATGAAGCGATGAATTGCTTCTTCGAGTCCCTCAAACTCCTATACAACATAAACTACACACTTTTAAATTATTTTTTAGTGTGCTATAGATAATGGAAAGATAACAAATTCCTAATATCAAGTCATTAGTTAGATCATCCTGGTCACCAAACTCGACAAACAGTTTAAATTAATAGAAGCGTAATACAATCCATCTTTATTTTAAAACCTTTTCGTAATAAATGAAGAATTGTGTCAAATCGAATAACTATGGCTGAAATTTTCATTAACCGTTAATTCTGTTAGTCAACAATTAACTTTTTGTTTTAAGACCATTTAGTTGACATATAGCATGCTAATTCATACACGAACAAGATTGTTTCTCCAAATCAACATGAACTTTAAATCATTTACTAAAATAATAATTAAATGTTATTAACGTTAGTCAACTATTAAATGTCCAAATCGCTTAATTGACAAGTGTACGATAATTGATGCTTTATTGGCATAATTATCAATATAACACCGTATTAATTATTGGAAATATAAAATTTAAAATTAACAAAAAAGGAATATAAAAGAGAGGGAAGTTTTTTTTGTTAATATTTTTGTCAATATTGGACCACAACTGGCGAGTTTTGATTGATAATTTTTAGAAACTAAAGTTAAATAAATAAATTTTACATTCCACCAATTTCATATATTAGAGGGAAATCTAATTAATTTTAAAATATATAATTAATATAAAATCCGTATAATAAAGAGTTATTTGTGCCGAGTTACTCTCAGTATGGTGGTTAGGACGATCCAGCTAATGACTTAGCACTAGAGTTTGATTTCTACCCACTGCATTATGGTAGCTTAAAAAAATGATTTTAAAGGTGGATTTTAGGCTATGGATCGGGTCTTGTCGATCCAATGTTAGACAAAAAAAAAAAGAGTTATGTTAAAATAACTCATAAATACACTAGCTTATTATGTGGCTTCAGTGGTTTCGTTTGAATTATAAACGTTTTTAGTGGTAATTTCAGTGGGTTCGTTAGTTTTTCTTTCTTAAAGAAAAGATACCAAAATAATTTATTTATTAATCCTTATTTATTATTGCATTATAAAAATTTTAGATATTATGATATTAGAGAAACAAAATGTAAAATAGCCACAACTTGTTTTAAAAGCGATTGAATTAGTCTTTTTCTTTTTCTGTTCCATAAAATAAGATATCTCTATATATACTTATAACTCTAATCAGTTTATAGATAAAATCAAGACTGCATGAAAAATATTTAAAAACAAGAAAAATTTTCTTTACTTGTCTCCAATTATTAAAACAACATGTTTGATAATTATGCTGACACATCAACTATTGGTCGATTAAACGGTTTGGAATCTATGATCGCGGCGCAACTTTCAGAAGTGGAGCTAGCAACGGATTGCATGGATGCCGAAAAGGTGCTTCTTAATCCCGAAGATTGGCCAGCCTTTCAACCGTATCAAGAAGAGTATAATAGGTTGAAGTCTTTGTTTACTGCCTTCTCTACTCATGTAATTCCTCGTACTCTTAACTATAAGGCGGATACTCTTGCGCGTTCAGCGAGAGAATCGCTTATAGATCACCCACTGTATGTTCTCACCTAGTTGGTATTATAATATCACGAGTTGACAAAAAAAAACGGTTTGGACATTTAACAGTTTGACTAACATTAATAGTAGTCAATTATGATTTTGGTAAATGGTTTAAAGTTCATGTTGATTTATGACAAACAGTATAGTTTGAGGAGGACTTGGCACGCCGTAGAAAATACAGATTAAAACTAGTATTTTTTCTGGTCTGGTCAGGCACCAGTCATCTGTTGACTAAACGATCTTTAAACAAAGAGTTAACTGTTGAGTAACGCAACTACACTCAATGAAGTTTCAACCAAATTTTTTAAGGTTCACGTCTATTTTAAATTTTTTTAGTATTTTTTGTATAAATAAATTGACCCTCGAGTTCATGTATTAAAAAACACAGAAAAAATGGTTCATTTGGAATTCAATATTTTATCGGGAGAAACTAATGAAAATTTTTTGGGGATATCCTAAAAAAAACTCGTCAAAAATGGCAGTCACTTCCATTTTAAATCTTAAACTTTTTTACTCTTTCAATAAACCTCCAATAATCAGTTTAGTGATTCAAACCTCCCCCCAAAAGTTTTTTTTTTGATGAAACTTAATTAACCGAATTTTTAAGAATCCAAAAAATCTATTAAAATTAAAAAAAAAAGAAGAAACAAACAAGAATTCATAAAATACTAAACTTAAAATTAATCACTAAACTAGTTTTAAGAAATTTAAAATTTAAATAATCAAAATAATTTCAAATAATCAAATAATTAATAAAAAAAATTCAAAAATTCTTGAATAAAAAATTATAAACTATTATTAAACGAAAATAAGTTTCCATAAAAACAAAAAACCTCATATTATTTCAAAAAGTCAAAAAAAATCCAAAACAAATGTATATGATTATTACAAAAATTTTGTTACATGTATTTTTGATATTAGATTATGGATATTTTAGATATACGTATTTTTATTTATTTTTTGAGAAAGTAATTTCTTTTAATAATTATTATTTTATTTTTTTCAAGATTTTCTGAATTTTTAGTGGATTTTTATTCAAATTTTTGAAATTATTTTGATTTTAAAAATTTAAATTTTTTAAAAGATATATTAGTGGTTATTTTTGAGTTTAGTATTTTAGGGTTTTTAATAGAATTTATGAATATTTTTCAATTTTTTGGAATAATAAATTTGGATTTTTATTGTTTTTTTTAAAAAAATTTTAACATAATTTTGGTAAGCTTGCACACAAAAATGCTACTTTAGGAATTTAAATCTCCTAATTAGTCATGTCGGAGGTTTATTGTGGAATTAAAAATGTTTGAGATTTAAAGTAGAAATGATTACCATTTTCTTTTGTTTGTGCGTGAAAGCAAATGGTATTGTATGAAATAAAGAATGTTTCATAAAAAAATAGAGTAAAGTAAAACTTAGGAGGTACGCTAAACTAATTAGATCATGAAATTCATCCTGCAGTGTGTGGAACGATAGTAACCGATCATTCTCCACAAGAGATTTAAGTCAACTAGGGTGTCTTGAAGCGATATAGGAATTGTATCGGTGTTCCCTCGAGCTATTCTCCTTGCTGGTTTGTTCGCTTGGATTAACGTTTTGCAAATCGTATAGTAATAAAAAAAAAAGGCATTGAAGCTCGTTGATCTGGGTAATAAAGAATCGGAACTTCAGACATGGCTACTATTTTAATTGTTTTTATGAGATATTCCCAAAAATCTTTTGAATATGTCGTACTTTTCCATTTAGTGAGAAAAACTTGGTCATTTTTGAAAGGATGACACCATCATCAAATTTTGAAAATTATTATAAATAATATATCAAATCGAACGTTTTTTTGATCCTGTAATAGAAGTTCTAAATATGTTGTTAGGATTTTGATTGTAACTATGAAAACTCTTTTAAAAATATATATAAGATTAAATCACATATTACTTATGATTTATATGCACTTTTCAAAGATTATTGGTAAAGTTGTACAATTTTAATTTTTGTTTTGTGCACAATACTTTATTCTATATAATATTCACAAAGATATATTCTGAGTGTTTTCTTGATATTTATAGTCTTTGGTTTTCCCGTAGATGAAGTGGAAAAATAAAATTAGAAAAAAAACTTAACTATTCTACCAAAAATGCTTACTCAGCAGAGATCTTATAGTATATGATCAACATAAAAGAATTTGACCTTTTATCGAAAAAGAAATAGAATTAGAAAAGATGATGACGAAGAAAGCTAGTAAGAACAGCCAAAGGCCACTGACGATTTAAAAGCGTGTCCAGAGATATTCGGCCACTTGCAAAAGTTGGATTGTAGTTAAGAACTTAGAAGTGGGCCTCTTCAAAGGGCAGACAGACCGACACGTGTCCTCACATTTGTCTGAATATATTACCCATATCTTGCTTTGGGTTGGCCCTTACTACGTTATCCATTCGACCATAAAAACTCGAAAGCGACCGACCACTCCGTTACAAGTAAACTCTTAATTGTTTTAAGGCTTTACACATAAATAAAACTGTTTTCTCCATAGAACTTGTTTTGCGTTATTTTTATCATTATGGTAGGGATTCCTTACTAATCTTAGTTGGGATCAACTTAGCTTCTTGAAATTCGACCACAAACAAAACAACATTACAATCAAATCATATACATGTCATATTTTAAGATGTAAGCAATAGTTGAGATCTCATCCTCTGAACCAGACTTACAGTTTCTTGTCCTAAAGGAGGATTTCAAAGACACTAAATTCAAAGAACCAAGGGAAGAGGCAAACTAGGCTGGATTCAAGATTACTATTATGGGTAAACCAAAATCTGAAATTCGAATCATTAGTAATATCAGCTAAGTTACTGTATACATGAGAAGGTGGTTGTGAAAGATGCTTTTCAATCAGTCAAATTCCTTGACAATCTAAAGATCAATCAGGACTTATAAAACCAAATTTTGAAGAATCTCTGATTCCATTATGATTAAACTCTAGATTTGCCACTAAGGAGAACCAAAATGAAAGTTAGAAAGAGCAAGGAGTCGAGAGATTTAATAAAAGACAAAGAAGAAAGGTCCGTGTAATACTTACAACGACCTAAACTACTAATTTGGAGAGGTTTTTCTTTTATCTTACACCAATTGAATCGTCATTTACATAAAGATTAAAAAGATTTTATGGTTTTTTACCGTAGTATATGTTGAGCAGTTTCTCTGTGTACTCTCCAAACGTCAAGACTCCATCAGAGAGTGATGCTTCTTTATGGATTGTAACTTCTTTTGGGAATGTAAGTTTCTGATCCCTAAAACATCACAAACATACTTTTTTTTGTCATCAATTATGTTTACCAGTTATTCATCTTTGCCAATTGTCGAATGTTAATACCAGTCCGGTTGCATGAACAATGCAAATGTCGATCGCTCTAGACCATGCGCATCCTCTCCTTGTGGAGCCTGAACACATAAACAAGAAACTTGCACGTCATTTTTATATAAAGGCAACTTAATACAATAAAATGTAATCTTCCATGAAAAACAAAGTTGCTTTAGTCCAGGAGCTATTTGCTCAGGCACAAAGGATATTACCCGAACACAATGAGGTGTAGCATTAAGATAACCCCTTGATAGAACTGATGTTGTTTCGCCTATTTGGTATGCTATTTCATCTTCCCCATATACAGCCTAATCAAATGCAAAGGAAGCAATTCTTACAAAAGTTATTCATAACACATAAACAAAGCAGACTGGACAACGTATAGCATATATTCATAAGAGTGTGTAAGATATAGGATAGCTCCACTCAATCTGCAGAGACATCAAGGACCAGTACTGTACCTTAACAATCTGACCTGACCGTGTTCGTATATATAACCCAGCAGCAGGATCTGGGCATGGTACTTCCACTGAATTTTTTGAGAAAATTGCACGAGTAAGACCTGAAGATAATTGTAGAAGGACAAATTAAAAAACACATCCCAAGTGCTTAATATATCAGCATATCCTCTATAAAGAAAGGAAAATGAGTCTTTTATATCTAAGTAAACTGTCTTAAGAAGAGAAGAATATCGAAACCTGTGAGTGAACCATGGTCTGTATGCCATCCACACCAAGATGAGATGGAATCTTTGTCATGTGTAGTGCTGAATAGAAGACAATTCATCAGTATATCAGACAATTTAGTACCTTCACTGTCCAAATGCAAGTTCTACTTTTTAAAGAGGCAAGTATAACATGTGTTCACCAGTATTAAGCACTAAGGACTAATAAATATGCAGAGTAAACGGTTGTAAGGGGCTGACATCTATCATTACCTATCCTGTGCAGGAAAGTAGTATAGCAGACGTCCTTTGTGACACCGAGAGCCAAGTAGTATCTTTTCAAGATTTTGCGTTTCGTGTTGTTTTATACCCTTTGACACTGCAAATCACAAATTGTAAAGGGCATCAGAAATAGACATTGACGTAAAGAGGAAAATTTTCTAGCACCATGATAATATTTAGTGTAAAATGAAAGAGATTATGTCAATAAACTTTGTTGGTAAAGTCTAATGCACCGACCATGCCAACATTCAATAAAGAGTGGTTCCAGAGAATGTATCCACCCACCAAAACTAAGAAAATTAACTAGTCTACATTCTAAGACTAAAAAGTGTAGGTCACTCTGTAGACACAGTCAGAGTCTTTTAGGAGTAATAACTTGGTGACGATTTCTAGTATTAGATGACATTGCATCAGAGGTATTACATTTTCTTACGCTCAATTCCAATACTATCTTTGCAAGCAAAGCGTCAATGTCTTAAGGATATCTATTTAAAATTGTTCAAAGCTAGATTCAATAGCGCCAACGAAATTACTAACCATATTGATCACAGTGGTAAGCTACCAGCAGCCCAACTTCAAACATCAGATTACCAAGGGCTTTGAAAGCTGTCATGTATGAAAGTAACAGTTAGTAATTTTTGGAGGAAAGTAATGAAAAGAAGAAAGCATCACTAAAAGCAATGACATCCAATAGTAAAGCAAGTATCACCTACTTACCTCCTTCTAGTTCCGGCAGAGTATTCCTTGGCCATATGTTCGATCCACAATACCATGGATACCTACACAAATGTAGGTAAAAAAAATTATGAAGATAAAATACGTAATTATATAAGGGATGCAATCTGTTACTGTTAATGCAGACCAGCACTGGTAGTTTATGCAAACATAACACCCTATACACAGTAACTTACAATACAATATATGAGAAACGTACGAGTTCAGTCCAGCAGTCATATGTTTTAACACACTTCAACAATGCCGTTCAAGCCAAATATTTTGTTAACTTAAAAACCATGATATTGGTGTTAGTTACCGCTGGATTTCAGATGAATTACTCGTGGGTACATCTTGTAGGGGATTAGCATAAAAAGACCCTTTCAACATGTCTGCACAAAAAAAATATACAAAGTTGAATGTTTAATGCTTCCGTAAGAGCAGGCCAGAGATCTGATAAATTTGTCACAAAGAAATATAGTTAAAATTCTTGTATACAAAGACTGAAGCCGTGGTATAAATTCAATAAGTTCCTGCATTCGTCTATTAATGAGTAACTGAAGCATACAAGATGTTAAATGAAAAGCTTTATTCAGCCAAATATAAGAAACTGGAGAAACTATAAGTCTCATATTGTTTGTTAAGATAGAAATAGTAGAGATAGAGATAGGTAGACTGAGAAATCTTGTTTCAGTTCTGAAGCGATGTTACAGAAATAAAACACTCTACGTAAGCTCACCAAGCTTCCCGGATTCAAGTTTCTCTTTGCCATGACTCCAACCAAAATTATATCTGAGACGAACGAGAGGAAATTATAAAAAAAATGGAAAACAAGATAGTAAGCAACTAACATAAAACAAAAACCTGAGAGAGTTGTATTTTCACCTACTATGAGCATCTTCAAGCTCCTTCTTCACCTCTTCAGGAAGGCCAGCTAACCTTTTCCACAGAAAATCAAACAATCCTTGAGAGCTAATCTAAATCCAATCTTCAAATTAATAGATCAGCTACAGAAATAACATATACCTAGGTGCAAGCTCAAGTAGATTCTGTCTTAAAGCAGAATACCCAGGAACCTAAAAGAAACCAAAACATTAAGGTTGAACTTCAAATCAACATATTGAGTTGACAAATTACAGACAAAATTCAACAATGTGTAGAAAATCAATAAATTGACGCTCATTCATACATCTTTAACGGAGAGAATTCCAATTCCATTAGGTCCGAATCCTTGTTCAATCCTTGCAGACAAATCTATGTCGGTCTCCTAAAAAACAGTCAAATAGAAAAGAGAAGGAAGAGTTTAGAAGAGAAAACCGAGAAGGTAAAGAGGCCAAATAGTTACACCTTGAGCTCCGAGTGAGATATGGTGACCGTGGAAACGGTAGGAATGGTGGATTCCGACGAGAGAGACATTACATTCACGGCACGTAACCCAGACGAGGGAAAGAGCAGAAGGACGACGTTGGAGAGCGAGAGCTGATCAAAGAGGAACGAAATTTATATTTGACCGTAACTAATGGGTCAATTTCTTGCAATACATAAATAATGGGCCTCATATGTCAATTAAAGCCCATAACTATTCGGTCAAATATGTTTACGTGAGTCAGAGTTTGTTAATGGAGATTGGGATGAGATTTAGGTATCCAGACCGATTGGGTGGGATTTAAAGGTTTCGGGTCTTTAACTAGACTGAGGCCGTGTTCTATCGCATGATCAGCGATAGCGACAAGCTAATTTGCACTATTACAATAACAAAATCAATAATTAACGGTCGCCAGCGATCAAAAATAATTATTAAAGTGGTCGGTAAAAATGTTAGTGACAACATCAACTCTTATATCTTTTTCATCTTTGGCTTTTTTTCCAGTCGTTATACCTATTATTTTCAAAATACATGTTGTTTTAAAGTTTTATTTTACGACGCAGTCGCTAATCACACGACTCTGCGAAAAACAGGGCTTGACTTGGGTATTTTATGATGTATAGTTCTTAAAATATACCCTACTAGAGTTACTAATTAATTACAATGATATTTTATCCAGATTTAATTTAAAGTCCACAAGAACACAACAATTTCAAAACCAGTCAATTCATCCATTGAACGAGATGGAGCTGGCCATCTTTTGGGTGATTTTTTAGGTCATCGTCTCCTCCGCATAAATTTCTTTCTCCGCCATTCGTTGCTTTCTCTGATGTCGAGATGCTCCAAGAAGAAGAAGAAACCACCTAAGCAGATTGTTGCAAAGCCATAGAGATTTCCTAGAAACTAGTCAAAGAAACATAAAGTCCCAGAAGAAGCACCCAGCTCCCCTTCGAGCTCAACAAAATCCTCGGACTCTCCTAATCCATCAGTTACCAAGGCTTTTCCTCCTGACGAGCCCAAAGTTGTACAAGACCTCGTCCCCTCTCCTAGGGTCAAAGAAGCTAAGGTTTCATCTCCCGTAGCTGAAACGGAAAACCCTATCCCTCCTCCCGCGACTACTACAAAGCCGGGGGCTGACCTCTTCAACACCAACCCTCACCTCGAGACTGTTGTTTCTCCCTATACCCACGCTTCATAGGTTCCATTTCTGCTCATCCCATACTCCAATCTTGCTTTAGCTAGAGAGGAATTCAAGGATTACATCTTCGCTTCTTTCTCCGGTGAGCCGCCGGACAAAAGAAGACTAATTGGTGTCCTCAATGCGTTATGGGCGCGTACATGACCAAGGATATTTGTTCACAACATAGCTCTTGGCGAGTACCTGCTAAAAGTCCCTAACCCACGTACTAGAGTTATCCTTCTCGGTCGCAATGTCTAGAATATCGCTGAATTTCCCATGCTTGTAGCTCTGTGGTCTCCAGATGTTGCTCCGATGGCAAAGCCTCTCACCAAAGCTCGTGTCACTGTTGAGTTTAGAGGAGTTCCCAATCTCCTGTTTAACAACAAAAGCCTCAGCAGACTTGCTACCAGTGTTGGTAAACCAATCTCCCTCTCTCCAGAAACAGCTCGTAGAGACAACTTTGAGGTTGCAAAAATCTTGGTTGAAGTTGATCTTACAGCAAATCTCCCAACACAAATAATATCTAGTTTTCAAGATGGACGTGAATTTAGAATCACAATCTCATACCCTTGGTTGCCTCTTAAATGCTCTGACTTGTTGTCTTAGAAAGAAGCGAACTGTGCCTCAAGCAACTGCTACCAAGATCACTGCCTCACACTCGCCAAGCCTGGGTCCTAGTAAGAATCTACCTCCCAAAAACCTGAAGGAAAAGGAGAAAGCTCAAGACAAAGGCAAGGCAAGTGCAGAGGACAATAAGCACTCTCGCTCTTCACCTCCAAAGCGGAAACCATCAACCTCGTGCTATGTATAGGAGACTCAAGCAACACCTGCTATTGCTATACAGGGGGAAACTACAGCTATTCCACCTGCTAAAGAACCACCAGACCCGCCCTTGCTACCTTTTTTGATGCACGAGCATCAGGTTCTGGTCCACCTCAAGTACAGACCCAGTGTCTCAATATTAACAGGCCAACTGAGCCTGAAACTTCACTAAACGTGCCTCCCACAACATCAACAGAGGGTCCAAACCTTCCCGCTGACAAACCTAATCCCCCAACTTCGGATGATACATTCTTTTTGGTCCAATGCAAGAAAAATACTAAAAGGCCTCCTCATCTCACTAATCATATTTTATGTTTTTTGTGTGGAACGTGCAAGGGTTAAATAGCCCACGAAGACAACACATGATCTATAATTGGATACAGACTCCCACTCCACTTTTTGGAGCCTTTCTAGAGACTCACATAACTCCAGCAAACACTTCACGTATTGCTGCAGCAGTTCCCGCGGATTGGAACATTTTTGCTAATTTTGCTCACCACAATACATCCAGAATAATAGTCACTTGGGACCCTTCTATCATAGCCACGGTTTACTCCTCATCCGCTCAGTTAGTCACTTGCGGGTTCTATCTTCAAGCTGAGAATATCAACTTCACTATATCCTTTGCTTATGGCTTCAACAATCATGATCAACGCCTATCTCTCTAGTCCGAGCTGGTTCACCTCAACTCTCATTCACCTCTATCACGGTACCCTTGGGTTGTGATGGGAGATATGAATCAGATCCTTAGGCTATGTCACCACTCTCAATACCTCTATCATGATGTGGATGTAACAGGCATAGAAGAAGCAAATACTGCCTTGGTTGAAGCCGGCTTATTCGAAGCACCTACTAAAGGCACACCTTCCTCTTAGTGGAACAATCAACATGAAAATCCGGTCTTCAAATGCATTGATCACGTACTTATAAACGAGCAATGGTCTACTAGGTTTCCAGACTCTTATGCCGAGCTCCTCCCACCAATTCAGTCTGATTATGCTCTGATCATTTTCTATATGCCGCAACTTTATCAGCACACTCAGAGACCTTTTAAGATTTTTAATCACATTTCAGATCATCCGAAATTCTCTACTACTATGGCAAACTCTTGCAGCCAGACTTGATACATGGTTCCCAGTAGTTTAAGCTTGCGAGGTTACTAAAGTCTCTTAAACATGCATTAAGGGGAATAAATAGGCGGCACTATAGTGGTATTTCAACTAGAGATTAGGAGCAGCATGCCATAGTCATGTTGTTGCAAGAGTAGTTGCTCACTCAACCCTCTCAACCACTTGCCACTTTGGAATTGACAAAGAAGAGGAATGGATGACATTCTTATCGGCAAAGGAAAAATTCTACCAACGGAAATCTTAGGTCACGTGGCTTAATTTGGGGGACAAGAATACTTTGTTTTTACACAATCTACTCCTTGAAACCCACAAGGAAACAGACAAGCTGAGGCAACAAACAAGCATATCATAGATGGTATAAAGAAAAGGCTTTCAGAAAAGAAAGGAAATTGGGCTTCTGAGTTGGATGGCGTGTTATGGTCGCATCAGAAAACACCAAGACACTCAACCAGACAATCTCTTTGTTACAGTTTGGAAGAAATGGTCCTAGTAGAAGTAGTGGTACCAACTTTGCGTCGAGAACGTTTTCCCAAAGATGAAAATTCAAACAATGAAGCAATGGAAACCATCATCGACGACTTTGAAGAAGAACACAAAGAAGCACTTCTTCGAGTGCAGAAGTATCAACAGCAAGCCGTAAAGTACTACAATAAGAAAGTTCGTGGATGATACTTTGCAGTAGGAAATCTAGTACTCCGGAAAGTGTTTGAAAACACAGATGAACTTAACGCGGGTAAACTCGGCGCCAACTAGGAAGGGCTATGTATCATCTGCGAAATCATAAAGCCAGGAGTCTACAAGATCGCGACTATGGAAGGAGAGATGATTCCGCAAAGTTGGAACTCCATCAACTTGAAGCGATATTACTATTGAAGATACGTGAACTCGGCGATTTAGATGCGTTACGTCTTGGCTTGATCCTTGCGGGGTACGTAGGTAGCCTTCGGGTGCAGCTAAAACTAAATAAATTTTTTATAAATTCCCATCTCGGATTCGCAAAAAAAAAAAAGTAGGTTACACCCTAACTCCCGAAAAAGACGAGATCAAATTCTCGCAAAAGGAAAACCGAGTCTTAAAACCTCAAAGTCGAGTCTTAAAATCTCGCCGAGACGGAATTCTCGTAAATAATAGAACCAAGTCTCAAACCTCACTTAAGCCGAAACTTAGTCTCTCGCAAATCCTAAAGTCGAAACTTAGCTTTTCGCACAAAAAGCCGAGATCTAACCTAGTTCTCACAAACGAACACGAGATCTAATTCTCACACTTAACTGAGACCAAGTTCTCACAAACGGACACGACATCTAATTCTCACATTTAGCCGAGACCAAGCTTTCACAAATACGAGATCTAAATCTCACACTTAACTGAGACCAAGTTCTCGCAAATACGGGATCAAATTCTCACAAAAAGATAAAGTATAGCTTTGAACAGATTTTCCAAAGATAAATCCATAAAAAGAAACATTCTCACAATAGAAAAGTCACACTACAGGAAAAATGAGTTTTTATAGCGACCGAAAAACGCTATAATATGATACCATAGCGGTTTAGAAAGCGCTCTGACATCGCCCACGATAATAGGTTCATGACCTTTCATAGTGTTTTCCATGAATGTTATTGTAAATTAATTTAATATAACATTTTGTTTTATGCTATTATTAATTATACCATAGCGATTAAAAATTGCTATCTAATTGTATTAGTTATAGCATTTTGGCTATCTAATTGTATTAGTTATAGCATTTTATTTTACATTAATAGCATTTGATATTTAGTTATGATATCTGTTTTTGAAATATTATTTTCGTAATTTTTACTGATTATACATTATTTTGCTTTCTGATAATTATATTTGACATATTAAAAAGGATAAATAAAATAATATTTTCATTAAAACTGAAACCAATGGTACAAAATAGATAAAACACATAAAAATTTATATGTATACAAAAAGATTAACACTACAACTACATATTTTGAATAACTTGGTCTCCTTTGCCGTGACTTCCATTTTTTCTTTCGTTATTTATGAGAGTACCAAAGAAGCTTCTGTAAAAAATTCAAGGTAAAAGACAGAATGAGAATCTGCATTACCATTAAGCTATGGATATGAAATCAATTTTCAGTTCCAACAATGGAAGCTTCGTTGTTATTTGAAGATTTTACATTACCAGTACGAACCTTTTTACGGACCATCATCAGTATGATACGATAGCGGTTGCAAAACAAACAGATATTTGGACAAACCTTTACACGAACCATCATCAGTATCTATAGACATCATAGGCGGAGCATAAGAAGGACCATTCGGATGCACCTTCAAATGAGATGAGGACTTAGCTGAAGAATCTGTAGCTTTTTCATGCCAAACAGATATACGAAAGTAAACATAACGAACAATTGTATCCTTGACAGTTTTATCTACAACGCAGAGCAACATCCCTGACAGTTTTATCCTTCATTTTCATCGCAATCTTAGCATAACGAACAATTGTAGGTTCTGACGAGTACCTGTATAAACACCAAGTTACTGAATTTAACAAGGCCCATACAAAGCTTACAATCATATCATAACCAATACTGAAACAACTCATCCTCCACAAAAGCTAAACGATTCTTAGACAACTGAACTCAGAAAATCTGTACATTTTCAGATATAAAATTCGAGGAACCATAGTCAGAGAACCCAAGATAGAAGATAACCTCAGTAATTACTAAGTCTCATGAGAATAGTGGCTAAATTTCCAAACGATAGAAAAAACCATGAATAAAACAGCAAAATTCAAATCTAAAACAAAGAGAAAGAGAAAAAGATAAAGAGGGAACAAAAAGCTTACTTAGAGAGAAAATCTTCCAATAAAGATTGCTCCTCATGAGTCCAATCTGTAGAGATCCCAGGATTATGCCTTAACACGCTAACAGTTTGAGAATTATCCGTAAACAAAACAGTTTGACATTAACATTGCCTCCTGGAAATCAAATCAAATCAACAAATTGTATTTTCACAAGTTGAATCTAACCAAAATCAAACATTAATCTCAGAAGATATTACACCAATTCTTCGAAAACTTAAATCCCTAAATCAAGAGCTATAAGTCAAACCAAACGTACAAATGCAACGATAGAAACGATTCCGTAAAGACAGCAAGACAATGAAAGATACGATCCTGCCAAATCGGAGACTCATTAATGTCCGACCACCAATTCATAGCTTCCTTGAGATTCAAGGCTTCAACCGCCGAAGAAGATGAAGATGACATCATCATCTCCGTCGCATATTGCATAATCTCCACACCATCGATTCTCATCTAACGATTCTGATTCCTTATCGATCTTTTTTCGTATACACATAATAAGAACTCAATCAAACTCAGTAATTTCTAACCATAGATTCATCTAATCAACGGTGTACATTACTGCTCCGCGTGATGAAATTATAGCCAATCAGAGTCATGGATCCTAGTAATCCTAATTCTACGGTTGAGATTGCGCCACATAACTGATCTTTATATTCCTTTTTTATTGGTTCTTTTTTTTCAAAATAATTATTTTTATTTTCAGTTGATTGTTTAATGTATTTTTTTTTTCTCTGAAATTTTAATAGATAAACTCCCTATAAAATAGGGCCTATCTTTTGTTACATGAAAAACAGAGAAGGGAAAAGACTGTAAAGATAAACCAGAGAGATAACAAAGTTTTCAAAACTAGCTCCTTCGGTCTTTATCAACAACACCTTTTAACCAAGAAGGTTCTCCTACCGCAAGGTACGAGTGAAAACGGCCTTCTCTAATTGCACTACGAGCAATTAACCTTGCTGCCAAGTTTGCTTCAAAGGTTGAAAGCCTAATCCGACAAGATATGAAACGTCGAGATGCCTTATCCCATTGATCAAGGAGTGCTCTAAACTTTGGCCAATCCTTTGGTGAATTAACTGATTGTTTAATGTATTTAATTTTTAAAAAATTACAATTATGAAAATATTATAATTAGTTAAGCCATTTATATAAAAAATTAATTTTAAACTTTTAAAATTAAGTATCTAATATATTTTTCCAATATTATATTTATTAAATTGAAGTATATAGTATATCGCAAGTGACATTTAGTCTAGCCGCAGGCGGTAAGTCCACTAAAAGCATGAGTCCCGCTGCTTGATACAGGAACTTGGTTAATGGGCGGACTAATTGTGGCCTAATATTGACAAAAAAAAGTATATAGTATATTATGTATCACAAAGTCTTCATTTACTTAAAATAAATTTATTTGAATTTTATTTTTATAATATTATAGTTACAATTATAATATTTTATAAACTAAACCCTAAAACCTACACTCTAAACTCTAACTCTTAAATTCTAAACCCTCAAAGTATGAATTACAATACTAATTTTAATTTATTACAAGAAGAACTATCATAATTTATTAAATTTATTTGAATTTTATTTCTATATCATTATAGGTATAATTACATTTTTTTTATATCGTACATGTATAACGCTTATTAATTTATTGTATTTACATATTATATTTTTTTGAATCTTATTAATATTTTATTTTATTTTGAAGAAATTCTGACTTTAGTGTTTTCTTAACTTACCAATTGTTGTGTGTAATTATGTATAATTTCTTAACTTACCAATTGTTTAGATCAACTTTGTAGTTATAAACTCTCCAATTACATTTACTCTCTTTATCTATGTTATAAACTATAAAAAATTAAAGAAACAAGAAGAAGAATAGTACAGCTCTATTATAAACTGTTATGGTTTCTACGAGGTTTGGTTTCATTTACATCATCATAAGAAGCTACAATTTCTGTGAAAGTGTTTTGTTTACGCCAACGTATTTGAAGTTTGTCTCCTTCATCACTGTAAACAGCTTCATGCTAGAAATGCTTGGACATAAGTTTCCATCTCCAAGCCCCACCTCTATTGGACGTAACTAAGCTGTGATTAGGAAAAATGTCCATTAAATCAAAAGTAAGAATTAAGCAAGCTAAGAAACATAATCAGGCGAAAACATGAAGAGTATACCTGAGAATGTCTGGAACCAAGAAGAATTGATTACAAACAAAAGACGGACCAAAACCTGTGAAACTACAACAATCAACATAAACGCATATCACAGTCCCTTACTTTTAGTCTCTAAAAGAATTCATATTGGTGGAGTCTAGTTTGATCAATGTTAAAATAAGAAAACTATCAAAAATTCAGGAGTTGTTTAACTGGAAAGAAACTTACTTGTCGATAACCTAGAGATGCAGAAACTAAAGGTAGCAAAGAAACTGAGACATTGCAAAATGTTTTACATACATGAGATGCTGCAAATGTCTGAGAGAATTTAAATCTTCGGCTTTAACAAGAGTTTTGAATTGATAAAGAACATAAAGGCCATAATCAAAACCTTTGAAACAAAAGCAAAAACTATATTCGATAGCTATATAACTAGCTAATCAGATCATTAGCTGAAGTACACTTGTTTGAGAAATTTGTGGAAATCTCACAGTATTGCCTCTCAATATCTTTCGAACACTGGACTCATACTTCCCAGAAACAACTAAATTTCAAATTCTGCAGAATCGATTACTTAAATTCATAAGAGATTTGCAATAAATATGAGAAGACAGGATCACTATTCCAAAGCAATCACACGAAAATCTGTTTGAATTAACCTAATGATTGCTTACAGAATATAAGACAAAAACCTACCTTTTAAAGAGGAAACAAATTAACGATAAGTGATTTAGATCGTAAAAAACGGATAAACCGAGTTCAAATTGAAGGAAGCACGAGAGAGGATGATGAATAAAACAGAGTTCTCCGATAAGGTATAAAATTAGGGGGAAAGAGTATATGGAGATTACAAGTAAAAGACGATAAGAACAGAGAGCTTACAAGATTCGAATTGATCTGCGAAGAAGAAAGAAAAAAACGGAGTCACGGTTCTAGTCTATTCGATCTACCTTGGAATCTCATGGATTGAGAAGAGAAACACTGCCTGGAATTCGTTGAGACGTGTTAGCCTCTGAATCTCTCTCTAACCGATGCTTAAAAACTCAGACTAATAATCTGCAAAACAAGTTTGAGAAAATTCAAGAGAATAAAAATCCAACACATCTTTTATAGAAATCGAGACAATGAACTAAGAAAATCGATAATGACAAAGTAATCGATACACTACCCCGAAAGGTTCCATATAAAAAGAAAGGTTCATATAAATCCCAAATTGAAAGTAAAATCAAAATCGATTTACCTTTAACTGAAGTTTCACCTTCTATCGCGACTGAGAGGGAGATAGAGATAGAGGGAGAGCCAGAAAAATCAAAATTGAGGATGAAAGATATAGAGTGTGAGGAACCCGAATCTAAGGCATATCGACAGTGAGAGTGAAAGATCGACGGAGAAAGATGAGAGAGGTCAACGATTTCAGGTTCAATGTTAGTGTTAAACACACAAATCCCTAATTTTTCAGAGCTAAATTTCTCCCAAATAATTTTTGACTTACGCGGCAAAATTTGGTTTCTCGAGGTTACACATACAATGACGTTTAAACCTTTTGAAGTGCTATGATAGAATCTGCGTAACAAAAACATAAGCGGGACAAATTACGTTTTTTAGTGCACAACATATTATAGCATTTTTATTTTCACAAAAAATGAAAAACGCTATAAAAAAATTAACCATAACATAAATACAAAACCGTTATTTTAATCTGCTATTAAAAATCATTTTTCTTGTAGTGTCATCTAGTCAGAAGCCGAATCTTAAAATCTCGCCGAGTTAATAGACTCGCTAAATTATTCTATAAAATTTTTGGCAAAGCAGAAATATTATCATTTAAAGCCAATTCCCTAAAATCTCGTTCATATTTAGCTGAGTCAAAAACCTCGCACAATTAAAAGCCGAGTCTAAATCTCACCGAGTCCTTAAAATCTCGCTCGTATCTAAGCTGAGTCCAAAATCTCGCCGAGTCCCTAAAATCTCGCTCGTACTTAGCAGAGTCAAAAACTTCACACAAACCAAGCTGAGTCTAAATCTCACCGATTCCCTAAAATCTCGCTCATATTTAGCCGAGTCAAAAATTTTGCACAAACCAAGTCGAGTCTAAATCTCGTCGAGCCCCTAAAATCTTGCTCAAAAACATAAAACTCGCACGAAAATAAGCCGAGTCAACTAAATTCTGCCAAAGCCAAAGATCTTGATCATAACTAATTGAGCCTAAAACCTCATTAAGTGAACTTCGAAATTTTCCAAAACAAAAGAGGTTAACAGAATATTATACATTCAAAATATAATGGCAATATTTTTACAAATCTCCCATAAAAGGGAATGAATATGTTCTTTAAAAAAAAAAAAAAAACCAAACGCTAATCCCGGCCTGCTCTGCTCCGGTATTTTCCTGCTCCACCGAGTCTTCCTTGTCGGCAACCTTTAAAAAAAATAATGTCTTTGTTTGAGCCATACCGGTCAAAAGCTCGAATAGGAACATATACAATTTCGAAATCCTTTATACTAACCTTTGGACAATCCTTAGTCCCAGGTACAACTACTACATTCGGATTCGACCTGAACGCAAGCACCTCATTCCAAGCAAGGGCGGCTTCCTCCAGACTAGGAGATTCGCAGAACTTGAAAGTCAGAATGACCAGGTCGTCCGGATGAATAGTCCTGACAACCTCCTCTCGACAAGGGCCTTAGCCGAAGCAAGACCGGACGCCCCGAAAGAGATAATCTCAACATCAACAAGGTTCTTCTTATTCAGCAAGCACTTGAAGAGATGGTCGTAGACGCACATCTGAGCATAACCCAAGCGGTTGGTCCAGCTTGCATCAAGGAAGCCGAAATGATCCGAGTGCCTTTTGAGGCAATCAGCCAAGGAACCTGAAACAAAAGAAAACTTGTCAGCACTTCAAACATATGAAAGATTGAAAATACTTAGCTTTACCTTTAAAGGCACCTATGCCATCCTGAAGAGAGGATATTGCGACTTTGTGCTTTTCTGCCGCCCAGAAAGTAGTGTCTTGGAGCTCGGTAGCAGACCTTGAAGCATCCTTAAGAGCATAAATCTCCTTTTACATTTTAGAGATTTCAAGCACTTCGCCTCTAACTCGGATGTTATCCGAGTTAGACCAGTCTGAACCGCCACCAAAGAAGATCTAGCTTCCGCTGCCTCCTGGTGAGATTTCTCTAAGTGCTTCGACATCTCATTGAACCGGCAGGCATTCTCGGCCTCAGCAGCCATTGCTTTCTCCTTCCCAAAAAGAACCTAGTTCATCTAGGCAATCATCTAAAAAAGGAAGGAAGCAAAAGCGAGAAAGTCAGAAGTAAACCAAGTCGGATAAAACATAAAAAAGTACTAAAGACAAACCGAGAACGTCGATTTTGCCATCGCAATATACTCCTCCTGGTTGAGCATCTCGGAGACAGGAGGAAGAGCCTCAACAATGTCTTTGAGGAAGTGCATTAAGTCGGCCCCCTCCATCTCGCAGTCCTTGATCGGTGCCGACTCTTCAAAAGCATACTTGAAGCGGAAGTCCCCAAAAGCTTTGCTCCTCTTGTTGGAGGGGACTTCGATAGGAGGAAGAGGCTCCTTACATTTAGTTTTTGCCTTTCGAACAACCTCAAGAGCGGTAGCACAACCTGGTATCACCGAACTACGTCTAATCACCTTGTCGCCTAAACGTTTAACAAAGGGGATTTTGCGAGAAATATTACCTTTAACGGTAGGGTCAGCTGCCGACTTCTTTTTCTCGGTCTTCTTCTTCAGACTCGAGGAACTAGATGGAGACACCAGGGATTTTAGATCACGAGCTCTAACAAGGGTTTTCGTCTTCTTCTTCTTGGAAGATAGGGAACCCATGGAACCTTTACTGACCTTCTCAGGAAGGTCGGCCTTAGCCTCAGGGGCCAGAATTTCAACTTCTTGAGACTCCAAATCAATAATAGGAGTCTCGAAAACAATAGATTGCTACACCATGGCAGCTGAGTCCTCTTCAAGAACGGAGTCAGAAGGTGGGAGAGTACTGACTTCAGCAAGGGAAGTCAGGACCTCTCCAAAAATAGCATCCAGACCACCGAAATCATTGGGCATAATGAAGTCATCAACCCCCATGTCGGCTTACAAAACTCCTGAAAGAATGAACAGCAATCAGACATCAATTTAAGACTACAAATTCCTAATTTGTAAATAGAATAGCCAACGATATACCCCTTAGATAGCGAGAAGCAGTTTTCTTGAGAAGATCGTCCAGTAGAAATTTCCAGTTAAGCCAAGGAATACTTAAAAGTCTGTCCAACAATTCCTGTGTTTGGGAAGACAAGGATGAACAGCTGCAAACAGATGCTTAACTGCAAAACAAAAGAGATAAATGTAAATATCTGGAAAGTAAGTAATAGCAAAGCATCATCATTCCTAGAAATTTACCAGGTGTCTTGGCAAAGAATGTCCCTTTCAAGGCCTTGACTTTACAAAAATTAGTCATATCTTCGAACAACCGAGTTGAAACATCGACTTCCGCCTCACTGCCGAGAATCAAAACCCCCTTCACGATATTTGCAACTCCAAAGACTCCAAGCTGAGTCATCGCAATCGTCTGAGCATATCAATACCTAGGAAGGAGATCTAGGATTGGAACCACACATTGATTTTAAACCACCAGTCATAGATGGCGACATATCCCTCCGGAAGAGTCAAAAGTCGGGCATTGGAACCAGGGACTTTAATATCGACATCTTCCATCTCGGGACACGAGTTGTATAGTTTTTCTAATCTCCTTGAATTAATGATCGATGGGCCGACATCAAGTTTATCGTACTAATCACCTAAATCGCTAAACGGACTATTGGAAAAATACATATCTACGTATTCCTGGGTCTTACTAATACTGGAAGTTGTAGAAGAATCGGAATCGGAATAAGAGTTTTTGAAACTAGATTCAGATCTGTCCCTCTCCATGATGATAGTTTATAAAAGAAGAAATAAAGCAACTCGGAAATTAAAGTAGAGAGAGAAAGAAGAGAGAGAAGTTACTTCGTTAATCTCGGACGAAAGTAAAAAGTAAAGAAATTGGAACGGTATTTATAGAAAAGTAGCGGAAGACTAATCGGCGCGAAATGATGAGTCGCGGAAACCGAGGAAACCGCCTTAGTAACCCAATCGCGAGATGACACGTGGGCCAAAGATTCTAGAAGCGGAGGAACTTCCCAACTCGGAAATTTGGCAACAATTTTCAGAGTCTAGGGGGGACAATTGTTGTAGGTGGATCCGAGATCCTACTTTGGTCTACAGGAAATGGGAAAACACTTTTTTTTCCTTTAAAGCTCTGAAGAATCCTTATCCAATCTTCCCTCTATTTTCAGAATTTTGGATTTAGCCATTTGTGCTAGACCCAGTTCGAACAGTGTATACATATATATTATATTTGGTATATATATAATTAAGTTTTGACTCCACTTTGCAATAACTTTTGGATCATGATTTTGTAATTAATTTTTTTTATGACATTGCTATGTTTCATGGACTATAGCTTTCAGAAAAAATTAAACTTTGATTCAATTTAGTGATAATTTGTGATAAATTTTGATTTACAAATTATTTTATCTTTTTTTAAAAATAATATAAATAAGCAAAAGTTCTGATAACACGTGAAATAATCCTATAGATTATTAACTTTTGGAAACCAACTTCATATAATAGGTTTTCTGATAATTGGATTTGACACGTACAATCCTATTGATTACTAACTTTTGAAAACCTAACTTTATATAATAGATTTTTGATCATTGGATTTGACACATGGAACAATCATGTTAATTACTAATTTTTGAAAACCCAACTTCGTCTAAGAGGATTTTTTTTATCAACATTGGGCCACAACTGGCCGGTCCATTAGCCAAGTTCCTGCATAATGTAGGCGGCAGGACTCGATCCCTCAACATGCAAGTGCGTCTGCCTTTAGTGGACTTACCACCTGCCATTAGGTTAAATGCCACTTGCAATCTAAGAGGATTATGAATAGAAATAAATATTTTGTGATGGAGACAAATATTTTGTGATGGAAACAAATATTTTGAAATATTTAATTTTAAATAAAAATGTATATATAATTCTGTTATGATTTTTTGTTAAAATTATAAAAATATTTGCAATTTTATATGAAAATTATTTTTTATTTTATTTTTTAAATATATATAGTTTTAATCTTGTACTTAGTTTGAGATTAATATTTGTGATTTTGTTTTATTAAATATACAAAAATTTATGGTCGTTGTATTTGATACATGGAAATTTTTTGTTAATGAGTAACTTTCTGATCCAATTTTATATAATAAGATATTAATTAAATTAATAATAAAAATAAAATATTTGATTTTATGGATTTTAATGTTTTATACTTATGGAAAATCTATTTATGAACACTGAGTTCTAAAGCATTTAGAAAACATTATGCTTGGTATAATGCTCAGTTAATAAAATATGATTGGTTTAAACAAAACATTAGACTTAATAAAAAGTCTTAGCAATCAACATATATATTTGAAAATGTGCTTTCACTTCCTTCCTTAATGTCTCGACCTATTTCTTTTCTCTACTTTCATCTTTTTTCTTGTATGAAGGAGTATCAAAGTTTTGATATTCTCTTGCTTATCTGTTCGATTCCTGTGGAATCTTTACTTTTTGTGGTATGCGACATCTTTTGTCTCACTTTCTTGTTATTTCTATTATTGTTTTCTTGAATATTTTGTCTATTTAGGTTGATTTTTCTAAACATTTGTCGAATTAGGATTGTCAAAGTGACATCGGTATCTCTAGATAGTAGTTGGTACTACGTACTTTCATGATTGATGTTTTGTTTCTCGAGTATTCTTAATTATTAATGTATATACTATAAGCCAAATAAGGAAATGATTGTAATGTAATTAGAATACTGAGACCTAGGTCTCCAATCTGTTGGAGGTGGACCTCACGCGTGTAATTCGGCCCACAAAACACTTAACAAGCAAAAGGGCACGACTTGTCCCGTTTTCGGTAGATGAAGGCGTCTCCTCTTCTTCCGCATATATCCACATCCTCGGCGTCCTTATCACCTATGCAAATTACATTATCAATATGCGTTCTCGGTGCTCTGTACCGCATTTAATGCGATGATGGGACATCACCTAACCACTAGATAGGCGTAGCCGCTCAGTGAAGATTTAATGCTGCCAAGAGAGTTGCCCAATAACTTGATAGCTCGTTGAACATGCTTAGAGTGAATGATAACCTCGTTGAGGACCCACAGGCTACGAGTAAATGTCATCATGACCGGCTTGACGCATAAGCAGTACAATCTTAAACATCCTGACTATAAAAGGAGCCATAGGACACGCCGAGCGCGCATCTGATAAACACATACTATCCGAGAAGAGTCACGACATCCAAGTGACAGTCCTGACCCATTGTAGCTCATCCTCGACCACATGGAACAAATGAACAAGGAAGCCTTAGCGTGCCTCAAGGCGCTAGCCGCCGCCTAGGCTATCTGCCAGCAACAGATAGCCAGGCTCCAAGTCGACCAAACACTAGCCAGGCTAAACCGAACCCTATTCAGGGACTCGCCCGCACCCCAAGTCACGTCCATGAGCTCCCACATCAAGGAACATGGACCGCGTCATGGAGGTTTGAACACAAGAAAAAGAGAAAGTCGAAGCCCTAGAGAAGATTGTGGGCAAATGGACCTCAAAGTTGCATTAAGCGATTAGTTTGGCCCCAAAGCTGGATATCATCCATGCGTAGACGAGAAGATCTGATGCCTAACGTACGAAGGCAAGATGGACACGATACGTAGGACATCAATATGGCATGAGGACGAATTCGTCAAAAGTGACCTAAAGATGCATAAGCCGACCTCCCTAGAGGACACGATGCATCGTGTACTCATGCATGCATAAGCCAAAGAAGAAAAGGCAGCAAGTGCGACGCGGTATACCACATTAACAGGGAATACCATATACAAAAACCCTATAAGCACAGCTGCGGAAGCGTGCGTCAAACCTCGGAAACACCTGAACAAGGAATACAGAAAGAAGCAGACGCATTTAAGGTAGCAGAGGAGGCAGAGAAGTTGGAGCCAACAGTGGTAGACCCTCCGACCCGAGGACCAAAATGATGGAACAACAAATGGCACCGACCTAGGAGTCAGCCAGAGGAATCAGTCTATTGGGAATTTCACCAAAGTACGACACACTCCACTATGAAGTGCAAGAATTTGAGAGCCTTGATGCTTGAGAAATTCCAGCAAGGCGTCATGCCAGGGTCAGAAGAAGCCGCAGCCGCAGCAGCTGCACAACAAGTAAAGCACAAAGGAGCCGTGCCGGCTCTTCCAAGGCCACCAAAGACACTGTGTGGCGAGAATGGCGAATTAACCCTTGCTAAAGGAAGGGTCGGATGATCACGGGTGAATTGATAACGTGTAACGATTCCATCAGATCCATTAAGAGCTATAAGTGAAAGGCAGAAGCCATGGACTACCCACCCATGAAAATGGTCGCGGCCAAGCAGTGCCTTAGGGTCGCCGACAGAAGATCTACTGATCAGATCCTAGAAAGCGATGACATCTTATTTTCCGAAGAAGACGCGGACTGTCTCGATCAACCTCACAGCGAACCTCTGGTAGTCAAAATCAGAATCGTCGATTACGAGTTCGCCTGAATTCTAATAGATACATGAAGTTTGGTCGATATGATATTTAAAGAAACCTTGGAAAAAATGAACTTGAAGGACTTCGCAGTGAAACCAACTCGGCATCCTCTCACTGCCTTTGACGGGAAAACCTTGAACACAATTAGGACGATCAAGCTCTCCGTGTTCCTAGCTAGAACGACGCGTTGGGTACGATTCCATGTCATGGACGCCCCAACCATCTACAACATAATCCTCGGAACATCGTGGATCCATATAATGAAAGCGGTACCTTCAACATGTTAGAGTGGATGCCAATCATCCATCCGTACAATCATCTCAACCATTCAGTTCCTTCTTGTCCAATAATTCCAAATTTGTGTTGGGAAATAAAAGAGGAAGAAGCCCTAATGTATCTCAGCCCATGAAGCAATTTACAAGTCACAAGATTGGCCCAAAAGAAGCTTGGAGTCGTTGGAACTAGAAGACAAAATGAGGAAAGGCATTTCAAATTAAAGTGCTTTTGTACCTTGTTGCTTTTTGCTATCTTATCCTCTTATGTGCTTTAGAGCAACACAAACCTTATTGTATTTCTCTATTTAAAGGCTCAAAGAGGCCTCAATAAAGTTATCCCCTTTGGGGGTCTTCTTCTCCAAATAGTCTCTTATTTTCCATTACAAAAAACTCTCTATACTCTTCCTTTTTCTTGTTCTTCTTTCTTAATCTTCTCTTTACCTATTCTTCATGCTTATTCCGCATTTCTCACATGGTATTAGAGCAAGGTAAGTTGCTTTTGCTTTGTTTTTCGTTTTATTGTTGGTTTTCGGTTCATAACTTTAGGTTCAAAGCGTTTTTCGTTTGCTGTTTATGATAATAAAGTGATAAGAGTATGGTAGCAGTGATTTAATCACAAGAAAAAGGAAAATTTCCCATCTTTGAGCTCCATTCTCATCTCCAAATCATCTTTGAACTCAAAAGTTTGGATTTTTTTGGTTTTGTTTTAACTTTTCAATCGGTTTTGTGATACTGAAGAGGAAAGGATAAGAGTTGTGGTTTAAACCACTTGAAAAGGATGAAAGTTTTCACTTTTAAGCTCTAAATCTGTCTCTAAATCACGTTTATGGTTCAAGGTTTTAGTCTTTTCCGGTGTTTTTTTAATTGTTTTTCTCTTTGGTTTTGGCTTATTCATGAAAAACTCATGAAAAACTGCGTGATGATGAGGATAATGGGAGTAAAGCTATGGCTTATCATACCTTTGAGCTAAACTCTCAAATCTAAATCAAGGTTTTACGGTTTGTTTTTGAGATAATGAGGAGTAAAGATGTTAGCTTTGGTGTTGAAACAACAGACGAAAATCTCAATCATATTGTATCTAAACTATAAATCTCATGGTTGTTTGTTTCTTTCATGACAATGAGGTGTAAAATGGTGGCTAATGTGGAAAAATTTTCACATTTGCCTTAATCCCAAAGTCATGGTTTTTTTCATTTATTTTTTGAGATGATGAAGAGTAAAAATGGTGACTTTGTTGATTAATCATGACGAAAAGAACAAAAGTCTCAACCTTTGTCTCATTTAAAACTCTAAATCTCGGTTTTCTAGTGTTATTTTAAGTGGTAATGAAGAGTAAGGACTTTGGCATTGATGTGAATCATAAGGAGGAAAGAAAGTTTTTCTCTTTGCCTCTGTCTATCTCTAAACCACTCCATTTGTTTTGACAATGAAGGAAAGGTTAATTAGCTAGGATTGAAAATCACAAGCATTTCTACCTTGCATATCTTTCCCAAGTTAATCCAAGCTGCTAGTTTTCTTGTTTTGTCTTTCAAAACCTTGAATTAAGACCTATGTCTTCTTATGAAGCTCATGAGCCATAAAGTTCACGGTAGTTGGTTTTATGTGGCTTGGACTTACACTTGATGTGAACCATGGAAAAGGTGCATAACTCTAATGTTTAAAGCGTTTAAAAGGCATGTTGAATCCTTAAATTTTGTTGTTTGAGAAGGGAAGAGGCTCGAGATATGCTTTGATATTATAAATCTAAGCATTCAAAAGCTAGTGAAATTACACAAATTCTCTTAAAAGCAAAAGAATGAATCTCGGCTCTTAAATCTTGTTAAAGCAAGTGCTAAAACCGTGTGTGTTCATATCCTTTGTTATGTTGTGATCCATGGCCAAAAATGGTTAGATTCTTATGAGTTTAAGATCATAAAAGCCATGTTGTATCCATTTATTAAGGGAGGGAGGAAAGCAAAGGATTAACTTTACTCTTTTGAGTGGAAGCTATCAAAGGCTTAAGGAATCCCATCATATCTCACAAAACACAAGATGAGATCCTTGGTCCGCCTTGATGGGCATTAAGATCACTATGAATCCAAATCTTGTGGAAATCACAAGAGAAGTGAATCATACGTGGCCTTATCCCATTTGGATTTAAGCCTTCAATTATATGTTGAATCTGAGTCTCTTGGGAAGAAAACCTTGGACCGCTTGTTGCTCTAAGTCCTTGGTTCGGTTTGCTAAAGGATAAGTGTGATCCACAAAGCTCTTATTGATTCATTGTCCTTAAGATCACACTCTATCCCTTGTATTAGAAGGATAAATTCTAATTAGTTTGCTATCTTATGATTGAGAAACATCTAATTGTTGGGAATGTCCCGAAATCATTCGTATTTTCTTTTACAGAGTCGTATAATCGAGTATTCGATATCGTATAATATTAGGTGGTTATAATATTTTGGTAGAAACCAATTATAATCTATAGATTGTGAATCTATTACTAATATTATATGATCCTATAAGGTCACACACCTAAGCAAATTGGATCAAGTATTTATGGGTTTAAATTTGATCATCATATAGATATTTGTATTAATATGCTATCATCAGTTACAACAAAGAGTAATTGTTACTCTTGAAACGTGTATCAGTTACATGTAATAATTGGGCTCTTCCCACTATATTCACTTAATGTGATTAAGTGATTTTACGTTTAATATAGCGTATATAAGAGGTGTATTAGGAAACGTAAGAGGTAGTAGAAAAAGACACATAATAAACCAAAAACTAAAGGTTATGATACCGATCTCAATGGCACTAGCATTCCGTTCTCGATCTAGTTTGTGTGCGTGTGAATATCGATAAAGACACTACATTTGGAATACTAAAAGAATCTCGGTTCAGCTATTTAGTTATTTGATCCGCTGCAAAACCTTAAAGTATGTTTTATGTTTATTGATCCGATTGTAATTTACAATAAACCTGTTTTCGTACTCATTGGTAGTTTAATGTTGCAAAACTAGTTTTTCTTTCAGTAGGTATTAGAGCATACAAGTTTAATTCTGAAATTGGATTTAGACTATACTATATTTTGGTGAAAATAAATAAATCTGTTCATTTAATGTTGCTTAAGATTAATGAGTTAATCGTATGTTCTCATGAAAATGTTGATTCGCTTTTGTTTGCCATTGCGTTCACCTTGTTTTACGTTGTAAGATGAATCATGATAATTTTGTGATTATTTGATAGTTGCATTTGATTCGCTTCATTCGATAATTATATACATATAATTTCAATTTGCTTTTCGCATATGATTGCAAATAGATTTTGAGGTTTGCGTAAAATAATTTTGTAAGAGAACGTGCATTATTATGTCAAAAGGATTTTCGGTCAAGTTTTCTTCAGCCGCAATTGTTGACAATGTTTCAATTGGTTGATTAAGTTTGATTCTCAATATCTTTTGAAACGTATAAGTTAGAGTTTTATTTTGAATAAAATTCTTTAATTGATTTACAAGTTAATCATTAATAATTAAATTAATTTAATGAGATTGAATTATTTTAATTACTTACGATCCAATTAAATACATATAAGATATGTATTAGTCATATTTAATATTATATTAGATATAAAATTTTTAAATATTAATCAAAATTGGGTTAAAATTAATTCTTCAACTAATATCAAGTATTTTGATGTCTATCCAATCTAGTTAACTATTAAAACTTGTTTCGTTGTATGATTGACTTGCTAAGTAAGAAATCTACAATTAAATAAGCGAGATAGATAGAAACGATTTTTATGCAAGAATAGTTTAGTTTACTTGACTAAGCTATCAAAACGGTTTTGGGCTTAGAAGCATAAGTTGGATAAACATAAGATGTCATCTAACAACCAAGAATTATATAAGATATAATTAACAAGGTGTTGTTTACCTAAATAGCTAGTCATTCAGGCGATGAGCCAAAGCTCACTTAAATTCTAGTGAAATATGGATCTTGGATCATTATATTCATTTTGGGGATAATGTTATTTTGAATATAATGTGAGTTTTCTTAAATGTTGAGATTTCTCGTACTTGTGAACATCATATTAACATTTGCTATTCTTGTGTACAGTAATCAACTCCTCACTGTTTATTCTCATTGCGATTTGTCTTTGAGAAGGACAAATCGAATGGATCGAACTTCCTTGAATGGAATCAAAACTTGAGAGTTGTTCTCAAGCAAGAGAAAAAGGACTATGTCCTTGAAAAGGTTATCTGTGAAAACCTAAGACCAATGTTCCCCATGCTGAGAGAAATGATTATGAAAAGCATGTCACTGATAAGGTCGATGTGTGTTGTCTCATGTTGGCTACCATGAACTCGGACTTGCAGAAGCAATATGAGAACGTGGAATCACCAATTGACATAATCACTAGCCTAAAAGGAATGTTTCAGGAGCAAGCACAAACTGAGAAATACCAAACGGTTAAGGCTCTCATTGAGTGTAAACTGCCAAATGATAGTCCGGTTAGCCCTCATATCATTAAGATTATGGTTATATTGATAACTTGGCAAAGCTAGACTGCCTGATAAGCCAAGAGTTGGCTACTGATCTCATTTTGCAGTCATTGCCGTCAAGTTATGATCAGTTTCTTATGAACTACAACATGAACAACTTGACAAAGTCTTTGACTGAGTTGCATGGAATGCTCAAAACTGCTGAGCCCAATATTAAGAATGACACCCCTCACGTTCTTTTGATGAAAAAGGGTAAAAAGTTTAAGAAACAAGGCAAAAACAAAGGAAAAGGCAAGGCAAGCTGAATTGAGAATCCAAGCAAGTCTGACCAAGCTCCTAAATTTAAGCCTGGTCGTTCTGAAGTTGATAAGTGTCATTATTGTAATGGTTATGGGCATTGGAAAAGAAACTGCAAAAAGTATTTCGAAGATCTGAAAAAGAAAAAGACTTTTGACGCATCGTCTTCAGGTATTTATATTATAGAAGTAAATGTTACTACTTCTAGTTCTACTTCTTGGGTATTGGATACCAGCTGGTGTACTCATATTTGTACAAATATGCAGGGCTTAAGCAACAGTAGAACTTTGAAGAAAGGACAAGTGGACCTGCGTGTTGGAAATGGAGCAAGAGTTGCTGCATTAGCTGTAGGAACATATCACTTATCTTTGCCTTCAAGCTTGGTATTAGAACTCAATAATTGCTACTATGTTCCTGCTATAAGCAGAAATATTATTTCTACTCCTTGTTTGGATTTAGAAGGATTTCGTTTTGCGATTGAAGACAAGTGTTGCTCATTTAATCGTAGTAACATCTTTTATGGTAGTAGTTCATTGGAGAATGGACTTTATATTCTAAACCAAAGCATGCCTATCTATAACATTAATAAAAGATTTGAGTCAAATGACACAAATCAAACTTACCTTTGGCATTGTCGTTTAGGCTACATAAATGAGACACACATTCAAAAGCTTCATAGTGATGGACTTTTGAACTCATTTGATTTTGAATCATTTGAGAAATGTGAGTCTTGTTTATTAGGAAAAATGACTAAAGCTCCTTTTACAGGTCATAGTGAAAGAGCCAAAGACCAATGAGTATAAATGCTAGAGGAAACTATTCGTACTTCATCACATTTACGAATGACTATAGTAGATATGGTTATGTTTACTTGATGAAACATAAATCTGAATCTTTTGAAAAGTTCAAGGAGTTTCAGAATGAAGTACAAAATCAGCTTGGCAAGACAATCAAAGCACTTCAATCTGATCGTGGTGGAGAATATTTGAGCCAAACTTTTAATGATCATCTAAGAAAATATGGAATTGTTTCACAACTCAATCCACAAGGAACTCCACAATTGATTGGTGTATCCGAGAGGAGAAATCAAACTCTATTAGATATGGTTTGATAAATGATGAGTCATACAAATATTCCATTGTCCTTTTGGGCATATGCTCTAGAAACGTCTGCGTTTACGCTCAATAGATGTCCATCAAAATCAGTTGAAATGACACCATATGAGATGTGGACTGGAAAAGTTCCAAACTTGTCTTTTCTAGAAAATTTGGGGTTGTGAAGCTTATGTTAAACGTAAGTTTTCTGATAAGCTTGGATCTTAATTTGATAACTGCCACTTTGTTGGTTATCCTAGAGAAACCAAAGGTTATTATTTCTTCAACCCTTTTGAGAACAAAGTATTTGTTGCTCGCAATGGTGTTTTTATTTCTTCAACCCTTCTGAATGAAAAACATGGTAGAAGCCTCTTATACTCTTGGAATAAGAATCTATAGAGATAGACTAAACAAGCTTATTGGACTGTGTCAAGATACTTATATTGATAAGATTTTACATAGGTTTAATATGCATGATTCCAAGAAAGGTTTTCTACCAATGTCTCACGGTGTAAGTCTCAGCAAAACGCAGTGTCCTTCGACACATGATGAGACAGAACACATGAGTATAATACCTTATGCCTCTGCTATAGGATCCATCATGTACGCCATGCTCTGTACTCATCCAGATGTTGTACGTGCTTTAAGCATGACAAGTAGATACCGACAAGATCCAGGTGAGAGTCACTGGACTGCAGTCAAGAACATCCTTAAGAATTTGAGAAACACTAAGGATAAATTCTTGGTTTATGGAGGAAGTGATGAGTTTGTTGTGAGTGGTTATACTGATGCTAGCTTTCAGACGGATAAAAATGATTTCCGATCACAATCTGGATTTATCTTTTGTCTTAATGGAGGTGTTGTGAGCTGGAAAAGTTTGAAGCAAATCACTGTGGTAGACTCAACGACCGAAGCTGAGTACATTGCTGCTTCTAAAGCGGCAAAGGAAGCTGTTTGGATTAAGAAGTTCAATAATGAACTAGCTGTGGTTCCTAGCATCTCTGGTCCAGTGGATCTCTATTGTGATAACAATGGAGTCATTGCTCAGGCAAAAGAATCAAGATCGCACCAGAAATCCAAACACAGTGAAAGGCGATATCATCTCATTCATGAGATTGTCGATAGAGGAGATGTGAAGATTCACAGAGTCTCAATAGATGCAAATGTTGTTGATCCGTTGACCAAGCCTCTTCCATGGTCTAAGCATGAAACTCATACTGCTGCTATAGGTATTAGATTTATTAAGCTGTGATCTTGATTCTAGTGGGAGATTTTTGTTTTATGATATGATGTTCATGTTTACATATACATTTGGTTATGTTTTCAAAGTTAATGAAATTTATTTCAAATTTATTTAACTATTAGTTAATAAATAATAGTCCCACAATGATTTTTCATTCTTATAAACCATCAAGTACGTAACTTGATCATGAAACTCTATAAGTGGTAAATGATAAAATCGTTGGAGTCCCTAGTCAATGTTGTTAACAAGGGACATTAATGATGGTTAATGACTAGTATGTGAGGTGACTGATGACTAAGTTTCATGGAGTCATTTGATATGTTGTATCAAATTCAATCACATATATATGTGTTAGAGAACACAATATTGGACTGACCCGGTATGAAATCTTACAAGATTGTTATATGAGTGTCATAAGAGATTTTCATTACAACTATAAAATGTAATCCTTTGACATGAGTTCATTATGGTTTCTTGCTTATGGATTGATTCACTTTGATCTTATCAAACGGCAGCCGTAAATGGTGATTATAAAGGTATCGATTGGGTGTGCCATGAATTTTTGTAAAGGAACATAGTTGGAACAAGATAAGATTTTTTCCTCCTATATAACAGGAGATAAATATCTATTGGCCTATCAAAGATTTAATACTGAGAAATTCATGGATGTGCTCAAACGAGGTGAATGTTAGTTGTTTGTTTGAACAATATAAATCAGAGTTCGATAAACTGATCTAGCCTAATAAGGATGACACCGTTTCTTGCCTTATGCTGAGATAGAGATATAGAAGCAAAGGGATTATGAGAATAAATGATTCCAATACAAGTGGGAGATTGTTGGGAATGTCCTGAAATCATTCATATTTTCTTTTCCGGAGTCGTATAATCGAGTATTCGATATCGTATAATATTAGGTGGTTATAATGTTTTGCTAGAAACCAATTATAATCTTTAGATTGTGAATCTATTACTAATATTATATGATCCTATAGGGTCATACACCTAAGCAAATTAGATTAAGTGTTTATGGGTTTAAATTTGATCATCATATAAATATTTGCATTAATATGCTATCATCAGTTACAACAAAGAGTAATTGTTACTCTTCAAATGTGTATCAGTTACATGTAATAATTGGGCTCTTTCCACTATCTACACTTAATGTGGTTAAGTGATTTTACGTTTAATATGCTTAGCCTATATAAGAGGTGTATTAGGCAACATAAGAGGTAGTAAAAAAAGACACATAATAAACCCAAAACTAAAGGTTACAAACAGATTGTGAAAGAGAATAAGAGATACCAATCTCATTGTCACTAGCATTCCATTCTCGATCCGGTTTGTGTGCGTGTAGATACCATAGAGGCACTACATTTGGAGTGCTAAAAGAACCTTAAGGTATGTTCTATTTTTATTGATCCGATTGTAATTCAGAATTAATATGAGATCCTGTTTTCGTACTCATTGATAGCTTAATGTTGCAAAACTAGTTCGTTTTCCTTCACTAATGACTTTGGATTATCTATTTTAATCAAGGAAATGTCTTGGTATAGGCCGTCTTTTGTCATAGAAGATATATTCTACCCATTATTATGGCTAATCATATCTCTCAAAAGAGAGTAAAGTGCATTCATGGTGAAGAATCATGAAGAGAAATGTTTTTTTTAATCCACTTATCTTTGTTGTCCATGTGTATGAATGATCATAAAGGGAATTCACAATGAGTTGTCATTAACCATGGTTGACCTAGGAGACATGAGAGTCAACAAAGATTTCTTGAGGTAGGATCAATCCGTGAAGGGGAGACTATAGCTCCACTCAAAGGACTAACCAAGTTTGGTGCTTCTTGAGCTTCGTCTAATCTCACGCAGCCACCAACTTAGAAACAAAAATGGCTAACCTCTGAACCACTCCTTTGTCCATTCAATTAGTTTATTATTTATCTCTCAGTTCCCATTAGATTGTTTAGATTTTATTGTCCTATTCTTGGTCTTTATCCCTCACAATATCTACTTTAAAATTTGAATCTTCTTGGTATTTTGAAGGTTTAGGGGATTAAACAAGTGAGAACTCAAAAAGGGATCATTAGATAAGGATGGATGATTGATGAACCATGGGAATGAGGTCAAGAAAGAATAATGAGCTAAGATACACTTATAGACCCATTGGTGTATTGAAGGGGAAGAAGTACTGGTTCCAAGGACTCTAAATTGGTGAGAAGCTACCTTGCACTAAGCTTGTGGTGTTACAAGCCATAAAGAGAACAAAGGAAAAGCTCACACAAACCTTGTGAAAGAACAAGCAATGAGAAAATGAAGGGAAAACCGTCATCAAATGAAAGAAGGGGTGGTTTCTAAACCTTTCTCCAAGTTTCTTATCTTTTATGCCAATAACTCATATCTTTCAAACCCAAAAGTCCATTCTTATCTTTGTGTTCTCATGTGTTTTATCTCTTCGTGTTGAAGGTAATTGAACCGTAAATCATTAAAGGAAACAAGGAGGAAAGTGGATCTTGGACATTGAAATGGAGGAAGGAAGAAAGAAGGTTGCATATGTAGTTAAGTTATTGTACTAAACGGAGGTGAGTATCGGGCTGAGTATGTAGATCGCTGCTCATAGAGTGACAAGGAAGGAAGCTCGGATCGTATGGGCCGTGGTTTGTGTACCAGAAAAGTATACTTAGCCTACCGCAAAAGTCAATTGCAGCTCTTGGAAAGTCAACGGTTGGAAGTGGATTGGACGCAGGCTGAGGAAGCATGTACTATTGGTCAGGAATTCAGGTGTCGCGGGAAGGCTAGGTCATGTATAGGGACGAGTCAAAAGTATGACAAAAGTCAATGGAAGCATTGCTTGTACTGCGGGAAGGTCAGACGTGTACCATGGGTCGAGCCGCTATGTACCAAGGGAAGACATTTGGTCGAAGGCTCTTGTACCGCAGGTTGAAGGCTCTTGTACCGCAGGTCTAAGGCTCTTGTACCGCAGGTCGAAGGCTATCGTACCACATGATGTACAGCGGGTCGAGAAGTCATCGTACCGCTGGACGAGTAGCAGACGTACCGCGGGTCAAGAATGTATGTACCGCAAGACAAGAGCGGATGTACTGCTGGACAAGGAGCGGGCGTATCGCGGGTCAAGGATCACGTACCGCGGACGTACCACCCAACCAGTCAATGGTAAGGCAAAAGTCAACATTTTTTTATCTAACAATTTTTTTGCCTAAATTGAGTGTAGGTCATGGTGATAAGCTGATTGGATGTCCAAGAACAAGGAATCAAGCCAATGTTAACCATGGATGCATGAAGATCAAGTGAAACTTTATCCAATTCGAGGAAAGAAAGTAGAGACTTCTTTAAGCCGAAGGGAGCTAAGG
Source organism: Lepidium africanum (assembly GCA_900406405.1). Taxonomy (NCBI): domain Eukaryota; kingdom Viridiplantae; phylum Streptophyta; class Magnoliopsida; order Brassicales; family Brassicaceae; genus Lepidium; species Lepidium africanum. Next base: position 49,519 of record OVAX01000038.1, read on the forward strand.
CGTTTAGTACGTTTTCAAAAGGAGCATGGCCATCTTGATGAGTTTTTGAGCTTAGACACCTTGACCATCCTTGGCTGCACGGGAGAGTAATGTGTCACAATGTTTCTCGGACCACAGCTGCGATTAACGTAGTGTATTACACTTCCAAAGGAGAAGTCAAATGGATGTGATCAAAGAGAACGGATTCAAGGGTAAAGAGGAGACCTTATAGACCGAAACAAGAGATTGGGATGAAACACAAAGGAGTTAGTGTTTCTAGAGTGGAACGTCTTCAATCTTTTGTCTACATGGTTGAAAAGGTATGAATCTCACTCGAAATCCCTTTTACTACTAACCTTGTGTGCTCTTTGTGTAAGTCATAAGCTAGGAATGCAAGAAAAGACGAAAAGAGCCAAAAGAATAGAAGCATCAAACTTAATGTGATGGACTCAACCAAGGAAGAATCTATTTGTGGTGATGACTGAACGGGGGAGTTTGATTGGAAGCACACACACAAAGGAGCAAAACCTCAAGAAGATTCAAAGGAGGAGAGACGTCTTAACACCTCATCAAAGATCATAACTACACCATTGAGACCGAGAAGATTATACACTTTTTCCCTTGATAAAGTTTTGTCCCAAGAGATTTTCCTTATCAAGGTTTTTAATGAGGTAAATCTTTGCGGTTTTTAATCTTGGTATTTGGTGACCCACAGCCCAAGCTTGCGGGAGAGTGTTAGAGTGAGGCCAATTATACGGTCGTACAATCATCTCAACCATTCGGTTCCTTCTTGTCCAATAAAACCGAATTTGTGTTGGGAAATAAAAGGGGAAGAAGCCTTAATGTATCTCAGCCTATGAAGCAATAAGAGTGTGTTTACAAGTCACAAGATTGGCCTAAAAGAGGCTTGGATTCGTTGGAACTATAAGACAAAAGGAGGAAAGGCATTTCAAATTAAAGTGGTTTTATACCTTGTTATTTTTTCCTATCTTATCTTTTATCTTATCCTCTCATGTGCTTTAGGGTAACACAAACCTTACTGTATTTCTCTATTTAAAGTCTCAAAGAGGTCTCAATAAAATTATCCCTTTGGGGGTCTTCTTCTCCAAATACTCTCTTATTCTCCACTACGAAAAACTCTCTATACTATTCCTTCTTCTTGTTCTTCTTTCTTAATTTTCTCTCTACTTATTCTTCATGCTTATTCCACATTTTTGTACATATTCTTCTTTCTTAATCTTCTCCAAAATGAACTTGAAGGATTTCGTGGTGAAACCAACTCGGCATCCTCTCACTTCCTTTGACAGGAAGACCTTGAACACAATCAGGACGATCAAGCTCCCCTTGTTCCTATCTGGAACGACGCGTTGGGTGTGATTCCATGTTGTGGACGCCCCAACCATCTACAACGTAATCCTCGGAACACCGTGGATCCATATGATGAAAGCGGTACCTTCAATGTAACATCAATGCGTCAAATTCCCAACTCAATCTGGCATTTATACTTTGAAAGACAGTCAGAAGGTGGCGCGATCATGCTTCATCACTGAACACAGGCTGCGTACCAACTCGACACAAACCTACACAATATCAACAACAAAGACCACAACAGAGCAATTGATGCGGGACACACTGCCAAAGGAAGCGGATGATCAAGTCAACATCGATTCGGTTGTACTGGAATGATGCGTCAGAGTAGGCTTAGAGCTAGACTCGATGAATTGGGCTAAACTTATAAAATTCCTCAAAACCAGCATCTCTATGTTTGCATGGGGTACCGTTGATATGTCGGGCATTGACCCAAGGGTCGCATGTCATAAGCTCAACGTTGACCCCATCTTCCGACCTATCAAACATAAGCGACGAAAGCTGGGCACTGAGCGAACACAGGCGGTAAATAACAAGGTGGATCAATTACTAAAAGCGGGGTCGATCGCAAAAATAAAGTATCCGGAGTGGCTAGCAAACCCAGTGGTGGTCAAGAAGAAAAATGGAAAATGGAGACTGTGTGCCAACTTCACGGAACTCAACAAGGCGTGCCCAAAAGATAGCTTCCCACTTCCCCATATTAATCAGCTTGTCGAGGCCCCTGCTGGGAACGAGATCCTCTCCTTCATGGATGCATTCTCCGGTTATAACCAAATCAAGATGAGCTACACGGATAGGGAAAAAACTGTCTTCATCACGGCCAGAGGAACATATTGCTACAAAGTAATGTTGTTCGGCCTCAAGAATGCCATGGCAACCTATCAGCATCTTGTGAATAAGATGTTCGCCAGACAACTTGGGAATACAATGGAAGTCTACATCGACGATATGCTAGTCAAGTCCTTACGAGCAGGGGATCATGTCGCACACCACCGAGAATACTTTCGAATTTTGAACGAGTACGAGATGAACCTCAACCCGGTAAAGTGTACCTTCAGGCTGACGTCCAAAAAGCTTTAGGGTATATAGTCGCTAAACATGACATTGAAAGATCTCGGTGGTCCTAGACCTGTGTTCTCCCAAACACTCCTGTGAAGTCCAACGATTGACGGGAAGGATATTTACGCTCAATTGCTTTATCTCCCGTTCGACTGACAAGTGCCTCCCATTCTATTAACTCCTCCGCGGAAACAAACTTTTCATTTGGGACGATAAATAGGAGGACGCATTCATGCAACTCACGACCTACATATCAACGCCCCTGGTATTAGCAAAACCAGAAGAATGAGAGACGCTTTACCTATATATCACCGTAAACTGCTCGACAGTTAGCAGCATGCTTATCAGGGAGGATCGCGACAAACAAAAGCCAATCTTCTACACAAGCAAGACGTTAGACGATGCAGAATCATGGTACTCGGCAATGTAGAAACTAGCACTAACCACCATTACCACAACATGAACACTAAGGCCCTACTTCCAGTCGCATACCATTGCGGTACTATTGAACCACCCTTTACACATTATTCTTCACAGTCTGAGTTAATCAGGTCCTCTCACGAAATAGGTCGTGGAGCTCAGTGAATACGATATAGATTACAATGGAAGAACGGTGACAAAGTCTCAGGTCTTGGACGACTTCCTAATAGGGTTGTCACCAGAGCTTACATAGACCAACACAGAAGTGTCGAATACATGGTCACTGCACGTAGATGGCTCGGCATCAAGGCATGCCTCAGGCGTCGGGGTACGGCTAGAATCACCTAACAAGGAAATAATCGAACAATCCTTCAGGCTCACCTTCCCGTCTTCTAATAATGAAGCTGAATACAAGGCACTTATCGCTGGATTACAGTTAATTAAAACTTTAGGAGCAAAGTCCCTCAATGCCTATGTAGACTCGCAGTCGGTCGCGAACCAGCACGCTAGAATCTACAAAAAAAAAACGAGCAAATGGACACATACCTACAAGTCATGGACAAACTTGTTGACAAAGATCCTGTGCAGCGATAACTCCTTAGCAAATGCACTAGCCGTGCTGACCTCCACGTCGGATCTGACAAAGTGCCGAATCATACCTGTTGGAAGCATTGAGTTCCCAAGTATTAGTTTCAAAAAGGGAGAAGATGCCCACGACATGCGCAACCATTCGCACAGACATTACCCCACGCGAAGGACGAGAAACCTTACAACATACAAACAAATCAAAGGATTGGCGAACAAAAATTCTCCTGTATATATCCGATGAGATCGTACCAACAGACAGATGGGTGACACGACAACTACGCGTAAGGGCTTCACGATAACAACAGATGGATGGCCACCTCTTCCATCGAACTACCAGCGGAGTCCTACTCCACTGCATCGCCCTCGACGAAGTGCAGGAAGTTCTTAGGCATATCCACAACAAATCTTGTGGGAATCACTCTTGTTAATGATCTCTTGCTTCAAAGGTTAAGACTTTGGGATAGTACTGGCCGACCTTACAAACCAACTGTGACTCTTACGCTGCAAAGTGCAAGTAGTGCCAACGGCACGCTCCCCTCATCCGTGTCCCACCCAAGGATCTCACTAGCGGCATCATGCCCTATCCATTTATGCGATGGGCTATGGATATAGTTGGCCCTTCTCAACTTTGAGGCAAAAGCATTTTCTCCTCGTCATAGCAGACTACTTCACCAAATGGGTAAAGGCTGAATCATACGTAACCATCAAGGATAAGTATGTCCAAAGATTTGTGTGGAAAAATATAATATGCCGACATGGCCTCCCCGATAAGATTTTCACAGATAACAGTAGCCAATTCATCTCGACAACTTTTGAAGCATTCTGTGCAAGATGGAGAATCCACTTAGACATGTCCACACCAAGATATCCCCAAGGTAATGGGCATGCCGAGGCCACAAATAAGCAGAACGTCATCGGCCTCAAAAAACGACTAGATGAAAAGAAATGCACCTGGACAGATGAGCTCGACTGAGTCCTTTAGTCTCATTGAATAGCCTTCTATATCTCATGGAATCGAAACAATGGTTCTGGTCGAGGTCACCATTTCCAGTCTTTGTAGGCTAAATGCATCACTGGACGAATATGCCAACCGTGAAGCACTCGCATGAAGCCTAGTCAACCTCGAGGAGCAAAGGGAGTTATCCCGTCTCCGTGTCCAGAAGTATCAATAGAATGTAGCCAAGTACTACAATGCGAAAGTCAAAGGCAGACACTTCGAGGAAGGAGACCTCATCTTGAGAAAGGTCTTCGAGAATACGGCAGAGCCAAATGCCGAGAAGCTCGGCATGAATTGGGAAGGACCGTACATCATCTGAAATTTGTTCACCATGGTGTCTTTGAAGTGGCTACCATGGAGGGTGAAATGATCCAGCGAAGTTGGAACTTTATCCACCTCAAACGCTACTATACTAGGTCAACGCAATACACTATGGCGACTGCGGTCATCAAGGACTTCTTTCCGCATAGCGATAACATTAAACATTTTGTAAGATAATCGAACTACGACTGGCTTGATCCTCACAGGGTATGTAGGCAGCCTTCGGGCACAGTTATTAATATAAATTAAATTTCAAATTTCATAAATCTGTTTATCTATAAGCCGAGTACGCTCTCGCATATCAAGCCGTGCTCGATCACGCTATTAAAAAAAAGGTGGCTAAGTCCCTCGCACCATTAAGTCGAGTACGCTCTCGCATTGAAAAGACTACGAAACATCATTTTATACATTGATCGGCATGTTTCAGCTGCAAACTGTTTACACAAAAAGAAAAGAGAAAAAATACGAAGCGACACAGTTGCCATCTACTCAGCTCGGATATCTCCACCGGCCCCGATCATCTCTGCCACTCCTCCTGACCTTGGCACGTCATCTATTTGTGAGGGCACTTCTTCCTGCTGGACCTCCCCGATGGCAGTTTTGGTAGACGTCGGGGAGCTAGGCCACTAAGACTTAACGTCTAAGTCTCCAAGATGATGGTGTGGGTCTCGACCTTCTTCTCCCACTCCGTGTGATCCTTGGTGACCTACGCCATCATCATTTCAGGCACTCTCACACCGGCAGCTTGAATCTACGCCACCTTGTACGCGACACCAACGACTTGACCCCACATCATAAACATATCTTGCGCTTTGGTCAGGTAATCTATCAATCACCCCACCCAATCAAAATGAGTAATGAGGACTTCTTCCAGCTGAGCACATCCGCGGCGCCTCTCCTCTTCGAGCTCCTCCTGTGACTTTCGGAATCACTCCACCTTTTCTCCATCTTGGCATGTCTAACTACCTCTTTATCGTACTATACGAAGACCTTAACAATGTCGTATTCGGCAGCTTGGGCTATCTCTTCAAGAATAAACACACCTTGCGTCGATGCCACCAGCTCGGCATCAAGCGCCTGCATCCGCGCATGATCATGCGCCAGCTCTTTCTAGGTCAACTCGGAACACTCTTTCAACCGTAAATAGCTGGCCGCCATCGTGACAATGATGTCTGTTGGCAAGAGCGTGCTTGTAATTCACCGTCATATGATTGAAGACGCCGCCCATCTACAGTTAGGTACCATCAACATCTCTGACAACACATAAAGGACGACCAAACGAGATAACACACTTAATTGGAAGTAAAGAGAAGCAGACTTCCCGTAGTCTTCCTGGCACAACAGATACTCAATAGACAGCATAAGCAGAGCGGGGACAGTCAGTTGGCAGAATAGATCAAGGGCCGGTTCCCTTTCTGAGTAGAGCGGATTATTCGCCATCCAAGAAAAATCCATGGTAAATCAAAGATCCACGGTAACCTCCGTCCTCGCCCTTTTCGCTGTCGTAGCATGAGAAATTTCCTTGCCGCGCCTTCCAGCTTCCTCGGGCATTTTCTTCTTTCTCACCAACGCTTCACTTTCCCCAAAGATGCCTCCACGTCATACTCGTAGTGATGCTCGTCTCCAACAAGTGATTCCTCGAGCACAGCCTATACATCTCGTTCTACGCCGTCCTCCCTCTCAACATGGGTAGCCTCCGACTTTGTTAAATCCGCGGCGTCATCAACATTATCGTGTTCAACAGTGCAAGCTCCATTGTGCCTAGTCAACACTGTATCTTCATCATGACTTGCATCAGCCAACTCCCCCTCCATGACAGGTTGTAGCTTGGCCCCATACCGTTGCATCGTTAGGCAGAGCTTCGCCATCCTCTCCTCGTCCACTGTTCACAAGAGAAGGAAACTTAACTATTAAGTGTCTCCGACTACATATATATAAAACAAAGATCCCGACATAACTTGTATGATCACTGGTAGATAGGCTGTGCGAATACACCCTTCAATGTCCTGCCATGGCACAAAACCCAGGGATTTGATTCTGTCAAAGTCCCGGTCAAAATCCTCAGACTCAGCTTGGTGATAAAGTGTTGCAAAGGAAACAAGAGAAACAAGTTAGGCTTATGTATTTTGCCGACTACGCACACATAACACGGCAAACAACCACCATACACAATTGTGCCATAGTTGGGATTCCATGTCCTACGGACAAGGTTATGATCCACATTGAAGATAGAGTCCAAAATTAACTTCATATAGAAATTGCACTTTTTATACTTATGAAGCTTCGACATGAAGTCGATAACTAAACTGCAACCCAATAGTGCGCTAACCGAGTACGTCCCATCCTTGTCCGTATAATGGTTTATCTTTGTTAAGTACTCAAAGAAGTGGTACTTTATATCAACCCATGCTGCGGTGCCAAGCACGAGCATGGCAACAATGTTCTGGATACCCGAGTTCGATAACTGCAAAATTTTGATCCGACGCCGCGCACAATACGCAATCAGAAAGCACAGAAGCTGAAATCAGAGCCCGCAATGCCTAAACACGTCTTCGTGCACACAGATAAACCTGTTTGGCGGTGTCCACAGCCTCTCGTGTGGCTTTGGGGCCAACATAATCACCAAGCTCAAGAAATTGCAATCCTTCCGCTATTTCTCGAGTGAGGCGTTCATACTCGTAGACGGCTTATAAGCTATTCCGTTTAACCACGCCTAAAGACCTTTGCGCTTCCCAACTAGAACCCCCTTATCCTTTAATGTCACGTCTGTAAGGGCCCACACGACGCCCACTGCCTCCTTAGTCGACTGGCGAGCCAATGAAGCAGAACCTAAACTATGACGCCTCGCCTCTCGTCCAACGCCAAAAAATGGACGTCCACATACCAAAACAGAACAAGAAGCATCCTGCCGAGGAGTCGCCTTATTGTAACCATCTGCAACTTCGTCTTGGTCCACAGGCTGAACCACCGGAGAATCGACTTCCGAAGAGCCAATCGGATCATTTTCCTTAAGCGAAGAAGAGCAAGAACTCGATTCACACCTCATCTTTCCTGAAACTAACTTAGAACTAACACCGGGACAAATTCCTAAAACCTAGACCCGCGCGAGGTACGAACAGAGAAAGAAAATTGGAAATCACGACGAAGAAGAAAATGTAAGCGAAAGAGAAATCGTATATGGTGTTCGGAAGTAAAGAAGTGATTTATGGAGAAAGAAGAAAGAAAGAGAATTTAAGGCGATGATGGGGAAACCAAAGCGACGCAAGTTGAAGCTCGAATCCACGTTTCTTCACCCGAATCCACGCGCTCGAAGATGCGAATGGAGCCACGCCCCAATCAGCAAGATGCACATCTATTACGCCACGCACCCATGATAGGAGAAAGCACTCCCAGCAAGCTACTCTGAAAAGTCATCATCACTCACAGCCTATTAGGGCAATAAGGTGGTGCCACATGTAAAGTAAAGTCGATGCCATTAATACAAGACAAGACATGCCGTCGTGCGCTCTTCGTGTTGCGAGAACGCCCAACTGGGGGGCTACTGTTGGAGGTGGGCCTTACCCGTGTAACTCGGCCCACATGACTTCGACAGGCCCACGAAACACTGAACAAGCAATATGGCACGACTCGTCCCGTCCTCGGCAGATGAAGACATCTCCTCCTCTTTGGCATATGTCCATGTCCTCGGCGGCTTTGGCGCCTATGCAAATCACATTACCAATACGCGTCATCGGCGCTCTGCACCGCATTTAATACGCTGATGGGACATCACCTAACCACTAGGTAGGCGTAGCTGCTCACTGAACATTTAATGTTGCCAGGAGAGTTGCCCAACAATCTAATAGCTTGGCGAACATGCTTAGAGCGAATGATGACCTAGTTGAGGACCCACATGCTACGAGCATAGGTCATCATGACCGGCTTGACGCATTAGAACAACCTTAAGCATTTCAGCTATAAAAGGAGCCATGTGACACGCCGAGCAGACATCTAATAAACTTTCTCTCTTTAGAACTTTTAAGCTTTGTTGCTCATACTTGTCACCCAAAATTGAGAATTCGAATCCTTTCTTGTAATCTCATCTTTAATATAATCAATAAATATTATGCTAATCTCACCACAAACATAATCTCTTGTATATTTTCTGGGGAGAGATCCCTTCCACCTTTCTCTCCTTCATGTGGCTAATCTAACTCATTTGTTTGGAGACAGATTTCATCCTTCTCCCTTTTGGAATTTTAAGAAAAGCTCAGCTTTTATGGAGCTCATGGTGTTGTTCGCCTGTTACTTATAGCATTAGAATCCATATCAACGTGGATTCAAATGAAGCTTTAAGAAATATAGGTCGAGTTTGGGTTAAGATCTCTCCGTTTTATCTTTTTAAATCTCTATATTATGATGCTGTGTTTTATTTTCAATTTGTAATAGCGAGTTATCGCTCATGCTTCTTTGAAATTTTTTTTTGATAATTGCTTCTTTGTACTTGGATTTACATCTTAATCATCTAATGTAGTGTCTAGTTTGCTTTAGTCCAAAAAGAATATACTAAAATAAATAATGTTTGAAAATAAATTTCACACATATATCAAGATAAGAATTATTGAACATATATATATATACTTAATTTTGAATTGAGAATTTTGTAATGATATATGTTATGTTCCAACAAAATTAACTCCAGAGATGAAAAAAGCACCGCCTTGCAAGAAGAGGTATATATATAAATATGTGTTCCCATAGGCGAAGTCGTAGCATGCACAAGACAATATGTATGTAGCCATCATTATCTCCTTCATATTTACTCTGCAACAAAACATATTCTTCTACTCATTAGTATCAATAAATTATACACTCTTCATTTGAAATTGTTAGATATTCCTTAAAAGAAATTTTTTTAAAAAAGATAGACATTCTCTATTTACTATACATAATTGATTAAATGTTTTCTGTTTTCTTTTCTCTTATTTTTTGCTTCTCTCTTTTCAGTTTTTTTTTCTTAATATATACGAAAACCATAAAACATCTATCAATATGAAAGGGAGAAAATATATTGTACGTCCAACTAAGTTCAAACTATATAAGAATTTATGTTGATTAATTTAATTTCACTGTTTAGTATAAATTTGTTTACCTTTTGAAAAGACCATTGCTGGGAAGTAGCTTCGTCTTAAGAGTATCTCCTAATTTTTCAGTGACGACCCATTCATTGACTCGTCCTCCTTCAAATAAGCCAATCAATGTTCCTTTTGTCCGATGCATAGCCATTACATTTTCGAATAAAACCCAAAAAACCACAAGGTAGATTGATCTACAAATATACCAATACATTATTACTATATATAATAAATGGACTGAAAATCATGAAGATTATATATATAATGTGGGAAATATAAGAAATTTAGAACTAACCTTGGAGTGGCAATGCCACATAAGATGGTGACGATAGAGGGAACATACAAAGTTGACCAAATCGGAATTTTGACTTCAGAAAAGAAGACACTTGTCGGAAGAATGACACAGTAAAAGAAGAAAGTGAATAAGTGAACTATGATCTTCCTTAGGGCAAAGAAGCTGTAGATCACGTAAAACTTCTTCCAAATCTTCACTCTCTGTTTTTTCATAAATTTTTTATTATTAGATTACGGTTATAATGAATCATATGCTACTTTTTTATTAATGTTTTAGTTCCAGTTGGTTCAACCAGTCTAAATTCTGAGTTACTTAGTATAAAACTATAGACAGAGAAGTTTTTTCTAAATATTTAATTTTAGGAGATTATAATAGACTAAATTTGAAAATAGTTGAGTTTTATATTAAAAATCCATTTTCTAACTATTTTTATTGAAATTAGTTGAGTTATATATTTCTCTGTATTTCCTTTGTATGAGGTTTTTTTTACTTTTTTTTATAAGAAATCCTTTTTTTTTTGAGAAATTTGTTTTTTTTGTCGTCCGATATAAGAAATTTTATTTTTTGTTAACATTAGATCAACAAGATCCGATCTATAACCTAAAATCACCCCTATAATCCCTTTTTTAAGCTATAATAATGCAGTGGGTAGGAATCGAACCATGATGCCAAGTCATTATCTGGATCATCGTAACCAGTAGACTGAAAGCAAATCGGCGATATAAAAAATTTTTTAACAAAGGAAAAACTTTTCAGTTGAATTTTTTTTTTTTTGTCAACATTGGATCGATAAAGCCTGATCCATAGCCTAAAGTCCACCTCTAAAATCCATTTTTTAAGCTACCATAATCTAACGGATAGAAATCGAACCCTGGTACCAAATTGTTAGCTGGATCATCCTAACCATCAGACTGATAGTAATTTGACAATATTTATTTGTTAACAATTGGATATTACATAGTCAATTTCCCCAAAAACTCTTAAACTTCTAATAATATTACACGACGGAAACACAACTCCCTATAATCAACCGTAAGTTAAGTGACCAATCATTTTAGTTTTTGTATTTTTGTTTTTATTTTCGACGGTTAGAAATTTGTTGTCCTTTCAAATTTTCGTTAAATGATGAACCAGCAAAAAAAAAGTGCGAGTCCGAAAATGAAATAATAAGGTTACCTTGTTGTGAATAATTTCCATCGTCATCTTCCGAAAAAGATTCGCTGGGCCACAAGACCATCGATGTTGCTGGAATCGAAAGGCCTTAAATTTGCTTGGCAGCTCACTTTTCACCTACAAACCACAATTATTTTTGTTTTAAAATGATTATTGTGATCTTTTTTATTTAGAAATATGCAAATGCAACAAATAATACTTTAGATCTGGAAATGAAATTTCAAGAAAAGAATACTTTCAAACAGGAAAAAGTATGGATATAGGTCCATAAATATCCCAAAAAGTTATTGTAAAAGAAAATGGGTAAAATTGTAAAATATTGCAGAAAATAAAGTACGTCAATGTCATTGATGAAGACAAATTTCCAGCCAAGAAGACCAACACGAACGGCCAAGTCCATGTCCTCTACTGTGGTTCGATCTTTCCATCCTCCAGCTTCTTCAAGTGCTACTATTCTCCATATTCCTGCAGTTCCTGCATATATATATGTAATTCCATTACATAAAAGAATTAATTTAATTTTGTATGTAATGTAAATTTTTTTTATTAAAAGTAATAATAGAAATAGTCATTATTTCTTGAAAAAATCACTTTTAAGTTATATTAAAAAGTTACAAAAAAAAAATTTACGAATAAAATCATTAAAATGTTATTACCTACATTTGGGTTCCAACATTTACGAGATTAATTATTCATATTTTGTATAAAAATTTTCAAAAAGAACCTAAATATGTAAGCATTATTAAAAGTGCGGTTTTAAAAATAAAATGCATATTATTATAATAAACCCTTTTATTTACCATTAAAGCCAAAGAAAGCATGTCTTGTGGATCCAGATTGTTGCTCTACCATGAAATGGTAGTTGAGAGACATCTCTTGCATCCTCGTCATTAAGCATGTGTTTGCGTTCACTGCATTACAGTAACATATATATATCACCAGCCACATCCGTAATTCTTATCACTTTACGATAATCATATAATTGTTAACAAACAAGCTTTTACCTAATAATGTACTAATTTATATCTTCTATCATCAAATTTTCAAAGAACGTTACACTGGAACTTATGAAGTGTATCGAATTTTAAATTAATATTTAAATAGTTCAAATTAATTTTTTGTTTATTTAATCTCAAACGGATACTTTCCTACATAATATTTTCTTTGAAAATATTTTCTGATGGACAATTGTTTTCGACGATTTAAACAAGATCTATTTAGAATCCATCAGAAAATTGGTTATCTATTTATTTATTTATTTATTTATAATCACGTATATATAAATGTACGTACCAAATCTCCAACGAGCTTGGACAAGAGCAAGCTCAGGGTTGTGGATAAGAAAAGGAACAGTACGTTGGAGGTAATCGGGCTCAGGCTGAAAATCAGCATCAAAAATGGCAAGATAGTTGCAATATTTGACGTAATTGTGTTTCATGCCTTGCTTAAGAGCTCCAGCTTTGTACCCATTTCTGTTGTCTCGCCTCTCATACTTTATGTTTATACCTTTTGATGCCCATTTTGCACACTCCATACTCACCAGTTCCTATTTTTTATCTTACTAATTAATTAAGTCTGTATAATACAATCGACTCAATGATTTATTTACTTTTTTTTAAATAATTAAAATTTTTGTGATTATTAAGGGATTACCATGATCGACGGATCGGTGGAATCGTCTAAAACTTGAATTATCAATCGGTCCGATGGCCATATTAGTCTGCATGCAGCACCTATAGATAACTCAAACACCTGCAAACTCAGAACGACTTTCGTCAATTCAATATATATTACAAATTCTGTTTGTATTAAAATATAATATATATATATATATATATATAATGAAATTAACTGATGTTTATATACTATTATATATATATATATCCTGAAATTAAAATTAAAATTTTTACTCATGTATTATTTAATTGGTCAAACGTAATTAATTAGTTGATTAAACAAATATTAATGATAAATAATGGATATTAAAATAGGTATGCGACAAAGTTTTTTAATATGTGTAGAATGCCTTATAAGTGTAAATTAAACAGCTATAACACAAGTCGAGTTGCTCTCAGTCTGGTGGTTAGGATGATCCAACTAATGATTTGTGGCACCATATTTGATTCCTACCCGCTGCATTATGGTAGCTTAAAAAAAGATTTTAGGGATGAGGTTTAGGTTATAGATTGGACCTTGTCGATCCAACTGTTGACAAAAAAAGTAGCTATAACACAATAATTTTTTTGAGGAATTTTAAGGAATGTCTTTTTCTTTGTACCTTTTTGCAAAATACCCATTGAATCTTGTTTTTGCAAAAAATGTCCCTCACGAATAAAACATTATAAATAGTATATTTATAGGTTATCTTATAAAACCTTATAAATAGTAAATAGTATATAAGGTTTTATAAGATAAGCTTATAAATAGTATATTTATATATTATTTTATAAAACCTTACAAAGATTTATAAGATGCCTTATAAAATTGTATAAAACCAAAAGAATAATAACAAATTAAATCAAATACTCAATATTCTGGGGTCTAATACAAAAACTACCTTTAGTTTAAGAAAACTAAATTTAACTTTCCTGTGGGTTCCCTCAAGTTTTATACGATAACTTATAAATTGATTTTATGTAAGATTTTAAAAGATAACTTATAAATTTATTATTTATAAGATTTTATAAGATAACTAATAAATATATTATTTATAAAAATTTGTGGAATAAATTTTTATAAATTTTATAAATTCTCTTATAAAGCCTTATAAATTTTATAAACTCTATTATAAAGCCTTATAAATTTTATAATCTCTCTTATAAAGTCTTATAAAATATTATAAGCTCTCTTATAAGAAATTTTATAAACTCTCTTATAAAACCTTATAAAAATTTTTGAGATAAGAAAAAAATTTTGGCGGGAAAATTTTTTTGGAAAAGTACAATATAATTGGCGGGAAAAATTTTTTGGCGGAAAAAATTTTGAAAAAATATAAAAAATAATAATCTAAGGGTATTTTGGTCAAGTTTTTATAATGAAGGATATCTTTGAAAATGTTCAAAAATAGAAGAAATGATGAAAATGTCTTCCTTTGAAGGGCATTTTTGCAATTCCTCCAATTTTTTTTCTATCTAATATGTACATTAAAACCTTTATAAATTAATAATGTTTGGACTTTGAAAAATTATTAATTTAGACAGGTATTAATTTATCCATAAAATATTATTAATTTATAATATTTTTAATTTTTAAAATTATTTGAAAAAGATAAATTGAGACCATTTTTGGATTAATCTTTTGAAAGTTATAAATTTTATAATATATGATTAATGATTTCAACTGTTTTATTTCGACAGCCTACAATACTAATGATACATATTAAAATTTGAACCCTTTGGTTATTTTTAATGACATGTTATACAACAACATTACTGGTTTATAGAGTCGAGCTTAAAGAAAAAATTCATACTTATATATATATATATATATATGTGTGTGTGTAATTAGATGATTATTAATTTATGATATTATTGAGACTATATTTTTATATAGGGGTTTCAAAATAATTATTATCTTATTAATTTATTAAATTTGATCAAATTTTATACTCCTCTCAACTTGGAACCAGAAAATTATATTATTTTATAGAAGTTATTTATTTATCGAGTATTAATATAGAAGTCTACTGTATATGTTTGTTAAAGGTCAAATTTAACATTAAAGATATATCTACTCTAAGAAAAAAATTATAAATATATTATCATAAATTTAAATAGAATACACGTGAGCAAGGTACCTTAAACTTACGATTGCTATATAAAAATCCAGTTGATTAATGGAAATAAAATCCAGTTGATTTTGTTTTTGAGTTAAACTTATATTTATGTTTAAAATGTTAAGTTGACAATTTAATTAATAATTAAAAGATATTATAAAGAGATAAGAAAGTGTAAAGTTTGGACCTCTCGTTCGTTGTACATTGGAATTTGGACAAGGACCATTGGGTAGTTCTCATGACCAATCTCCATATCTTCTTGCATTGCGTCCCATTTGTAGACTTTCTCTGGTTTTCTGTTAAATAACTTGACATAGAGTATCACAAGGTTCATGTAAAGGCTCTCTACGTAAACTAAGATCGAGATGATCAAACACATTGCCACCAAACACTTGAGTAATGGAACTATGACTACACTCCTTGTTTCTCCCCAGATTGTGTTAACTGTTGCTCCATTGAACTTCTAATAAGGGATAGACAAAAGAAAAGGAAAAAAAAAAATCAATAATTGTAAGAAAATACAAAAATTAAGGATACAAATAGAGTGCGAGAGAGAAAGAGAGACGTTGCCTTACCATTAGCGTGAAAAGGTCAAGAGAAAAATTGTGTACGTAAAGGAAAGGCTTCAGAAGCAGAAACATGTCTTAACTTTTATGTTAAGTGACTGATTCTTTTTATTTCATTTTAAAAGAACTGAATGCTTTCTTAGTATACGTAGCTATTTGTTTCTACAACGTGGGAGTAATTTTATAACTAACAAAGTACCTAACAAATATCGATGCAGAAGAAACAAATATCACAAGCTTGTGTATGTACACGTGACTCAAAAGACAAGTTTATGTATGTAAACGTGACTAAAAGAATGCTTATGAGCCTGATTGGAATTACTTTCGTTTTTCGGCTTTAGAAAGCAAAAATCTTTGTAAAAGATTGAAATTAAACCAATAAAAATTTTGAATAAAAAACAAACTAGAATATCTTGCAAAGATTTTTACTTTTCAAAGCCGAAAAACGAAATCAATCCTCAATAAACTCTTCTGATTAACAATTGTTTTAGTTTTTCAGCTTTGAAAAGTAAAAATCTTTGCAAGATACTCTAGTTTGTTTTTTATTCTAAATTTTGATTGGTTTAATTTTAATCTTCTACAAAGATTTTTGCTTTCAAAGTCAAAAAACGAAAGCAATTCCAGTCAGGTCCTATGTCTGTACAGCTCCTAACATATTGGCATCATATGAGTCAACCCCGACTAATTAGTTACCTAGAACAGAAGGTTTTGTTTTCACAAGTTTTCCGTTACAAGCAGTGGTGACCCAAAAATTTATTTTACCGGAGATCGTGACATAAATAAAATAAAGTTTAAATAGTTTTTTTTCACACATTACGTTTAAGTTTTTCGAATTGTAATTATTTGACCCTAATTTTTCAATATACAAAATTACTAGGTTTTAGTTAATAAGGTGTCACAAAAACATAACTACTGCATGAAATCAATACAATCAGTTCTACTTGAGTCTGGTTTTGGTAGTTATATATGCTAGGGAAAATGGTGGCTATTCGTAGTTAAAAAAAAAACATTTGTTGCTATTTGATGAATTTCTGAGGTTATTGACATAGCTGTTACTTCAAATTTGTTTGTGTGTGGATATATCGTGGCTATTGAACCATAAATTCTAAATGAATTTTTTAATGATTTTATTTTGTGAATTTTTATTCCCAAACAAAAAGTTTTCTTATAATTGAGTTTATAACAAGAGTAAAAAATCTTAAAATCTTGACTATATTACCCTTGTAAAGATATAATATAATACATATATATATATTAAAAAAGTTATATGCTGAATCGTTTCTATTTAGTGCTAATAAATACGTTATTGATGTAACATATAATATTACTATATATCAATATGTTATCATGCTAACTCTTCTATTTTTATTAGATTTAACATGTTTGGTAACTATGTACCAATAATATTATACGATAACATATTAAATAACATATTAACTTTACTATCAACATGTTAACTTTTTGTTATAATTCCTTTATGTGCTACTATTCTATATTTTTCTTTATTTGAATATTAAAATTATATGTTGTATATATAGTGTTACCTTATTTGTTATCAGTGTATTACAAATATTATTATGTCAATATTTGTTGTAACTGTTAACTACATGGGTATATTGGTCATGTGTTGTTAAATCTTTAATATCAAGAAAACCTTTTGTTATTTCTAAATTATCTAAAAATTATTTATTATTCATTAATTTAACTCTTTATTCTTTTTTTATTATTTTAAATGATTTAGATAAATTTGCTGAGTGGCTCTTAGTCTGGTGGTTAGGATGATCTAGCTAATGACTTGGCACCAGGGTTCGATTCCTACCCGCTGCATTATGGTAGCTTAAAAAAGGAATTTTAGGAGTGTACTTTAGGCTATAGATCAGGTTTTGTCGATTCAATTGTTGACAAAAAAAATGAATTTAGAAAAATTATTATGATTTTATAAAATTCCCAAATTTATTTGAAATAATGAGATTTATACTTTTGTATTTTTAACTTAAGATATCGTCTAAGATACTTCAAAATTTTTTAAAATCCGTTATTTCAATAACACTGAAGTTTAGAAAACTTTAATAAATTAATGTTTTAATAATATATGATTTGTTTACTTTAATACAAATCAATTAAAAGTAATGTTAGATTCAGGTGAATATAAGCACACCATATAGTTAGATGTAAAACTGAGTTCTAGAAGATAATTTATTTGCGCCATGACATTTGAAACCTCGATCAACTATTTGACTATCCTTTATATATAAAACGAAACTACTTTTTAGATTTGTCCTAAAAATATTAAAATATCTACATTAAGTGGCATTATTTTTTGCAATTTTAGTGAAGATATTTTGGGAAGATTGTTACCATGATTTTCAAAATATAATTAATCTGCATTTAATTATCTTATTAATTGTCGAATTAATTAAAAGATAAATTTATGATAATCAATCAACATTTATTTATCATATTAATTACTTAATTGTTCTTCCTTTTTTTGAAAACATTTGAATTAAATAAAGGATATGTTAATGGTAATCAGATACAAATAACGAAAATTTTATTATAAAAATCAATCTTCATAATCAAACTTTATTGGTTGAGATTAGATTATAATTTGTATTAATTTCCGTAATCATTATTATGATTTATTACTTTTGGTTATCCAATTTCATTGATAAAATAGAAAGTCAAGAAAGTTCAATTTTTTGGGTTTAAATATCTAATTTACTAAAAGAAAGTAAAATCATACAAAGTTATTTTGTATCGTAATCAATCCACATTTAATTGCCGAAACAATTTTCAATTAAATATTGTATCAACATAATCACGAAAATATTATATGCTTTTATTAGAAGATATAATCGAATGTAAATCTCTTATTTACGAAAGAAAATTCAAACCATACAAAATAATTATCGTATTAATTATCATATTAATTATCGTATTAATTATAAAATTTAATTGAAAATATATTTATAGCAATTAATGGATAAAATGCGAGAATTTATCTGTAAAAATATAATTTCTGATTATATAAAATTTACTATGATAAATTAATGCTTATTAAACTTATTCGATTTTTTATACTACTATGTATTCAAACGAAATCAATTTGTATTATAATCAATCTAAATTTAATATAATACTATAATCCAACTTTATTAGTTAAAATTATACTTGAATTTCTATTAAGTTTTATAATTAAAAATAAATGAAAAATTAATCTTCAATTAATTATTATATTTATTTTCTTAATAAACAAAATTAATTTATATGGTAAACATATTCTTTCAGAGCAAGCAAAATGAATAAAAAACATATCGTTTTATTAGAAAAGTAATTAAGCCCCAATAAATAACATGTTCATTAGTCATCCTCTGCGAAAAATTATGAAATCAATCAAGACAAATTTTTTTCCCAAATAACAATAATACGTTCGATTCAAGCAAAAAAAAAAAGGTTCTCAATTCCATGTTGTGCTTAAACCAGCAGACTCTTAATATATTTTTGGTATATTATTGGAAATTTATTCTATACATTAGGTAAATATATCAATTTCTTATTTACATGGTTATTTGAATTTCATAATTACAAATGAGTTTATAGGTATTATATTTTTGTGAAAATTGTAGATGATATTGGAAAGGCAAGATTCTTAATTTTAAGTACGTTGGTCAACATATTATTAATCATTTTACGGCCGACTTAGCCAAATATGATGGAGAGGTAATAAAATTACTATATAGTTATATGTGTTATATAGGGTTGCTTATATGTATTTTTATAAAATTAATACTTATAAATCAAATAGTATAGAATATTATAATATCATACTTAAAAATTAAATAATATACTATTCGATTTCATGTTTATTTAAGGTTCAATCATAAAAAATCAAATATAATCATATAATCATACTTAAAAATTCCTACGTAAGAATTATATTTTTAAAAAAATTTGTACATAAAAATCATATTTAAAAATTAAACAGTATAAAATATTGTAGAATCATACTTAAAAATTAATTGAAATGTATATAAACACATAATTAAGAAATCATATTCCATACATAAATCAGGCAAATACTTAATATCTTGATTCCTATTAATTATTGGTTATATATATATATATATATATAGAACATTTGAATTAATAATAAAAGATATTTCTTTATAATAACCAGATGATTACTTGTGCGATGCACGAGATTAGTTGTTCTGCAAATAAATATATATATATATATTTATTAATAATATTTATATATGTGATATTTGTTTGAGTTTTATTTTTTTGTGGTTTGCTTTATATATGCAATTTATTATTTATATATATACTTTAATATACTAAAAAAAAATTTATAATGATGATTCGTGTTGTTCAAAAAGTATATTTTTTGGATAATGTTTTTTGGATATCTTTCAGATCCATGTTTATTAAGGTTTTGATGTATTACATAATGTGTTTGACTCGTATTCATTTAAATTTTTAGATATGTGGGTTATTTAGGTTTGTAGATGTGTATACTTTTATTAGGTTAAATATCCGTGTTCATTTAAATTCTGAAACGAATGTTCAATTAGGTTTTTTACCTCGTGTTCATTTAGGTTATTAAACCTGTTTTTGTTTAGCTTTTTAATTTAAATTTTGTTCATTCACCATAAATTATAATTGTTGGTTAACATGAAATAATAATATTTAAAATACTCAAAATTTAAAAGGAAATAAATATATTTATTGTCATATTTTGAGATGACTTGTATAAGAATTCAAGCAATATTGCTATTTATTTTTTGACTCATATTTATTTAGATTCCTAGACACCTATTATTTAAGTTTTTATATTTGTGTTTATTTCGATTTTTATATCCGTGTTCATTAAAGTTTTTAGATTCATATTCATTTAGATTTTTAAAGCCATGTTCATTTAAGTTCTTAGACTTATTTTTATTTGAGTTTTTAGACACATGTTCTTTTAGGTTGTTCATTAGAATCGTGTTCATAATAATCGATTTTTAAAGTAATTTAAATCAGCTTTATATATCTTTGACCCATGAGTATTATCTAAAACGGTGAGTAAATACACTAAATTGTATTTTATTTTTTTGTCTAATATATTATGAAATTCTCAAGGAAAAATATAATCGCTCAAATGATATTAGATCTCTTTAGTTCCTATAACTATAAACAACAATTACAAATAACTATTTATCAATGGTAAAAAAATGATCTAGATCTTTGATATATTATGTACTTTTCAAGGAAAAACATATAGATCTCTTTAGTTCTAAATTGATTTTAGTACATTAAGTAAAACACGAATCATCATTATAAATTGATCTTAGTATATTAAGTATATATAAAAATAATAAATTGCATATATAAATTAAATCATAATATGAATAGAAGGCAAACAAATATCATATCTATGTATTATAGATAGATATAAATAATTATAAATATATTTATTTATTTTGCAGAACAAATAGTTCTGTGCACCGCATGAGTAATTATCTAGTACTATATTAAATGATTATCGGTGCTATTCTTATTTTTTTTTGTCAATCTTACTCATTCTTTCTACTACTATTGGGATCCACAAGACCAGATTCATAGCCAAAACTCATATTCTAAAATCTCTCTTTTTTCTTCTTTTTTGCATCAGGGAGTAATCGAACTCTGGTGCCTGAGAAATGCTAAAATGGCCACTACCATTAGGTCACACGTTCTCGACACCGGTGCTATTTAAAGGAATAAATTATTTTAAATATTATAGAAATTAAGAATTTATCTTATAAATAATAATTGTAGTTGATGTCATCTTTATACGTGTAGATAAAGATTAATTTTTTAAAATAATTTTATGAATATTCAATATGGAAAATAGATAAACTAATATATTAAAATAGTGATTTAATATGTTAAATATTATTCTCTTAATTTGATAATTATCGACATGTTGAATACGTATTTAAACCATATGTTTAAATTTTTTTAAATGAAAAAAGGATATTTTGACTTGAAATTCAAGAATATAATTTTCTTATTTATTTTTGCTCGAGTACCGTTTTACTATTACATAGGTGGGACCGGTGTGCTGAAAATATAGGCAAGTGCTTGACAATAAATTTTTTTTTTTTTTGTCACTAATTAGATCAACAAATTACAATATGTAGTCTAAAATTTCCTTATAATCAACCAACTATAATAGTTATGTCAGAATCATTAGCTAGATCTAACTAACCACCAGACTGAAAAAAATTCGGTGCATTAACATGATTCAATAAAATAAATAAAAGATATCGGATTCTAATACGTAGATTCTATTCTCACGGCTTATCGTAGTTGTGACTGTAATGATACAAAACGTGGGAATAGAAATCATAACTAAGTAACTAACAAAGATGAAGCAGACAAAGAAACAAAGCTAGGTAAATATGGTTTATGGTTTTTTGTATACACTAAATGAATATATGACCCACTTGCTTTGTAATGTTCGTCTATGTGAATGGGTTAGTATGCGCATTGTTTTCAACATCTGTCGGGACGTATTATACGCCAAGGATAAATGGGTGTGTTGTTGTTTTCGTTTGGATCTCACGAAATGGCAAATAAGAAAAACATTCTAATTAACAAATACATTGAAACATTTACATGATAGAAAGATAAAATTATGAGTGGTCAGAAATTGACAATCATTATCACATTCCATTTGTACTTATTTTCTTCTGAAATGTCCAAAAGAGATATCTCTCTCCCTTAATTTTGTCAACTTAAAATTTCTTTTTTGTCAATTTTACTCTTATAATTAGATCGACAAAATCTGATCCATAGTCAAAGTCTATATTCTAAAATCTTTATTTTTTCCTTCTCTTTGCATCAGAGAGGAATCGAACTCTGGTGCTTTAAAAACGCTAAAGTAGTCACTACAACTGTGCCACGCGTCAACTTAAAATTTATTAATAAAGAATAATCAGTCTAGTGGAATATTGTTTATATACAAAAATCACAAACCAAACTTAACATAAAGGGGGGTGTTAATTGGAATCTAAATTTAAGATCAAATGATGTTTGATAGTACATGCATAAACATTGCTGATAATTCGTTACAGTGTCGTGATCTTGTTCTTAGCTGTAAAACGTTGCCTGGTTTGAATCACATATTGGATATGTCAAATTGCCCACTTTTAGACGATGCGACTAAGGAATATAGGAGAAATCATGATGTGCAATGAAGTTTCGGAGGCGATTCCTTAATGATTAGCCGACGATTTGCATGCCGAATCTATTGTTCTTTAGATTCGTGGTTTTATACTTGGCCGTCGAATCAAATCCTTTAGATTGGCGATTCCTTGATGATTAGCCGGCAATTCACCGTCAATTTCAACACCATGGAATTGTATGATGAGCCGTGGTTTAAGCATCACCATCAACGAACGAACCTATAGATTCATGTTCATAATCCAGTGTTTTTTTTTTCTAACAAACTAGCAACTTTGCTAGACCAAAACAAAATTAACTTGGTCAATCATTGACCGAATCAATAAGCAAGTGCTCAGTTGACTTTTCCCACCAAGTCTCTTCGTAAGAGACTAACCACAATCTTTTTTTTTTTTTCGTACCTTTTCCTTTTTTTAAAAAAGAATAATACCTTAACAAAAGAATAGAAAATAAAGCAGAATTGCAAAAAATAAATAAACAATAGGTAGAACGAAAAAAGAAAAAAAAAAAACTTCATCTGAATAATTAGAAAGCTTAACAACATCTTCATCTGAACCTTCGTCGTCGGCACTATCATCTCTTTTATCGATAGTTTGAATGTCCTCCTCATCTTAGTGGATAGAATGAAGGGAGTATAATCATTCGATCAAAAGCTTGATGCTGATTCAATACACATCTTCTACATCTTTAATTTAATAATCCCGTCTTTCAGCTAACCTCGAACTTTCAAACCATTCGCCACTCACCTTGGTTTTATCCATCACATCCACAACAATTGAAATCTGCTCTGCATGCGTACAGCGTACTTCGAGTACATCGAAGCCTCCTCTCTATATGCTACTTTGTTCTATTTACTAATCTTTCATCATCAACTTTGTGAGCCTGATTATTTACTCTTCCATCTATCTAATCACATAATCTTTCAGGCTAAATTTCACTCCACCGCTCACAAACCTCAGAGCTGTGCTTAGTTGTCACATGGACCAACAGAGAATCAGTAATCAAACAGAGTAAGGTTTTCTCTTGGTGATCGATTCTAGTTTCTACCTGGCTTGTAGAAGAAGTGGTTATGGAGAAGCGATGCGATCTACGTCCATCCTTTCAGATCCAGTTTCCATCGGAACAAGACTTATTGTCAGTAACTAAATTAAGCTTATTGAATTTCGAAGAATATTCCAATTGAACACTACACAACAGACTTGTTTAGTGCTGTAGCCCATCCTCTAGGTGAAGTGATTAAAGTAGACTATGACCCAGAACGCACACACCTGCATGAATGCGTCAGTGTTAAAATCATGTTTGACACCAATCACCCAATACGACAGTGCAGATCTTTTCGTCTCTCAGATGGTAAAATCATTATATCAACTTTGAATTTGAACGGGTAACTGTCGCCACCTATCCCATGAGAAAACTAAATGTCCATGGCTCCTCTCTGCTTCAGCTTCCAACCTTTCAGGCTCGGAGGAAGCAAACGTGACTCCCCGTTGTAAAGATCACGGGTTCTTAGAGCATGCATGCTTTGACAAGTGATCAAGTTGCAGAGGAGATCCAAGTTGGGTTATGTGGGCCAATTAAAAGCCATCTTGGATAACAAATCTTTATCAGACAATCTCCTACACCATCGAGAAATTTTAGAATTGTTTAGGGTGCCTTTGAATTATCAGCCTTTGAGATTAAATCAGCCTCCCTTCTATCTTTACCTTTTAACGCATGCCTACTGCTGTGTTCTATGTTTGATGTTTTCTCATTATTTTGCCTCACGCTCGTTACTCATACAATTTTGTTCAAGTGTTTTTACTTTATCTATTTGAAGTAATATTTTTCGTGGAAAACAACAAACAAACTTCTTTAGTGAATCTCCAACAGTCATATTACCCATCGAGAATCGTCAAAATTTGTTAGGAAAGTTTTGATAGTTCCCAACGGAAATTTAATATTTGATCCGGTCGTTTCTGTAATCAAACCACCAAGAAAAATTTCAATTTCTCGACCGTTGTATTTTTTCCAACAATTGGATTGACAAACTCCAATTCATAGCCAACTCACTGAAACCCATAAATCTTTAACAATATTATGTGGAATAAACGCTATTACCTAGAATCGAATCGAGTGAGAAAGATAAAGTCAAACTCTACTGGGAAACATTATCATCTTAGAGCATCTCCATCAATAATAAACTCAAATTGAGTTTCTCAACATTTTAATAATAATATTTAATTAAAAACTTTTACACAATTAAATTTTAATTTTTATGAAAAGTAGACCAATTAGAAAGTAATAACCATGCAATATGCTTTCTCATGGTTTCTTAAGAGTTCTTAAATGAGAAATTCATCTCATTCTCTCTCTCATATTTTTCTTATTTTTTAAAATGTTGAGAAACTATGTAAAAAACCATCATTGAGGATGCTCTTACCGAAAAAAAAAAAAAAAAAAAAAAACATTTGACAATNAAAAAAAAAAAAAAAAACACATTTGACAATCACAAGAAAGAGATAATTAATGATAACTTACTCAATATAACATGAATAAAGCAAGCGAAACAAGGGGCACACATAGACATGCTCACATAGAGACACTTTTATTTAGGTCACAATAACTTAA
Organism: Lepidium africanum; assembly: GCA_900406405.1. Classification (NCBI taxonomy): domain Eukaryota; kingdom Viridiplantae; phylum Streptophyta; class Magnoliopsida; order Brassicales; family Brassicaceae; genus Lepidium; species Lepidium africanum. The sequence continues at coordinate 74,993 of OVAX01000038.1, forward strand.
ACCATGCACACTTATAAAAGATACGTATTAGAGAATCTTATAACTCATAAGTCATGCCAACCTTGAGAAGCTTGGACCTTGGAATCGCAAGTGATTTGTCTCCTTCCCGACAATTCTTTTTCAAAAAATTGTAAGCGTGGTTCACTATAAACTTCTTAAACAAAGAAGAATTTGTCTCCGCCGTAATCTCCGTCTCTCCCATTAGATAAACCATTCCTTTCTCTCTAGCTTTATCTATGAACTCTGTTTGTTCTTCCACTGATTGTACCTGCACGACTCTTCCTGATCTTATCTTATCGGACGAAGAAGAATGAGGAGATGTGATTCGACCCGACGAAGGGACAGAGTTAGAAAGAGGCAAATGTGTAGCTTCAGTATTTGTTTCCTCCTCTTTATCCATCTCGTCGATGTCTCCTCCGCCTCCGGAAATGAAGTACTCATGATGTATGAATTCCTTCAAGTAATGAACAAACTGGTGTTCGAACTCATCGGGCTCTTCGATGTCTTCTTTGTAGCCATACCTTACGACACATCGAAACATCCCTGAATCCTTAGGTCCCACGTAACGGAAAAAGAATCGCTCTGATGATGTCACGCGGCTCACGGGAAGTGACTTGATCGATATCAAGACGAAAACCGAGTGAACTGATGAAAGATTGGAGATATAATGAGAGAATAATGGAGTTATACCGTGAACAAGCTCAGTGTAAAACAAACCAATCCCTGGAATCCGGTTTACGTCAGGATTCGTAGCCATTTGTATGGCGGATTCACGAGAAATCTTTTCCCTTAGCTCGTACTGGTACTTAAGGACATGAACATATTGCCAAATCGCCATCATTGTCATCAAAACGATGGTTATCGCAAGTGGTAGATAGCCACCGCTGGTGAACTTGTACATGACGGATGATACGTATAAAGCCTCAATAGAGCCAAAGAGGATCAAAAACATAACGATCCAAACAATGTTAGTCTTCCAAATAACGAGCATTATAAGAGTCACCATAAAGGTTGTGATGACCATGACAGTGACGACAGCGATTCCGTAAGCGTGACCAATCTTCTCAGTGGTTTGGAAGGCGAGGGTAACAGCGATGCATGCAAGCATGAGGACGTAGTTGATCTCGGGGATGTAGATTTGTCCCTCATACTTAGCCGACGTGTGAATTACCTGCACCCGAGGGAAACAACCCATCCGAAGAGACTGCGAGATGACTGAGAACGCACCCGATATCATTGCTTGGCTCGCAATTATAGATGCTGCCACCGCCACCACAAATGTTGGCCAGTATATTGGATCTGCTTGCATCAAATATTACTCTTGCATGTTACAAATATTCAAAATAAATATGGATCTAAACTAATATATAAACAACCTGAATTCAACAATATTGAAGAAAATAGATACTCGGGACATATCAACCAGTCATGTGATATGTTATTTGGTTTGTAGTTGATATATAAATCATACGATGTTTTTGTCAAACAATTAGATCGACAAGATTCAAAACATAGACCAAACTCCTTTTAAAACCCTAAAAAATATCAGGTGGAAGTTAAAAAACCTATAGACTCCAATAGATAAAGTAGCACTAACCACTTGACCAAAAGTAACTCATAATTCAAATTTTGCACATTTCAATTATTTTTTAAAACATTCATATATATCTTTATTTCGACCGACTGATCTTGACAACTGGATTACTAACATTAAGAACACTTTTAAGCATGTACATATTTCTAGTATATGAACTAATATAATTCGACTTAATTAACTAACCTGGGATTGAGTCGTAGAAAGTATTAGAAACGTTGGAAGTATGTTTAGTGAGGTACGCAGCTTGCCCGCTATATATCGTTAGTAGCGCCGGATATATGATACATGAGAAACTTATCTGTGGCATTAATTATTTTGAAACAATTAGATCACCAAAAGAATATATATATATATATATATATATATATATTTCTAACAAAATGTGACGTTGAAAATTTCTAATCAAAATATGACGGATTTTTGACGGTGAGCTATTCTGTCAAAATACTGTTAAAATTTTCTAATCAAAATGTGATGGATTTTTTATGGTGGACAGCTCCGTCACATTGATTTCTGAAAATTTTTAACATTTTTTTGACGATTATTCCCTTATATGGATTACATTCGTAATTTGTTTGAAACCATAGACTGTTTACTATCTATCAGAAATTACTATTTTTTGTGATAACTAGAGAATATAAAATTCACCTGTATGGCTCGAACACTGAAATGACCTAGATCAGCAAACATGGCCTCCGTCCCTAATTCAACATCGATAATATGATTTATTAAAATATTGACCTATTTGTTTATATTTTAGTAAGCATCATGTTTCTTTTTTAGCCTATTTAGGCCTATGATTTTATTCAGTTGTTATGAATTTGAGATTGAATTATAAGCAATCTGAGTCTCACCAGTAATGCAGAGGAAAACACCTCCTAGTGAAATCCAACCTTGTCTACCATTTCTTTTAAAATAGTAAATGATATAAAGTGGATTAATTGCTCTTAAGACAGTGATGTCATGCTTGAAGAGATTAAAGAGACCAATCCCTGTCAAAAATGAGAACCATACGAGGATGACTGGAGCGAAGGAGAATCCAACTTTATCGGTTCCAAATCGTTGAAATGCGAATAGAAGAATTAAGATTGCGACCGATACACCCACAACCATGTCTGCATTCACCAAATCTCATTAATTAAGAACTCACTTTAATGTACGTTAGCAACATTGTTGCATATAACAAAATTAATAAAACATAATTAACGAGAAGATGAAGTGTTGAGTTTACTTTGCCCGAGCGATTTGATTCCACTTACTGCTGAAAGTACTGTGGATCAAATTAAAGGAAAAAGTCAATAGATTTGTTAGTCGAGCTATCAAATATATGTTGTGTCTAGAGAAGAAAAATGCATGATCATAACCCTATCTCAAACCCCTAACAATACTATGTGGGGCAAATACAATTTACTGGAATTAAATTTTGGTGGGGAAAAATGGATGTTTAGCCAATCACCCAAAACACTTCTCAAAAAGTAATTGATTTCAAATGCAAAATTGTCTTATTTTAGCATGTGCAGTCACAAATTTTAATTTATAAACCAATCTTATGAAAATTTAAATTTTACATTTTATTTTTATTAAAATCTTTTTAACACATCACACATATATATATATATATATTATTAATTGAATAGTTTTGTTCAATTTGAAATACTTTATAAGGACTATGCTTAGACCTCACTCATGGTCTACAAGAAAATATGTCGATTTCGACAAATATTTTGACCAAATAAATGGCGTAAAACGTTATCGATAAATTTTCAACCAATTTATAATAAAATGTGCCATCATTAACTAGTAATTGGTCAAAAAATTGACAAACAAATTACTATGGTTGATAAATAATAGTATTTTAAAATCGATAGGTTGGATACCTGAGATTGATGGAGTGAGAACACCATCACCGATGACCATGGAAGTACCCATAATGGTGACAAGGAAAAGTATAATCTTAGCGATTTTAGAGTTCTCAAGCTTTTCTTTTATCATTTGGGCTCTTTTGAGTTGTGTTGTTGGACGTTCAAGTGTATAAGTTGAGAGCTCTCTGTCTTCTGGTTCTTGGTTTGGTATTAATCCTATTTTTGCATAGCGACATATCAAGGAGTATAATGCAAATGTTCCTCCTGCATTCAAATATTGTACATCATTAAACTTTATTATATCTATCAAGAAAGAACATATTCCAGAGTAAAAAACAATGACCCAATATAATAAAAATTGTCACGAGATATCAAATCAATTTGTAAATTTTTCTTATTTAAATTAAACGACTCGATCAATAACAAAACACATCCATTATTCAGATAATCCGAAATTATAAAATAAATGCAGTTTTCACATAAAAATTTAGAAAATATGTAATAAATGAAACAAGAATTCAAAAACATGTAAATATCATATTAAAGTTTTAAATAATACCAAGTGAATACAGATTTACAAATTTGATTTAGAGATCTACAAATTTCCATTGAAATGATTTTGGAAAAGCCTGTTACTAACGGATTTCTGGATATTATGTCTGTCAACTACAATAACAATTTTCGTTTTCAATAATCCAAAAAATAGTAATTGACACCTTTAGAGTATAGATGACAAAATCTATGTTCTACAACTATTTGTTTTTTGAATCAGATTGACAAGATCTGATCAATAATATAAACCTCACCCCTTAAATCCCTATTAAATTTACTATAACACATTTAATTTACCAAAATAAATATTTATGCTATAAATATTTATTCATATTATAACATATTTCATAAATATATTTAAATAATTACTTAAGGGAATATATACTTAATTCTGTTGCTTCAGATAATATAAATTAATTTCTTCAGCTGCATGATTTCTTAAAAGAAAAAGTTGAAATAAGAAATATTCATATTTGAAGATTATCTTCAGAATATAATAATTTTAAAATAATAAGCTACTTCCTATACTAAATTATTTTATATGAACATAGTTTACCGTTGCACGAACTCTAACGTTGTTTAAGGCAGCACGCGAGCCCTTACATTATTGGATCCCGAGTTGGTGTTATATATAAAATGGTCAATGTTCGACATCGTCCAATATTGTTTATGAACGTGCGTCACATAATTAAAAGTCAACAGACGAAACTGCATTTATTATTGAGTTTTATTATATCAAAAAAAACTTATGACGTTTAATATTTGATTAACTTAGTATAGATCTACTGAATCCTAATGTGGATCCAATGAAAGCTCGACCATCCTGAGTTCCTGACATTATTTCATCTTGTATTATATCATATTTTATAGCAGTTCTATATTGCTATATATATGATGAAGTTATACAACTAATTAACTTGTTCAATAACCCTACCATTCACTAGATGAAAAATCAAAGTGATAAGATTCGATTCGTTTTGGTCTATGATTTTCTTTTCTTTATAAACTTGATTTTGGTTTATAAACTTGACCGAAATGGTAACATGAAAAGAACAGAAAAAAATTCTCCAGATTCAGCAATTTTGGTAACAGCTGTCTAAGTTATTTTTCACTTTTTCTTTTCAGGTACACTTATCAATTCAGAAATAATTCTTTTTTGTCATATTCAATTGATTTCAGTTAAATGAAATTTTTTTAATATATCAACTGATATATATATATATATATATAAATTAAATATTCAATAATATTACTGATCAGATAAGAATATTAGCTATACAAATAATTACATCCAAATATTATCTTTAACGTGGTTTGTGTAAAAATAATAGTTCATATATATATATATATATATATATATATATATATAATCATTATCTAAACGAGTTAGGATCATATGGAATCTGTACGTAGCCGACTGAATATACTCATAATTTATTTATAATACAAAAAAATTATATAAGTATATTAAAAACGGCCCGTATTTATAATGAAGGATCTCGGGAAAAAAAGAAAAGAAAATACCTTCACCATTGTCGTTAGCTTGAAGAACAATGAAGATATATTTGATGAGAGTGACGAGAGTGATAGTGTAGATAATGAGTGAGAGAACACCAATGATATCATCTTCTTCACCAATGCCTTCAGTGAAAGTACTTGCGTACACATACAAAGGAGATGTTCCTATGTCTCCATACACCACTCCTAAGCTTTGAAATGCCAAACTCATTGTCGTTCTCCAACTTATCTATACATTATATTTTATAGTCAAAGTTTTAATCTTTTTTGTGTTATTTATGTAAAATGTTGAATGAGATTATCATCTTTTTAATTTATTAGATACGCACCAATGAAGGATGACGACTTGTGTGCGCTGAAGATTTTTCGGCTTCGATGGTGAAAGAATCCGGTCGATATAGCTTTCCCCATGATTTCTGATGAATAACCAAATACAACATAGTAATTCAAATTATGTACATATATATATATATATATATGTATACAGTATCTATCTTATAACCCTTAAATTGATACAAACATATGGTTAATATATTATTCTTTCCCTGAGAAAATATCAAAAACCAAAAAAAATTATATATTTGCCAACTTGGTAATACTTACATACCATGTAAAATTTTTAAGAAATTCATAAGTTTAAGAGTCATTCATATACCTAGTTGTTTTGATAGCATAAGAAGTGATGTTCCAAGAATATATTTTTGTTTCACAAAAATTGTCATGTTGTATGTTCAATGCAGATTATTTCAATCTATAAATTAGAGAGAAAATAGCATATAAGTGTAATACCCTAATAGTATAATAAAAAATAAAACATACTCTCTTTTAATAGATTGAAAGATTATAAAATAACATTATATTATATCGTTATATACAAAATTAAAGGGGGAAATGAAAATGATATAACATTAATTATTGAAACGAAAACTATACCTTTTTATCATTCAATTTGTTCTCATGGTTATTATTTTCACTATCTATTTGCTGTTCTTCTCCATCCATCTTTTGTATTTTTGCTAGTTTTGTGTTGTAACTTAGAGAGAGATGAAGTGATTTTGAGTGGCCTTTATAGGCGTAATCGTAAGCTGACTCGTGCTTACATAAAGATATACAAATGCTCAATAAGTGTTTGGGATTAGAGTTATTTTATGTGGTAAAGACGCGGCTCTAACACGCATTGCTTCGTATTAGAATATTTATAAATTTTAATTTTTAGTATGATTTTTTGGGAAATGAACTTGGATTGTTATGTGGTAATATTATAATTACTTATGAGATGACGAGAATATTCTTATTATTATTATTATATATATATATATATATATATATTCGGAGGTATATTGTTTCCAGTTCTTTCGAAAACAAATGTATTTTTCGTATTAACTTTTTATACGTATAAAATTATAACTGTATCATTCGTGTATTCGTAGTTCAAGCGCAGAAATTTATATTTTTAGTTATATTGTTTCGGGAGAAACATTTACGCTTTGTCACCAAGTATTTGTGGCCGTCCGAGTCTTTGATATATTAGGGTCCAAACCTGAACATACTTTAAGTTAATAAAAATAAATAAACTATTCATGACTTCATTTTATGTTTGTGTGTTCATATTTGCTTTTCACATTTTAGAAAATACTTAGATAATTACGTATTTAATTAAACTATTGTTAAATATATAAGAATTATAAAATTCTATCTGTTAGATAATTTTATTGTGAAACATGTCTCTTTTTGTCTAATTAAGGTATTAATTAATTCAGTCTGTTAGGTCTAATAAATAAATAAAACCCTAGGTATATATATGTATATATAAGATCCCTAGAATATCCTAACATAAGAAACCTTATCCGTCATTTTCCATAGAGTTCTGATCTAACAATGTGAAAGAGAATGGAGAAACGGGTTATGAAACCGACTCGAAATGGAATGAAATTTGGAGGGTGTCTTCCTAACCCTATAATCTACGCGTAACTGAAAACGGAATCGAATTCAAAGTTCTAACTCAAAAGTTATGGTGGTTTCTTCAAGATAAAATTCTGCAGACTGAATCCATGATCACCTATGTTGAGAAGCAGTTTCCCGGCAAACCGTAAGGATCCAGAAAACGTTTAACTTGTCATTGGAAAGCCCCGAGAGTTTACTTTTCAGATTTGGTGTCCGATCCGAATTTGAAGTTAAAAAAATTGGTGAATTGACTTACAGTTCGGCGCGACGTTTCTCATCTGTTTTCCAATTTAGACTAAGATGAGGATGTATTCTGTGAGTCCTTAGCTTTTCCTTAATTTGTGAAATTGTTTATCCTATTTTATTTAAAAACTATTATTATGTATATATTTAGGTTTATATGATATTATATTATGGTATTTGGTGATTGTGTGAAAATAAGGTTGATTGATGTGATTATTTATACATACATATATATATATATATATATGTGTGTGTGTGATTATGGTACACCTAGAAGAGATGTACTATTGGTTGTTGTGTGTAGTGAAAGAGGAAATTGATTAATGAAATTACCTTATTGGGTTGATATGGAATGTATCAAGATACGGACTGTCACTTCCATGAAAAGACCATTTAAATAGAATGTATCGAGCTTCGGGCTGTCGCTTCCATGAAATATTATTGACATGGAATGAATCGAGTTACGGGCTGTCGCTTCGATGGAAAGACTGTTGAAATGGAATTTATTGAGCTAAGGGCTGTCGCTTCCATAAAATATTGTAGACATGGAATGAATCGATCTACGGGCTGTCGCTTCCATGAATATATTTTGTCATGGAATGTATCGAGCTACAGGCTTTCTCTTCCATGAAAAATAAAATGATAGATTTTAGTGGCTCTGAAGACATCTAGAGGATGGTTGAGCCAATGTGTGTGAAGTTGGTTGCTATAGGCAGACCAACCTGTTTGGTACAACTTTTTGAAAATATTAGTTGTACATGTTTGCTTTCTGTGCATAGAATAAGATTTGTGTGGATTAGATAATAGCTTTGTGATTCGGTGGGTAGAAGTAATCTTCTTATTGAGTATTTATACTCATCCCTCATTTTTCTCCCTTTTTCAGGATTTTTGTTCAAGGTTTCTAATCGTGGGTAAATTTTTACAAAGATAATTTTTGGCAAGACCAAGGAATAACACGCTGTCTCCTAAGGTCGGGAGCGGGATGTTACAATTTTTCTAGAGGATTATATCATTGAGAGAGCAAAAACAAACAATATTCAAGGTTGGGTTAGGAGGAGACGGGGAGGCTTCCTCAGCTCCGGCGTGTCTTCACATATCCCCACCGGTCCTTTGGTTTTTAGCTTGGCCGCCGTTGACTCTCACAGCACTGGTGGCTCATGGTTTTCATGTTTATCCCTTTTGTCAATCCCGTCGGAGATCTATGGTCTTTGCGTGAAGAGATCTTTGTTTCTTGAGTAGGAAATTTGATCGGGTTGAGTTTTGTCGCTGGAGGTAGCTTTTCCAAAGTCTGTCTTCAGCATTGGTGGTCGGTTTCTTTTTCTCTTAATAACGTTGGATCTGTGTGGTGTTGGTGGGTGAGCTATCCATAGACGAGTGAAGTTTAATCCTTTCTCGATGGATCTATTCCCTCTTTCTGCAATCGCGTTAGTGGTGGTGGCTGTGCTTAAGCTGTTAGAACGGTGGTCATGGTGCCTTCGTGTTTGGTGGTCTCCTCTTGTGTTGACTGTACAATCTTGGTTATTTAGATCTTCTTCTTTCGCTTTTAACATTTGTTTTTCCGGTGTGGTCTATTAGATAAGTTTAGTGGTATTAATATAGTTCTAGATTTAGCTTTTAGTTTAGGCCTTTAGTTAGATCTCTTGATCTTTTGCCTATTGTGGATTACTTAATCTCTATTCGGCTTCGTTCGGGTGCTTGGTTCTTTGGAACTTTGTTTGCTCCCGGGTTAGGGTTTGGATTCGCTCCTTCTCTGTACTTTGAAGATCTATTCATGGTCTGGTTTTTTATTGGGTTATATCGAGGTGTCTAATAGTCGTTTGGGTTATCGACTAATCCTTATTTGGAAGATTTATGTTCTTTCTTGCCGGTGTAGAAGCCTAATCTTCATTCTCGAGGTACTTATAATCGCTACAGGAGGTTCGCCACTTACTGCTGGTATGTGTGGTATGGCATTGGTTTCAATCTTCGATTTTAGGGTAGTAGTTCAGTGAGATCTAGTTTAGAGTGTCCTAGCTAAGTTTGTTTCGGGACTAGCTGAAAAAGTATCCCTCGTTTGGGCATTGTCTCCAGAAATATTCATGTGGTCCGCCGGCTTGAGAATTCCCTTACGTAATCAGGTACAAGAAAGGTAATGATAATGTAGTCGCTGATGCATTATCAAGAAGGTACACTCTTCTAAACACTCTTGAAGCTAAATTACTTGGTTTTGAACACATTAAGTCTCAATATGCTTCTGACTCCGATTTTGAGAAGATTTTTGCAGCTTGTGAGAAGTTTGCTCATGGGAAATACTATAAGCACAAAGGATTTCTCTTTTATAACAATTGTCTATGTATTCCTAACTCTTCTTTGAGAGATTTGTTTATTAGGGAAGCCCACGGTGGAGGCCTGATGGGATACTTTGGAGTGGACAAAACCTTGCAGGTGATGCAAGAACATTTCCATTGGCCTAACCTAAAGAGGGACATTGAGAAACATTGTGCTTGATGCACTACTTGTAAGTTGCCTAAGGCCAAATCACAACCCAACAATAATGCGGATTTGAGGTCAAATCCTTCTTAAGAAGGAGGGGATGATATAAGAATGGACCAACAGCTTGAACCGGAGCAAGGAGAGCTTGAGGAACTCAGACCAGAGGAGCTACAACAAGCTATAGTCTTACCAAATTGACCAATTACGTGAGCCAGAACACAAAGACTATAACAAGCCGTTGGCACACTGCCCAATCAAGCTGGAAGCAACCTTAGCTCTATAGCTAATCCAACCACGTTGGTTGTGATTCAACTAGCTAAGGGTTGCCTAAGGAAGGTGTATGCTCTTATACTCTTTTTCCATTGGTCTAGTTTTGTCCCAACTTGGGTTTTCTAGACAAGGTTTTAAATGAGGTAAGGTGCATACACTCTTTACCTTACAACCCCTTAGGCGACAAGCTTCACTTTCAAATGGAGGAGTTACTTTGTTAAGTTATGGGCTGAGACTTTTCTTTTAGCTTTTGGGCCTTTCCTTTATTTCTAGAAATCCATTAAGACATAAACCCTAGTTTTTTCTCCTATTTGTACTCGAGATCCTCCTCATTTGAAAGTATCAAAAAATTTTCTTACAAACTCTTTACTTCTTTGATCTGTATGGTGTGTAGTATCCATACTCTTGCTCTTCACTCTCGTGCGTAATATCCTGAGTGAGTGGAAGTTGAAGATCAAGAGTCTTTCGCCTCTCTTGATAATTCATTTCGATCCATACTTCATTTAAGTGTCTGTTCATCTTCACTCACATTCACCTTCAATCACTCATCCGATTGCGCTCAATACTTAGCATCATACTCAACATCGTCTTATCTATCTGCTGCTTAATTTTCGTTTAATTCCAAGCACTTTTGACTTGCCAACCTCTTGATTTTGCTCGTGGATTTCCCTAACTCTCATTAGGGGTGTATTACCTCAGCCATTGTACCTTCCATTTTGAATCTCATACTTCAATAAATTAATTTTCATGCTGGATCAACTGATTGGATTTGGTCTACAACTTCCTACCTAAAGAAGGCTAGGCCTAAGAAGGCTTATGCCTTAGATGGATCAAACTCTAAGGCCTAAGTCTATTTTCAACCTAAACTTAAATAAGTGGTCTTTTTGATTGAGCCCACAAAGTCGAGTATTTTCCTTCCTCTTTGGGAAGACATATTTCAAAAACCTTTAAGAAGAGGCATAAGGCATGATTGGTTACAGTTATAGTTTTGGAGTTTTTTTTTTTTTTGTAGTATTTACGCTCTAGATATTTTGGTTGTACATTCTTTTTGCAGTAAGTATTTTGGTTGTAGATTTTGTTTTGTTGAAATATGAAATTTATTGATCAATAAAAATGTTTATTTACAAGTGGTAGTAAAAAATAAACAGGTTGATAATAGAACCTGTTGTAAAAAGTAAAGAACAATCAATAATCTCAAACCATCGCCTCCGCAAGCCCTCAAACTTATGATTGCTTAGTAGTTTAGGGAGGATATACGATTTTTTATATGCTTGTTTATATGGCGATGATGGAAAGAGGAAGTCATTGGTGTTGAGCCATGGCTCCTCGATTTTCTCTCCCGCCAAATGCTATAAATTGTGGCCTGAAAAGCAAGCTTCAACAAGACTGCGTCAAAACGAGATCTGTTGAAAGTGACTATGAATGCTAATAATGTTTGCACAAAGCTCTATCTATATAGTGAAAGAATATGGACATGTAAAAAAAGATGGTCTCGTGTTTTATCCTTTCACCATATAGAACATTGACTTGGGTCTGACCCCATGCACGCATATGAGACCCAGTTGCCAATTAATCTCTCACGGCAAGCCATGAGATAAAAGAGAAATGAGGGACTTCATCTGCAAGGTAGAGGTGAGAGCCTTGAATCCGTGTAATAAGGCCAGAGAAATGTCTACAAAGTTGGGATCATTGGGGGCCAAGAAACATCATTGAGCACCTCTGCAACTTGGCATTCCACAATATCAAAAAGTATCTGGTTCCTTGCAGCCCTGTTAATCCAAAATCCTGCCCAAAGGAAGCCAATTTTCAAACCAAAAAGAATGTGTTTCTCTCATCTCCAAATTTCACAAGGGTAAAAGGAAAAGTAAGGTCTCCCAGTTGGGAAATTTTTTTCCCAAACTCAAGACATCTTGTGGTTGTAGACTTTTTGCTATAGGATTTTTTTTGTAAAATTTATATATTTGTGTTTTAGATTTTTGGTTTTCCAAAAAAATTTCTATAAATAAAAAAATGACTTTCCAAAGCAATGAGATTTAAAAATAATCCTAAAATATATATTTCACCTGTTCTAAACACTTTTTTTTGTTTTTTAGAGCAACAAGTACAATTAGTAATAAGATCCAAGCTCATATTTTCCTTTTCCTATTCACTTGACTTTTTCTATTCACTTGATGAAATACGAGAATTACTCCGAAATGGGATTGAGGACACCTATATTTTTGCAGTGATTTTTTTCTAGCTTTCTATAACCCTGTGCTAATGGGAAGCATGACAGAAAATCACGAGTATGAGTCAGGAATAGGTAGTTCAGGAAATTAGATTTACTTCCCAAATAATTCTCGTTACAGAACGGGACAAAAATTTTGAGAATCGGGAACGATACGGGAATTTTAAGACTCAAAATTTACTTCCCGAACTATTCCCAAAGTCTTAATAAATCAGGAAATTGTGGTACATGTACGGGAAATAGTTTAAAAAATACAAGTAATCAAAAAATTAAAAGTATTATTATAAATTATATAATCAATATAACGAAAATAACAATATATAAAAGATATACCAATATTCAATACACAAAAAATACAAAATTACATTTTTAAGATTTGTAATTAAATGACTAACAATACCACTTTTCTCTAGTAGTTGGTGTTGGGGAAACTCAAAGTAATTCAATAACTAAAGCCTTTACTGAGACGGATGGAAATGATTTACCAAAAATACTAGTATATCCATATTGAATAGTTTGTAATCATTATAAAGTTGTGAAAATTAAAGTCAAATATTGTTATAAGTTTGATCTTAATTATATGAAACATATATTATTTGAAATTAATATATTTTACCGTTTTGTTAACGTAAACAAATACCCAATAGGAATTAAGGTAATTTCCGAACCCATTCATGACCATTTCCCTTACCCGTTTGGATATTACTTTTGGATCCAAACGAGAAATTAGAATTTCCTATTCCTGAAAAGTATGGTAATTCTGGGACGGGTACATGACAGAACAGGACGGGAGTCATGATATACATAGGGCAAGCTTTCTAATCGAAAATTTATCTACATCAAGCTCATGCTTTGATATAGTTCTCTCTATTTAACATATCTAAGCACTTTTGAACTTAGGTGTATGCCGAATAAAAGTAAACTAATGGGAGTGTTCACTTTACAAATTGTTAGGCATTAGGGTTTGATTCCTCTCTTTAAAAAAGAAAAAAAGATTTTAAAAAGTGAGTTTTATCTCTAGATTGAATTTTGTTAATCTAATTGATAAAAAAAAAAAAAAAACTTAGTTGTATAGAATTAAGGTGACTTAAAATTTGCGTATCTTCTGAATTAAATAAGATGGACAATCAAAGTCACTGAATGTGCAGTTAAGTTCATTGAATCTATAACTTTATTACATGTGTAAATGAAGGAATATTCTGTAGGTCTTTCATAGAACCTTATTTTTACTTTATACGATTTATTATGATGGCTTGTGGGTTTATTGATTTTCCAATTCATAAAAGAAATTGTAGAGCTATAAAATTCTGCATCCAAGAAACAGACCATGATCCTAGTCCTCTGATTTATGTGATTTCAGTTCGTTTTATTCTTGTCCGACGATCAATAGGCTACCTTCAAAATAAAATATTTTTATGGATTATAAATCGAGTGATTATAATAGTCCAATCCAATAAATCATATAATTTGCTAAAATAGTCAAACATGTTGATAATTACCATTATAATCTTTGTACATCATTATATATTTTTTATGTCCTTCTTTTTTTGATAACAAAAATGTTATTACAAAATTGTCATTAATAGATTATTTACATCAGTTAGTATAAATCTACGTGATATCTAACTTTGTTGTAGGTTTATTTCTCAAATGTAGTAGGTTTATTGGTTCCTTTAAAGCAGATCACTTGCCATTTGTTGTATAGTTAGATTTCATTTGATAACAAAAATATTATTACGTAGCTATCAGTAATGAATTATCAGGTCAGCAAATACAAACCTACAAGATATCCTACTTTGTTATAGGTTTATTCCTCAAGTATAGTAGGTTTATTAGTTTTTTCAAGTAGGGTTCACTAGTTGTCCTTTGTTGGAGAGTTATTGTTCTTTTTTTTGTAGGTTTAGTTTCTCTTAGTTGTAGATTTATTAGCCTTATGTTGTAGAGTTATAGTTCATTTTCTGTAAGTTCAATTTCTCTTTATTGTAGATTTATTAACCTTTTGATGTATAGTTATTTAGCCTTTGTAGTAAAGTTTTTTTTTTTATAATTTGTCGTGGGTTTGTTTAGCATTTGTTATAGAGTTAATTCGCCTTTTTCTAGTTATTGACCCTTTTGTTGTCAATTTATTTCTCTTTTGTTGTAGAGTTATTTAGCTCTAATTCTTTTAGGTATAAAGCCAGTTTTCGACTATACCACTGAAAACTTTGATTATTCATCCAAGCAAGAGTTGAACTCATCACCTTCACCTAAGAGATTTACTGTTAGACAATACTTTGTTGATAAAATTATAATTAAATGAGAATAAACTAGTATATATGTTTTTTACCAACTCCTAATACTCACATGATAATGAACTACTTTTAGTAGTTACATGATCTTTGTATACTATGTGCAGGGCCGGCCTTGAACCAAGGCCAAAGAGACATGGGCCTTATGCCTCTGATTTTGGGAGGCCTCCATTTTTTATACAATTCATATACATACATATGTAAAACGCTTAGTGTACAATAATTCATATAACAATGGATAACATGTATAAGAAAGGTTAGTGAGATCCAAATTAAAAAAAAATTAACTGAAAAATCCTATATATTTCCTAAGTACTTTTGGCTTGTAGAGTAGACTCTTGAGTTTTCTTCTTCCTTTTCTTCATTCTCTGTGCCTTTTTGTTGCTCTTTTTTTTAAGCTTCTTCTATCATGATAGGTATTTAGATGATTTTTCCCAGAAAACAACTAGAAGAATAATTTTTCAAAAGGACTTAGTTATTATTAGTTTGAATTGTTGTTTTTGGTATTTTCTTAGCTATTTTTTTTTACTATATTTTTGAAACTAGTTTCACGTTTACGTATATGATAAGAGCGGAAAAGGACCTCAATTTTCTAAATTGCTTATGGCCTCCATATCAGGACCGACACTGACTATGTGAGTCATTCCTTCTTAGAGTTATAGAACATGTATGTTTTCCTTAAATATTTAGTGAATATAGAACACTATTTTATAGAAGTCAACAATATAAATGTAATATATATGGCACTAAAATGAAAAACGAAAAACTAATTTAATATAGCATAACTAATTTTTGAATAACAATTTTAATTAATTCATCAAATCACTTGGGAGACAAATTTGAAAAGTGGTCAAAATAATACAAATATAGTTTACATTTAATTAAAAATGAATTGTATGTATGTAGTATATAGTGAATTCTTAATAACTTATTTTCTTAGGTTTTTTTTTTTTGTATGACAACAATTAGATCAAAAAAGTCTGATCCATAACCTATAGCTCATATCCCACTTCCTAAAATCATTTTTTTCTTACACTTGTAGCAGAAAGGGATCGAACTCTCGCACCAAAAAATTTATAAAAAGATAACTACCACTTATCAACCTATCTTCAGCACGTATTTTTATTTAATATGTACGTAATAAATATTAGCTACAATTAGCCTTTTTAGTATATTAAGATAAAATATAGACACCTTTAAGTTGGTTTGGTTATAAGGACCATTTAGCAGGTTTCTAGGACTTGAGTTTCTTTCTTAAACAGGACGTATACATATATCTTTATTGTTTAACCAAATTTTAAACGCTTGAATAGATCTCAAAATGTATACTAGTTCTTCCTAAAATTTATCTTTGAATCCGAAATTTTAGGTTACATAAAGTTATAATTTATGTGACCTATATTGCTAATGTGGATTTGAATTAAAGGAGCTCAAATAATTTTTTTGATCAGGATATAGTGGTTTTGAGTTTGGGTTAATTAGATTTATTGAGGGGGGTGGTTAATATTACAAAATGCTAAAAAACATATTTATTAAGTAAATTTTATGCCGATCTCTCATAGAAAAGTATAGACTTTCTTTTTTTTACTAATTATTTATAAAATACAGTGGTGGAATATGTTTGTGAAATACTAAAACCAGCAGAATACAAAAATATCTCTAGAAATATAAGCGCCCCAAAAGAGGGAAGTTTTTTGAAACACAAATACTAGAACAAACGAAACAAGAAAAAGAAAGGTAGAATGACTAAGGACATAGACCTTGAATAAAAGCTATCCAGGGCTCGATGATTGAACTCACTACAAAGCTGATCGAAGCTAATACAAATGACGAAATCTCCTGTAGCGATTGGGTGCACCTCTCGAATGAAGAATTAGGCATCTAAACCGGTGACAATGAATCTAAGAGCCAGAACTGCGCGAAGCCACGAAAAGAAGCTTGACTAGAGGCAAGACCGAGACAAACTAAATGGCAGAAATTGACAGAAGAACAAGTCCTATAACTTCCAGAAATGGCAAATCAGAGAAAGAAATCGACTAATTTGACGCCTCAATAGAACCCATGAGAAAACCAGACCTCAATAAGGTCTTGAGCGTGCAGACAAGGAGCGAAACCACCTCAACTCGGAACCCGAACTCAAACAAGTCGAGCAAATGATCGAAACCGAGAATGAGACACATCGAACTCGGATAAATAAATACCAAGAATCTGAACCACATCAATATCTAACCAAATCTAGATATGAAACTAAAGCTTAATACAAGCTTAAACTAGATCCAATACCTAAACCTTCAACCGTTTCACTAACAAGGGCCTAGACAGTGAATAGAGGCAAGAAAAAGGAGAAAACCGACAATAGAACCACAGGGTAGACAACGGCAAGCCGTCATCAGACCGGATCTACACCACCACATCCAAACCCTAATCACAAACACCACCCCAACCACCGTAGAACTTATTGGAAACAAGAGGAAAATGGGACAAGGAACTTACAAACTAAAACTCAAAAGTTTCCTTTTATAATGCCGTGGTAACCGCCAAAAAAGAAAAAACGCAAAACCAAAGTTTTGTTTCTCTCCAGAGAAAATTTTATCTTTTTTGGAAAAAGTATAGGCTAAAAATTAGATATATTATGTCACTATTAAATGTCAAACATAGAAGTATGTCCTCATCGTCTAATGAACTTTTCAAAGGTTGAATAAACAATTATACTACAAATGAATAGAAGTTGAGTTGGTACGTACACCCTACTTAGCTCTCTCCGTATTTAAGTATATTTTACTATAGAAAAAGTTATCATGTCGTTTCATTATCAAAATTTCAACCAAATTATTATTTAGAAGATTCTTTATTTAAATATGAAAATATTATCAAATACTAGCCGATGTATATTTTCAACTATATTGAATCCATAAAACTCATTTATAATTTATATTCTATTATCGTAAAACACAATTAACTGGAATCAAAATTTGATGAAAAAATTGATTTATTGCTGGATTGTAGTTGTTCTACATCGGAAGTTGGGATCATTATAATATACTATTATAAGATAATGGTCTCTACACTCATCGCCAATTGATTTTGAGTTGGAAGCTCATAATTTAACATGATATCAGTGCCCATGATTCTGGCCCAACAAACACACTACTAAAAGTCTGTTGTGAGTTTGGCCCAACATGCATGTATCATGTTGATGTGTATGTTGTGGTGTTTCGAGATATTTGGTTATACCACCTATCATCTCGAGGGGGTGTGTTCGAATGTAATTGTCCCATGTAAACCATATCTCAATAGCAGCCCAACAACAAAGCACTTCAAGACTAGGCCCATTAAGTACGACTACCTACAAAGGTAGTCACCCAAGCACGACTACATACAAAGGTAGTCACCCAAGCGTGACTAAAGATTGAAGAATGGGAAAGCACGACTACTTGCAACGACTACTTGCAACGACTACCTGCAACGCCGCTTGCAACTCCATCACATCATCCAAAAGCTGCAAATATTAACATTAGAGATAAGGAGATCAAAACACAAAATAAATTTACAATCCTCTCCTCCGAGTTCATTTCTTAGTTTTCATTATTGTAAATTCTAGGTCCTTCTTTTGGGTTTCCATTTAAGAAACTCCAACCCGTACACAATAATCAAGTTCTTGAGCAATACAAATCTCTTTCTATCAACGTCTCGGTTCTTTTACATGGTATTAGAGCGCTTGAAACCCTAACAGGTCCCTCAATGGCAAATCTACATCCTCAAGAGCAAAATCTTCTAAATCCTCAAAATCCTTACCCTTTCCCTAGCAATATTCATATTGTCAGTTCAGTCACCTTAAAATTAAATGATACCAACTATTTGTTGTGGAAAACTTAGTTTGAGCCTCTGTTATCAAGCCAAAAATTATTAGGCTTCGTTAATGGCGGTGTCATGCCACTTGATGTCAACGCTCCTGAGTATGAAGCGTGCTTTTGTACTGATCGACTCATCCGTTCTTGGCTCTTCGGAACATTATCAAAAGAAGCCCTGGGTCACGTTCATAACATAGCTTCTTCTCGCAAAGTTTGGCTTTCTCTTGCAGAGAATTTTAACAAAAGTTCAGTAGCTTGTGAGTTCTCCATGCGCCATAATCTCCAGCTCCTCATAAAGTCAAGGAAAATTTTTCAACTTATTGTCGAGAATTCAAGACTATATGTGACTCTCTTAGCTCCATTGGAAAACTTGTTGAAGAATTTATAAAAAACTTTGGATTCCTAAACGGGCTTGGTAGAGAATATGATCTTATTATTGTTGTCATTCAAAGCTCACTCTCCAAGTTTCCTCCTCCCACCTTCAATGATGTTGTCTCAGATGTTCAAAGTTTTATATCAAGCTTTAGTCTTATGAAGACAACACCACAGTCAATCCTCACATGGCATTCAACACTCAGCACAACCCAACGTATAGGTCCATCAACACTCAGTTCGAGCAAGGACAAAGATGAAGGGGTAACTTAAATAGAGGTAGAGGTGGATACTCTACAAGAGGCAGAGGATTCTCTCAACACCAAACAACTTATAACAACTCAAATAATCGGCCCAGATGTCAGATATGTGGAAGACTGGGTCATATTGCACTCAAATGTTACAACCGTTATTATAACAATTACCAAGGTGGAGATCCTCCTCAAGTCTTCACTGCTCTTCAAACCACTGATGACACTGGATGTGATTGGTATCCTTATTCGGGTGCATCCACTCATGTGACTGCTTCTACATCCAACCTCACAGCTTTCACTTCTTACTATGGGATTGAGTCAATCATGGTTGCAGACGGTAACACACTTCCTATCACTCATGTAGGATCTACAACCATCTCCTCGCTCACAGGTAACATTGTTTTGAATGAAGTGTTGGTCTGTCCTGAAATAGAGAAGTCTCTCTGTGTGATGATTTTCCTTATGGAGTATTTTTCAATGCTAATAGTGTTTATGTTATTGATTTGAACACTCAAAAAGTGGTGCTAAGGGGGCCTCGAAGTAGAGGCCTTTATGTGTTGAAGGACCATGATCTTGTAGCTTTATATTCTAACCGACAGTGTGCAGCAAGTGAAGATGTTTGGCACTACCGTCTAGGACACACAAGCTCATCAGTTCTTCAACAACTCAAACTCAGCAAGGGAATAGTCTTCAATAAGAGCAGCACTTCCCCTGTGTGTGAGCCTTACCAGATGGGGAAACATTCTAAGTTACCGTTTTTACATATTCAGTCTCGTGTTTTAGCTCCCTTAGATTGAATTCACTGTGATCTCTGGGGACCCTCTCCTATTATATCCAAACAAGGTTTCAAAAATTATGCGGTGTTTGGGGATGATTATTCAAGGTTTACATGGTTTTATCCTCTACGACTCAAGTCAGAATTTTTCTCAGTGTTCGCTGTTTTTCAAAAAATAATTGAAAAAATTAATTGAATTCAAAGATAAAGGTCTTTCAAAGTGATAGTGGTGGGGAATTTACAAGTCGATAACTTAAAACAACATTTTTTAGAACAAGGTATAAAACATCTCATGTCTTGTCCTTACACTCTGGAGCAAAACGGAACTGCAGAACGAAAGCATCGACACATCACCGAACTTGGTCTCTCTATGCTCTATCATAGCCACACACCTCTTCAACATTGGGTTGAAGCATTCTATTCTGCAGCCTACATCACTAACCTTCTTCCATCTTCTCAATAATCTCAGTCCTCATGAAACTCTCTTTCAACAAAAGCCTAATTACTCATCTCTTCGCATCTTTGGGACAGCGTGTTACCCTCATTTGCATCCTCTAACTGATCACAAACTTGAGCCATGGTCCATTCAGTGTGTATTCCTTGGATATGCTCCTCAACACAAAGGATACCGCTGCCTTCATCCTCCAACTAGTAAAGTCTATATCTCACGACATGTTGTCTTTGATGAGACTACTTATCCATTCAAAAATCAGTATCAGCCTCTTATCCCTCGTGATGAATTGGCACTTCTCAAGACTTGGCAATCTACTCTTCTAGCTATACTTCCCACTCAGAAACCTCCCACACACTCTCATATTCCTTGTTCTTATTGTCCTCTATTCACAGAGCATTATCAAGACATAGTGATAGAATCATCAGATATAGAATCTTCTTCGCTTGTTTCTACCGGCATAGATACAACTTCTTCATCCACTGTTGCCACAGAGACAACTCTTCCTCCCAACCTCACAGATTTCACAGAACCAGTAGCATCACCTGCAGACAATACATCTTTGGTCAATGTACAACCCATGATAACTCGATCCAAAGCTGGTGTTTATAAACCCAATCCATAGTATGTGTTAAATGTTTCCAGATTTTCTACTAAAGAACCTATCTCTATCTTTGCTGTTCTAAGCCATCATAGCTGGAATCAAGCAGTATATGATGAGATTGGAAACATACATATGCTGCAAACATGGACTCTAGTGCCTACTACCGATGACATGAACATACTATGTTGCAGATGGCTATACAAAACTAAGCTAAAATTAGATGGTTCTGTAGATAAACTCAAAGTTAGGCTTGTGGCTAAAGGTTTTGATCAAGAGAAAGGGGTCGATTACCTTGAAACCTTCAGTTCCGTAGTTCGAACTGCCACAATTCGATTGGTTCTAGACATAGCTGTCTCCAAAGACTGGCCCATCAAGCAAATCGATGTCTCAAACACCTTCCTTCACGGTGAATTAAA
Organism: Lepidium africanum; assembly: GCA_900406405.1. NCBI lineage: Eukaryota > Viridiplantae > Streptophyta > Magnoliopsida > Brassicales > Brassicaceae > Lepidium > Lepidium africanum. Next base: position 96,689 of record OVAX01000038.1, read on the forward strand.
AGAACTTGTTTTTATGCTTCAACCACCTGGTTTCACGGATCCCAGTCGACATACACATGTCTGCAAGCTCACCAAAGTGCTCTATGGCGTTAAATAGGCTCCACGTGCCTGGTTTGATACATTCAGTTTCTTCATTCTTGAATTTGGTTTCTCTTGCTCAAAATCTAACCCATCTCTATTTATCTATTACAAATCTGGTCAAACTATTGTGTTACTTTTATATGTCGATGACATCTTACTAACTGGTAGCAATGGAGATCTTGTTCAAACCCTTTTAACTACTCTTAATACTCGGTTCGCAATAAAGGATTTTGGACCTCCAAGATACTTCTTAGGCGTTGAAGCTCAAACTCACTCTTAGAGGGTGGAGGTGTTTTTGGAGTTTTTTGTGGTGATTTTGGGGATTTTTTTTGGGGGAAGATTTAGACTACATGGTGGAGGAGGGAGTGGTAAGGAAGAGGAGGGCGGATCTGAGGCTACAGCGAAGATTAGGGGGATCCACAGAGGTAATATGAGCAGTAATTTGGTTTTTTGGGACCCATTGAAGAACAACAGATGGACACTAAGAGCCGGTATGGCCTAGTTCGTGGCAGTATGGACATGATGAAGGTAGCCATGGGTACACAATTTTGATAAGCATGATAGAGCCGTCATCTTTCTCCAGTTCAAGAGAGTCTGGGAGAAGAGCAGAGAGGTCTACCAATATTTTTACTTCGGCTTCAGAAATGGATGAGAAGGGTTTAGCTTCCAATAGGTGCCCAATAGATGAGGCAATGTGACTGAGACCTTCTGAGGTGAGGAGGTCAAAAGGTATATCCCGTAGCTTGGCCCAGATTGGAGCAAAATGCAAGGAGGGTGGGTTGAGGGAGAAATTGGGCTTCCATTCAAAGATGAAGAAGACAGGCCTTGCCACATACCAGAGAGATTGATTCAACATATGAGACCAAATTTTTGGAGAAGAGATTTGAATCTGGAATGCATTCCTCTCCAAATGGTGCACATAGATTCTTTGACCTTTTCCCCAAATGGAGGAGGTTTCCCATATAAGAGAGCTACCAGACAATTTTTATGGAGCTTAGCCCCATGTTCAAACACTGAATTTGGGATTTTGATCCTAGTTTGGTCTTGAAGAGAGATAGAACAAACAGACTTTTTTCAGAGCATTTGAGGCAGGTTTTGCCCGATTTACCCAAGATTCAAGAGAGAGGGAGGGATTTAGGGTGGAGAGATTGGAGAATGGAAGAGGTTGTCGGGATATGGGTGGGGAGAGGGGGCTTTGGGTGAGGTGGAGGAGACAGGTGGGTTGGGAGAGGCAAAATTGGTGGAAGATTTGAGGGAAATAGAGGGAAATCAGAGAGGTTAAGCGGTGGGACGGGTTCAGGCGGCTGGGCCGGAGGCGAGAGAGGCGGCGGGAGCTGCTGGGGTTCCGAAGGTTGGGGTCTCGAGAGGAGAACTCATCTTCTCTCTTTTTAGTAATTACATCGTTGCAAGTTTTTGTTTCAAGGAAGATTCGAACCGAAAAGTGGTTTTTACTCACCACTCGACCATGCCCAACACAATTTGATCTTTTTTACATAAATTTTTGAGATTAAACCTTGTGTTATAAATAATGTATTTGAGAAAACCATAAACCATCATCATGAGTCTTTGTGTTTCCATGAATATGAATGATTAGATCATACAAATTCTTGGGTCGGTTATGGTAAATTACGTTTGAGTTAGTCACATATTAGGAGTTAGATTTGACTTAACCGCAGATTTAGCTATAGATTTATGTAAAGTTTTCTTGACGACTGAGTAATGTATTAAGAGCTAAGTGAATATTTACTTCTGATTTTATGTACATATAACTTATGCAAAATACATATTCTTGCCAAGGAGCTTATGATCTAGTAATTTTTTTTTCAAAAGGTTTTGGGAAATCCTAGGTTCAAGTATATAATACATTTCTTCAAAAAAAAAAGTATTAGTCAGATAGATAGATGGTTCGATTCCCACTTGAAATTTGTTGCACTGCCTTTGAATTAGCCGGCTCTATATTTCTTTGGATTATGCAAGGTTCCCACTCAAAAATTTTAATTTAATATTTTACATAATATCAAGTGTACAAAATATATAACATATTAAGTCTATGTATCTTGTCTTTCATCTATAGTTTTTACCTTACTATAGTTTAGTATATATAGAATTCATTTTATATTTTTTTTCTAACCATAAAATTAGAAAATTAAATTATCAATGAAATTAATTAGCAAACATACAATATTTTCATAAGTTTAATTAAAAAATAAATACTTTAAACAATCTACTATGTGGAAAATAAAAATAAGCATTATGAACAAAAAAGAACCAATAGGAATGTATTGCTAGGATCAATGAGGTGGCATAATCTCACACCGTTGGATGTATGCCTCTAATATAAAATTAATCTTATAACCCCACGATTTTTCTTCCTTCTTTCGCTTAGACCCTAAAATTTTCTGCAAAAAAACGTTTCAGTTTCTTCTCTTCACTTGTAAATTGAAGTCGATTTCTAGCATAATTTTTTTTTGCTCTCTTATGCATGTAGCTCTCTCATCAGCTCCAGATCTCATGTTCCTCTTCTCGTTGGTAATTTATCGGATCCTAATGTATACATTGAAGCATTTTTCTGTTTATCTTTTTGTTTGATCTACGAGACCCATTTCGGGAGCTAATTCCTCCAATCTCAGATTTTTTACTTTTCTAATATATGCGATTTGATAAACATGCTTTTTTACTCATTATCATTTTTATGTGTGAGGAGAAGCATTGTGTTAGCGAAGCAACTCTCTTACCCTTTTCGGTGACGTTTAGTTACTTTCTTGGAGTTGATTGTTTGATTTTCTGAATTATACATAATTTTTCCCTACTTGTAACCAAAGGACTTTATTTTGCTTATGTGGTTATGATAAGTCAGCAATTCCTTTGACATTGATGATTTAAGAGAGATTGTGCTAATGTGAGTTTGGGATGTGGAGGTAACGAAAGTGGCTAAGAGAGTTGAGAAGAAGAAAGGTAGTCTCTAGAGTAAAGACTCTAGCAGAAAAGGAAGGTTCAAGAGAACCATTTAGTTTATTAAGCTATGTCGTTTAATGAGAAAGGCACTATGTTGCTATTTTAGCTTATGTGTAAAGAGGAACTGGTTATTTAAACCAGAACCCTAAACTATTTCGATTATCAATGAATTAATCAACAAACTATTACTCTCCCAATCTCTTCTTCTACTCTTCAACTCTCTTCCCTTTTCTTCAATGTTTGATAAGTGCTAGACTTATCAAATGGTATCAGAGCATATGCTCCTCTCAATCGTGGGTGTAACGAAAATGAGGTTTACTTCTCAAGATTACAATCTGATGCGACTGATGATTGATCGTTTGGCTGACATGCAAACTACCATTCGTGAAATGAGAACTACCGTTCCTGAAATGAGAGTGATTTTGAATCAAACAAGTGATATGTCTCTTGGAAGTTTTGTGGAACAGGTGGTGGACAACACAAAGCCAGAAATCTCAACGAAACCAAGTGAGACTCCTTTTGGACATTTCATCGAACAGATGGCAAGCTGTAATCCAAACCCCTACTTCGACTTTAGTGATGCCCTCTCATGGCCCAAGCTTGGTGAGGAAATGAACCCTAACTTTGACTTCGGTGATGAAACTGCATGGCCCAAGCTCGGTGAGGAAATGGAGATTATCAAGGAAGGTGAGATTCTCTTGAGAATTTCGTCGAGCAGGTTGTGAGCAGGGCAAAGCCAAAACGAATCCCAACATTCGGAGCTAAGATTTCTCTAGGAGGGGAGCTCATGATCCCATAAGACGTGTAAGGAAGCTTAAAACTCAGACAAAGAAACCAAGCAAGCTTCATCAGGTAAGATCTATCAAGGACCTAATGTTTATATTTGATGGTGGTGTCACGATGGGAAAACAACAACTTCTTTCGCCTGGAGATGGAGCTGATCAGGTGTGGAGCCCTGGTGGGAGATTTGGAAATGATAATGAAATTTGGGGAAATTTAAACAATATGGAGGTTGTTTGTGAGGATAACAAAATATATATAGCTCAGATGGATACTCAGTTTCGAGTGTGGAAAACTGGTGGATTATTTGTTGATCATATTGCGTGGAACTGGTTAAAAGAGGGATACAAACAAGATAGAGAGTTGATATTACCACCGTATTCGCAATGGCTAATGACTCTACTGAGACTACTGGGAAGAAGGAAGGTAACATAGCCACTCTAGGCTGGGAGACTAATGATGTTTTAGCTGCCACTGAGAAATCTGTAATTGCGGGAGCTGTTAAAGGTGGAGTAGTCAAGGAGGTTGAAACTGACGGAGGTTCTTCTTCTTTCCTGTCCAAGTGTGTGGTGAAGGATATTCAGGATGATAACAAACTTTTTAAGCCAATCTATGATAAGCAAGATGGTGCAGATGGCTTCGTCTCTAGCGGAGAGTGGCTTGTTCTTGAGAATTATCCATTCCTCGAGAAGCTCAAGATGAAGGGGTACGATGTAATTTACATGGTTGCAGTTGTTTCCCTTTTGTTCATTGTGTTCATTGATGGAAGAACAAGAGAACATCAAGACAAATTTGAACAAGGTGAAAATGAGGACCGAGTGAGAGAATTCCACCTTGCGGACAAGGTAGGTCATTATGGCAATGAAACAAGCTGTGGTTACTGACACAGTAAAGAAGAAAGAAGAGTTGGTGGTGAAACAGATAGACGCCAATTACAAAGTTAGAATGGGATGTAAGGAAACAATTACTTACACTTCTGTACTTACTGCTAAAAGCAAGACTGCTTGTGATTTTAAAAAGAATCAGAAAAGAAAGAGTGTAGGTATCGATTTTGCTGATGTTGATAATGACTGTGCCGCTGTGGAAAATTAGGAAACTATCTACATTTTCTACAAGTTTGTGGAGAGGGAATGGCTGAAGTTCAAGGAGACGAAATTGGAGAACTACAATGAGGATTCAGCAATCATCTCAGTGAAGAGGATTAAAATTGATGCGATTGATGAGTACGCTTTTGCTCAGCTCAAGGAAATTGAGAGAAAAAAAGCTTGTGTCAATAACCAAAGAAGTGGAGAGAAAATTACCTCATTGGGTGATTAAGGATGGTTCTGCAATTTGCAAAACATTTGACACTTCAGAAGTTGAGTTTGACCAGAAAAAGGAAATGAAAAATCTCTGGATACTCATCGTCTTCTTCATAGCTACATTCCTCATCATCGTTGAAGTGATTGATATCAACGACAAAGGTGACCTCTTCTTTGACTTGTTTTTTGCTGAGATTAAATTCAGTAGTGGAAATGTTGAAGTGAAAAGTATCATTCACGGTGGTTCCTTTATTAACATGGTGATGATTGTGTGTGGTGCAAACTTTAAGTTTGAGGATCCTAATGGGAACAATTGTTTTATGGAGAGGTTGTTGAGTGAGTGTCTTAATGATTTTGGGAAGCCGTTCTTGGAGGTGAAATCTGAGTTTTGTAAGGTGGAGTCTCATGAAGTGTTTATAATTGAAGAGTTTAACATGGATCTCTTAAGGAAAGGTATGAAAACCGTTGAGAGGTTTCTACCTCTTGCTAAAAGGGAAACGTTGGTGATATGCTGTAATTCAGCTGTGGTTATGTTTCTTTATAAGATAAACCAAAAGAAGACAACAAAGCTAGTTCAAGAGATCACAGGTTTTGCAAATGAATTCGCTTTTGAGACAAACTCCTTGAAGAAAACTGTTCGTGTGTATGGGACAGAAAAGTAAGAATTTGATAGGTACAAACATTGGCTCAAATAGTAATGAATATAAGTTTAAGGCAGCGTGTGGCATATGGTTCTTTAAAAGGGACCTTCAATGCTTTATATCATGTTACTCAGATTACGCTGCCATGATTGGAGGAATGTATATCTTAGCTGATCAACTGACAGCGGAACTTGGAAGAGCCCTACTTTAATGTTTTGAGTGGAAATATCTGCAAAAGTTGAGTGAGGGGTATCTTTTGGTGCACCTTGAGGACAAGGTGTATTCTATTGGGGGAGGTATTGATAAGTCAGCAATTCCTTTGACATTGATGATTAAGAGAGATGGTGCTAATGTGAATTTAGGCAGTGGACGTAATGAAAATGGCTAAGAGAGTCGAGAGGAAGAAATGTAGTCTCTAGAGTAAAGACTCTAGCAGACAAGGAAGTTTCAGGAGAACCGTTTAGTTTATTAAGCTATGTCATTTAATGAGAAAGGCACTACGTTGCCGTTTTAGCTTATGTCTAAAGAGGAACTGGTTATGTAAACCAGAACCCTAAACTATTTTGATTATCAATGAATTAATCAACAAACTACTACTTTCTCAATCTCTTCTCCTCTCTTCTTCTACTCTTCTTCTACTCTCTTCCCTTTTCTTCAATGTTTGATAAGTGCCAGACTTATCAGGTTATTATTTTGTTATTCATTTACAGTGCTGTAAGATTAAGATCTCATAACGCACATGATGATTGTCATGTGGAGTTGCAAGGTTTTTCTTCAGTACATCAATAGAGTCTCTCTTGGAAGTGATGATCGTTTGTGAGACTTTAGGGCGTGCATAGATTTCAAACTCTAGTTCCGGTGGTGATTTTCGTGGAAGAAACGGTCAACAAGTGGGATAGAAGATCGGTAGTGGGTTTCATGATCGACATAAGAGATTATCCAGTAGTTTCAAGACGGCCTTCTTCCTCGACATCGATCGGAAACTGATCTGGCGGTGCTTCTTGGGTGGTTATGCGGCGGCTACGAATAGGAGAAATCCTACTCATTAGGTCAAACATTTGTTTGGGCCTCATACATATAAGCCCATTATTTTTTTTTTATGGAATCCAATGTACTCGTCCAATGAACTTTTTTTTAATAAAAAGCCTTTGGACAAGAAAAAATCATTTTTTAATATATCAAATATTAATTAATATATAAAAACAATATTCAATAACTAAATTCCAAATATTAAATAAAGCAAATTTGCAATATATAAACTAAATTGTTGATACATAAATCATAACAAATATTAATTGCTATTTTATACTTTACATTTGCAAAATATAAAGCGCTATAAGTAATAAATATATCGTGGCAAAGCAAAAAACCACTATCTAAAGTGTCAGACCTATTATCGCGGACGATGTCAGAGCGCTTAACTAAACGCTATCATATCGTTAGATGCATTTTTCGGACGCTAGCAAAACCCGTTTTTCCTGTAGTGCACTAATATGATATAGAAGATCTTGGTCCTTTCAAATATAAATGTTTAACATGAGCTTTGAGTGTCCGACTAATTTTCATAAGCCTAGACATATAGATATTCAGCTCGGGTATATTTAAATTTCGGTATAGATATTCAGCTCGGATATTTCAAATTTTGGATATTCGGTATTAGGGTCTATATTTTCCTGAACCAAAAGAAAATACTTATGGTTGAGTTATTTATTTATTAATGAAATCAGAAGTTGTAGATCTATGATGGCTTTTGAAGAAGTATATGGACAGTAGAATATATCTCACCCTTGTCAACTTTACTAACTCAATGGCTTTTTTTCATTTCATTTTAATAACTAACTCAATGGCTTGTGACCAAATATATACTCTTTCTCTACAGTTTTTTCTTTCTTTAAACGTACTATGTTCTATATTTAAGTTTTGAGAGAATATGCTGACTTAGTTCTTAAATTATTGGATTTTCGAATGTAATATATTTTCGTCTCATGTCCATTAATTGAAAACCACAAACTAAAATATTACATTATTACCGAGTTGCTCTCAGTCTGGTGGTTAGGATGATCCAGCTAATGACTTGGTATCAGAGTTCGATTCCTACTTGCTGTATTATGGTAGCTTAAAAAATGATTTTAGGGGTGGGTTTTAGGTTATGGATCAGACCTTGTCGATCCAATGTTGACAAAAAAAAATTACATGATTTGCCAAATCTTCAAATGCAATCAAATAACTAATGGAAATATTACAAGACTTTGTCAGTTTTGTTTTCACTTACAGTAGAACCTTCATAAATTAATAATCTATAAATTAATAACCTCTAAAAATTAATAAAATTCTCTACTCTCAAATCTGACCAGTGTAAAATTTGATCAAATTTAATAAATTAATAAGATAATAATTATTTTGAAATCCTTATGTAAAAATATAGTTCCAATAATATCATAAATTAATAATCATCTAACTTTACATGCGTATATATATATATATATATATTTTTTAAAATAACCTGATATATCAATGTATGATTTTGATAAAATGAATTCAACTCTATAAAATAGTTGTCATGTTTTATTTTCAAATTATGATGTTGTACTATAACATGTCATAGAAATAACAAATTTTTTCTAAGTTTTCAATTTTTTAATTGTATCATTTTCATTGTAAAAATATTATAGGTTATTAAAATTAACCAATTGAGGTCATTAATAATAAATTTAAATATATATATATATATATAGTATCGTTAATCTATGATCAAAAATATTATTTTTTAAATATTAGATTTTCAGTTCCAAAATTATAATCAATGTTTTTTTTAAAAAAAAGAATATTTAACTATAAATTAATAAAGTTAATGATTTTTTAAAAGTTCCAACATTTTAATTTATAAAAGTCTTACAATATATTATTTATTCTTTAAATTTTAAAACTAATATTTCTGTCTGAAACTGTTTTTTGGAGTTTTTTTTGTTTAGACTTGTAGCCAGCTAATTAGCATTTCTCACTAATATAATGAATATAAATAACTAATGAAAATAATAGAATATAAGCGTTGACCCCTCTATTAAGGAAGTATAATTACTATATACTAAGAATGGTACTGTACTTGTCTACACCTAACTCACATGTTTTGAGTAAATAGAGGTAGGTCGGCTACGTCTGTCTGGACTGTCCATAACGAACAATTTTTTTTCTTGTGATCGTAGTGGATAAGTCCGCTAGGACCACAATCTATAAAACAATGTCTAAGTACTCTTCGTTAAATTTGGCGGACAAGCGGCCTAACCCACGAGCTTCATTTTTAATATTTTAATTTTGAATCTATTTGTTTAAAATAGATTTATAATGATGATATTAAACTTAAATAACTAAAAGTAAAGACTTTAGAAAACTCATAGAAAAAAAATGCACATGTATTGATAGTCCAATACGTATTAACATTAAATATATATGAAAAAATTATTTTTTATTAAGAAAATAACATTTAAATTTTTCACAAAAAAATAAATAAATTGGTAAAAAATTTAGAAAACCTTATAAAATATAATTTTCCATAATTGCTATATTATATGGGGAAATTGTAAAAATACCTCTCAAAATAGAACATTTTCATCATTGATCCTATTTTTGGATATTTTTAAAAAATACCTCTCATTAATGAAAAATGACCAAAATACCCTTAGATTATTATTTTTTTATATTTTATATATTTTTCAAACATTTTTCCTGTGAAACATTTTTTTCCCGCCAAAATTTTTTTTCCCGCCAAATTTTTTTTATAAATTTATAAGATATCTTATAAATTTATAAAATGTTTATAAAAAATTTATAAGGTATTTATAAAAAAATTTTAAGGTGTTTATAAAAATTTATAAGATATTTATAAAAAATTTACTAAGTGTTTATAAAAATTTATAAGATGTTTATAAAAATTTTTTAAAAGATTTATAAGCAAACTTATAAAAAATTTTGGCAGGAAAATTATTTTTTTGGCGGGAAATTTGTTTTTTGCAGGAAATTTTTTTTTTGTGAAAAACTAATTATTAAAAGAAAAGTTTAAAGGTAATTTCATCGTTTTTTATTTGTGAGTCCATTTTTGAAAAAAAAATTTCAAGAGGCATTTTTGCAAAGGAATACACTAAAAAGAGTATTTATTAAAATTTCTCATATTAGATTACAAAAAAAAACTATTGAAAAATTTCAAATATAATATTTGTATCATGTTTAACAATATACAGAATTTTGATTTCCTATTCGAACTTTTAAAAATCTTGATTCAATTTTTTTTTTGGAATATTTTAAGAAAAATGTATTGATTTATCTAATAAAGTATGTATTGTTATTTTTTAAAACAATAACACATAGCTTGCAGGTTGACTCGCAAATCTGTAAATAAAACCTGCTAGACCCGCAACCCGCAACAAGTTTGTCCGTGAGGCCCGATTTTCAGATGGACTAAAAATATATGTCTAGACTCACACGACCACAAATCAGGTTGGGCGAAAGTCGCGGGCATGTGACCCTCTTGACACCTCTATATGTCAATAGTTAAATCAATCAGACTCAATTACTAATCAAAATTAGCTTATAATCTACCAAATGTAGGTGAGAATGACTTAAACCCATGATGATATACTTATTAGCTGAATTATCCTAACCATCAGACTGAAAAGAGCTTGGCGGTCGTCTAACTCTCATCTAATGAATTCATTTAGACATATTATTTTGTCTTATATAGGCCTTAAATGCTATCATATTTCCACAATTCAACTAGATTAAGCTCATTCCATAAATTTAGCCGTTACCAATTACACATACAATAATTCTACAATTTGACAACAGTTTTAGTTATTTAAAATTGATACAAATATTTAAATAAATATAATATTAATTATAAATAACAAACTAAGTTGTATGTCGAGGTTTTCTCAGTCTGGTGGTTAGAATGATCCAGCTAACGACTCTGGCATCTAAGGTCTTATTCCTCCCCTTTACAATTAGGAATTTTAGGGAGTAGGCTTTATGTTATAGATCCGGCCTTATCGATCCAATGTTGACACAATAAAACTAAGTCATGTATCTCTTTGTTAAATATGGACATTCAGGACCATTATGTATGTAAATTAGGCTTTTCAAGTTTTCAAGTTTACGATTTCACTCATTTAACACCACTTCATACATATTTTCTAGATTGAGCTTGGTTTTCTATAGATTGGATATAGTTCAAACTATGACCACTTGTAACATATTCAATTTTTATGCGATATCTATCTGATACAGTTTTGGTCGGGTTCAAATTTCTGTTTGAAAAAAAAATCAAAACAAATTAAGATTTGATTTAAAAAGTCATAAAATTCAAAATTCAAATAAAACTTTGTGTATTTTTATTTTGTTCCAAAATAAGTGATAATATAATCAAATATATAATTATGATTTTGAATATTTAAATACTAATTTTTGATATAATAAAACAATAATTTTTAAGTATATAATTGTATTTGATGTGCTAGGAAGCATGTGACTCAGTTGGCTTTCTCCTGATCTAGTTCGGTACCTAGTGGTGAGTTTGAATCCTACCTAGTTGGAGAACTTTGGCTATGGATCGAGTCTTGTCGATCTAATTATTGTTGACAAAAAAATTGTATTTCATGTATTTTGGATACATCATTCAGTTCTCAGTTTATTGTTCTTATTGATAGATTTTGGCGTGAGATTTCTTTAAGACAATTCCCTAGTTACAGAAGATGTTAAATTGGTTATATGTATTCATATTTCAAGAGTCTGCGGTCATGATTCTTAGGGGTGGCATTATTCTAAATCAGGATGATATACTGTGAAGTCAGGTTATAAGATTGAAGAGACAAACTCGATAAATGTGGTGGGTTCTATGGGACCGAATTGGAGACTTTACACGCACATGCTTGGAAATTGAAATGTCTAGCAAAAGATAAAAATATTTATTTGGCAAGTGATTTCAAGTTGTGTGGCAGTTAAAGATAAGCTTTGAAGTTGAGGAATAATCTGTGATAATTCATTTGTTAATTGTAAACTGATGGAGAATCGATAAACCATGTCTTATTTGAATGCCTGCCAACTCTTTAGACATGGGCCTTATCAAACATACCAACAATTATTACTTGCTTCCTTGGTCCTTCAGTTTGGACTAATATTGATTACTTATTTTGGAAATTTTTGGACCAAGTCGATAATTCGGTTTTTCCATGGATTTTATGGCATATTTGGAAGGCGAGAAATGAAAAATTATTCTCGAATTCTGATAAAGACTCTAGGGACATTCTAAAACAAGCGGAGTTGAATGCAGCGGAATGGATTCAAGAAAAAAAAAAAATTAGATTCCACCTCTCATGAAGGTCATGTTGGTCGTGTGGTTTTAATTCCGTGTTGGGGTGAGGTGGCCTGCTCAATAGTGTCAAACTCGGCTTTCACTAGCTATCACTGTTTTGTGGATGGAGCATGACGTGCATTGGACTTATCTTCTGGTATTGGTTGGCATTGTTTCCCGGATTTTGTGGAGGGTGCTAGGTCGATCCTGAGAAGTTTATTAGCGCTGCACTCAGAAGTTGAAGTGGTCAAGAGTACCTCCTTTCCCTTGATATTTTGGAGGTAGATCTTGCGACAGATTGCTCAGATGTTTGAAGATGGTGTCTAATCCTGAAGATTAGCCTGCTTTCTACCCTTACCTAGAAGATTCTCAAGACTGAAGAGTTCATTTAGATGTTTCTCTTATCATGTAATTCCTTATATTCTGAATCATAAAACTGATTTTCTCACTTATAATTTTATAGGATAATTTTATGTTTTCAGACTCTTGTAACTTTGAAGTTCCTATCATTTTTTAATAAAATTTTAAGTTTACGGAAAAAGAAAAGGACATATTTGGCTTTTCACTTTGTTTGCCAGTTACATGGTATTTCTCGTATTGTGGAAAGAAGTCTAGAAATTTTTGATTTTGGAGATTTACGATTAACTTGAAACTTTATATCCAACTTCATATATATTTTTCTAAAGGTTAATTTTCTGAAAGAAGGAGCTTTGGGTGAAGTGGTTATAGTTACCATAATTTCCCGTTGAGTTCATAAACCAAGAAAGAATACCTTAACTTCGTATCAATCTCTTGAAGAGGTAATATTGAAACATGAGTTGCATCTTTTTATCTTTTAATGTTAAGAATATAGAGAAAGAGAGCATGAGGTATTTCACTACTCAAACTGAGGTAATATCTTCTATTTTAAAAGCCTCAAGGTACATGGAGCTTTATGATCTCACAAATGTATCTCTATACTTTCTTCTTTTTAACATAGATAGATTTATGATGTGGGGGATCCAAATGATGGCAACCACAAAGTATATTTTCTATACTGCTTTTATAGTAGGAAACAACTTACGGTCATAATACTTCTATAGAAGATAAGAGTTTAAGTTTAAGCTGTCATGACTCTTAAATACCATAATTAGAGACACATAGTAGATACAACCGTAAAAGAGATTTATAAAATTTATAAGGATCAAAAGGTAAAACTTAAAGAAAAGATGATTGTAAGAACATAGGACAACTGTCTTACTCCCCGGAGCCTTTAACAAGCCTTGCTCTTTATAGCACAAATCCTTAGAAATATCTTCGGAATATTCGATAACGTAATCTTTATAAAATTACTTAAAATATTACATTACAATGACTCCTTAATTCAACTTTTATTTTATTTTACAACCATGATCAATCACCACTTGGAAAACGACCAACACCTTATTAGAATATGTACGATAATATATGTTAAACTCTCGGCTTTCTTTATTCTTACAAACTCAAAACATCAAAGTTTGACATAGTGCTTAAAATGATAACGTCCCAACAGCAAAACAAGGAAATACATACATATAGTTCACAATGTTCATCCTCTAATGATATGTTGTGTCGATGCAAGCGTAGCATATGCAATTTTTCACACAACCATAATTTAGCGTTACTGTAAGAACTCCCTTGGGTCAGTGACATGTCCGGTTAAAGCTGAGGCTGCGGCCGTGAAGGGAGAAGCTAAGTAGATTTGCCCCTCTTTGTGTCCCATCCGACCAGGGAAGTTCCTGTTCGTCGTTGAAACACAGACCTGTGTAACACGTTTTGAAACAAATGTCTCTGTTACTCACTCAAAATTTCAATGCGGTTTGAAGTTTTCTGTTACGAACCTCGCAATATTTTACCCATTTGACTGATACAGTAAAAGCTTTATCCAAATCAAACATTCTACTTGATCATTTTACTGGTATGAAATTATTTTAGGATTTTATTTTCTAATTAACGAGGAATGGGGGACAATATTAGCATCTAGGCCACCATTTTATCGAATATGAATCGCAATTACAATAGGCAACTTCGATAGATTCAATGTTCCAAGTGAACGAAGCATGGAAAAATGAGCATCTTTTGTAGTGATTCAGCATTTAGAGAGTTAAACATATACTCATTTTCAAGACTAGGCGACGCGCACAAATATTTTGTTAGTAGGGTAGAAACGGGTGCGTACCTGAGGTTCATTTAAGCGAGCATAAGTGTCTGCTGGGCCACCAAGGCAAGCACCACAGCTAGGACTGGCTGGTGTGTCACAGCCCGCATCTTCAAATATCTGCGCACATGTCTTTCCACCTGATCCAGGCACTGGGAGAGCATAAACGTCCATCCACACCTGAAGAGATAACCAGACAGATACAATGAATTTTAATGATTCTGTGATAAAACCAGGCAGAGTCACTGGAGACAGTAACAATGTTGAAATGTAGTGGTAACCTTCTGAGTAGCCGGTACAAGGAAAGTTGGGACTTTGACCTTCCTTCCCTGCAAATACATAAGCAGATTTTTTCATAAGGCTACACGGAAACCAAATCAAGGTGATGGAGAAGATAAAATAAACCTTAGAAAAAAGAATCTAAAATTTTTTCCCACAAGTAAACAACATTGAAGCAAACTGACTCATCCAGACAAATAAAACACATAGCTCTACTTGCCATAGAAAAGAATTACGAAAAACTATGCCAGCTAAGCATTTAAAGGAAATCTATATCCAGAATAATAAAAAATTACAAGATAACAGATTGTTTGCACGATTGAAGATTGTATTATCTTTCCCACAATCGAGAAACAATGAAAGTAAGCATGTCTACTTTGAGACGGACAACTAGTGGAACTTACTGATGCGTGGAAAAGTTTGGCTGCGGCCATAAAATCCTCTGTCTTCCCTCCAGTACAAGAACCGATGTATACTCTGTCAATCTTCACATCTTTGCATTCTCTAGCTAGAGCCCGGTTATCCGGAGAATGAGGCTGAAAAGCAATTAAAGAAAACAGATAGATTATAATAACGTGAAGTCAAAGAAATAACTCGAGTTCAAATTGAAAATTACGGTAACCTACCTTAGCCACCACAGGCTCCAGCTTTGACACGTCAAATCTATAATCTGCAACAAAGCTATGGAAGAAAACAACAAAAATTTGATGACAAAAAAATAGGTTGAATGATAGAGCAAAACCACAGAGGGCAAACCCCAACCAAAAATTGCTCTCAAACACATAAAATTTTACTTCAAAAAAGACCAATTATGCTGCATTACTAAGAGGACTAAGTTCAAAACATGGTGTGTTACAGATCCACAGTACTGAGTTATATCCAGAGGCACATAAAATTTGAAAAGAGATACAACACTATGTTTACTTCGCTCATGAGTTATAAAATTTAGGGTACTACGTAATTGTACCTTGCATTTCCATCACTATAAACTGGCTCAAAGGGTACAGATGTCCTATTCTGCAGAGGATATAGAAGAATTGTATACATACATCAACATAACTTACCTTGAAAAGCGCTACGATTTACAAGAAACAAGACGGCATACATACCTCAACATAATTTAGCGTTGTCGCATCAGGAGGGATAACACCATTCTTTCCCCCAGCTTCCACAACCATGTTGCACAATGTCATTCTTTCTTCCATCTAGCCAGCACAATAGATTGAAGCAACCACTGATTAGCAATGAATCATACAAATACTATTTCTATTCCCATAGGAGAAGGACCACAGTGAAAGTAACAGAATCTTACAGTCAAACTTTCAATAGTTGTACCACTGAACTCCATTGTCTTGTACGTTGCACCAGCAACAGATATCTCACCAATGATCTACAAAGTTACAAGAAAGGTCATGATCCAGATGAATGACACCAGATAAAATTCCAAAAGAGGAAACATTGGAAGAAAAAAACTTAAAACCTTTGAACTATCAAATAAAAATAGATAATAACTTCAAAGTAATATGCATTACAACATGATTTGATCACTTCAGTAGGTGCAAGTATACAACAGAGTAATTCCAAAAATATCATTAGAAGATTTCGGATGCTGGAAAAGGAAATATATGGTGTAAGACATGTGACACTCACTTGCAAAATCAGATCCTTCGCTTGCAAATAACTGGGCATTTCACCATCCAAAACAAACCTCATTGTTGGTGGAACCTGCAAAGTAAGGATAGGAGTTTTAGAAACAACTGCTGGGTTATATAATCTGGACAGGGGGAAGAAATTCTAACGAGTGTTCTTCAGATTGAAACAGGCATCAAGTATTCCCATCTGATACACTAAACAAAGCTATAGCACATCAGCCATTATACAAACCTTAAGAAGGATTTTTCCAGTGCCTAACACAAAGCCTGCATCAGTGTTTCCAATCCCTGTAGCAAATTGACCAAATGCTCCAGCAGTACATGTGTGAGAGTCTGTTCCTAACAAAACCTGTAATAAGAAAGTATTTTAATTAGAATAGAAACAAAGTAAATCTTTTTCGGTGAAAGGGACTGTGTGGGGACCCTAACAAGAGAATTCTTCCTTAATAGGCCAGTCACAGTTTACCTCTCCTGGCCTGCAATGACCTTCTTGTGCAAGTGCGACATGACAAACACCTTTGTAGTCAGGATTAGCCTACAGACGATAGAAAAAAAGCTCTAAACTTCATCCAAATGCAACAAAGGTAGATTCATCCAAATAGGCGGCGAGTCACCGTTTCATGACACCATGTAAAGTTCGAAATCATCATACCCGGAAATCTCCAAGGTTAGTGATATCATAGAAATACTTGATGTTCTGTTCCCTGCAATGTTCCCGCATAATATCCACATTTCGGTTTGCACGTTTATCAGCTGTGAATATGTAATGGTCTGGTATAACAACAATCTTCTCTGGGTCCCAAACCTTCAGCAAGCAAATAAGAATCACAATAAATGTGGAAAAAGTGATCAAGTGTAAAACACAAAATTCACACAAGCTTCTCCAAGTAGCTGAAAACAGAGCAAGATAATATAATCATAACAAGCTTCCAAACTATCTGAAAACGACTCAAATTCCAGTCTATTGCGATCACCACTCACCCAGTACGATTCAAAGCACAGCAACATAAGCAAAGAAGAAGAAGCATATACCTTAGCCTTTTCACCGAACTCTCGCTTGAAGATACCAAAAGCACCAGGACCACAAACATCATGAGTCATAAGAACATCAACATTAACCCAAATGTTATCACCAGGAACCACTAATGACTTCTCAGATGCTCTAGCCAGGATCTTCTCCGTCATCGTCATTCCAGTTTTCACCTGAAAATTGGAGCACAAACCATATAAGAAACCAAACGAAAATAAAAAAATGCCACAAAGAGACTATGAAAGAAGCTCAGACCGATCCTGTAGTGCTTGGCGATCGGTCCTTCTGCGGAGCCATAACCGAAACAATCTTCCTCGAGATCGATTTCTTCTGACATGGATGAACCGAAAACTGCGACGATTTAGGAAAGGAAGAAAAACCTAGCTCCTTCTGCTGAGAAATGAACGCAGAGAACAAATTTTTAAAACGGTCGAAATGTGAAAATAAAAAATACAGAAGAAAAGAAAAACAGAAAGAGAAGAGAGAAACGAAACAAAAACCTTAGAAGAAGATTTGCAGACGAAAGAAGAGGAAGAGATAACAGAGGAAGCCATAGATTCGTCTTCGTCTTCGTTGGCGATGTGTGCGAAGTTGTAAAAAGATTGAGGCGTGTGTTAAACCTAAGGTTATAAATGGCTCTTTTCTAAATAGTACCCAAAGTGTAATAATAGACACAAACGCTGCGTTGACTGACTGTGAGAGATTTTAGTGAAAGAGTCTCCAGGTTGGTGACAGTTTTTTTTTGGGTCATTAGGTTGGTGAAATTAAATTTTATGTCACGTTGATTTTCTTGTGTTTGTAAGTTCTTACATTTTTTCATTTTGATGAGGCAAATTTTATATTTCTTAATTTCAATACTATAGAAAGGAGATACATTTTTTTTCTAAAAATAACATAAATGTTATAAAAAATTATACTAGGTGTGTGTTGAACCTTAAATTGTAGAAAGTAAGCTATGATAACTATCTGAAACATCGTTTGAGCAGGAAAGAAAATGCACAGGGTATTTAACGAGTTCGGTCACAAAAGACTTACGTCTCGCTGGAGTTCTCAAACTTGAACTCCGGATCCACTAAATCTCCGATGAACTCCAAAACAGAGTTCAACCTGATTACACGAAACAACTCCCTATCTCACTCGAATCCCTCTATCTCTCGATACAAAACTCTCTGTCTCTCTTGTTCTTCCTTTCTCTCTCTAGACCCTGAAAACCAGAAAATGAACAACGAAGAAGAAGAAGAAATGTAACAACCCTGAGATAAGATTCTAACTAACTCGTTCAATCGGATTCTTATATATTGAATCGATTGAAAACAACTTACAACAAACTCTCACAACTAAAAGCTTCAGCTGAAAAACAAAACCTGCTAGGAGAATGAAGCATGTAATTGATTTGTGGATAACCATTTTAATGTTCTATAAGCGGTTCGATTCTAAACCTTAAACAAAGAACCGAATTACAGCAAACCTTCTCTGTATAACAGAGTCTCTGCAAAACTTCTCATAAACTTCAAACCTTCCTTTTAACTTGGAGCCTTCGCAATACTTAGAAAAATCCTGCTTGATCTTGGCTATTAACCTTCAAATCTCCATCTTAGACAAGATCATAAATACTTGGTGGATCTACCTTGTCATGTGCTTAGTTCCTTGTTACTCGAAACAGCTTGAGGTCCTTGTAACTTGTAAACTGGAAGTACTTTAGTGAAGATGTCTGCTGGGTTTATCTATGTAGAAATCTTCGTAACTTCAATGATCCCTTTTTCAATCAATCCTCTTATGTGGTGGTATTTCACAGCCACATGTTTAGTTCTGTTGTGAAACACAACACTTTTTTGCTAATGCTATTGCACTCTGAGAGTCGCAGTTAATCTCCACTAAGTTTTGAGTAAAACCAAACTCCTTTGCCAATCCTTTTAGCCATATTGCTTCCTTGGCAACTTCTGATAACGATACGTACTCTGCTTCTGTAGTCGAAAGAGCTACAACACCTTGCAGTTTAGACCTCCAGCTAATGACCTTGCTACCTGCAGTGAATACAATACATGAGATTGATTTCCTATTATCTAAGTCTGCCGCAAAATCCTAGTCACAGTATCCTTTGATAACAAAATCTCCCTTTGCTTTGTAATTTAAATAAATATCTGAAATCCCTTGAAGATACCTCATTATCCATTTAATAGCCAACCAATGATTCTTTATTGTATTACTCATGAATCTACTTACCATGCCAACTAGGTAAGCTAGATCAGGTCTTGTTCCTATCATGGAATACATAAGGCTGCCAACAACACTTTGATAAGGAATTGACCTCATAAACTGATATTAATCCTTTAGTTCTTCATCTATTGCCAATCAGTTTAAGATGTGCACCTAGAGGAGTTGAAACTGGTTTGGATTGATCTATCTTGTGAGTTCCCAAAACTCTTTTTATGTATTCTGATTGAGAAATACTAAGTTTCCCTTCTGGCATATTTCTCTAATCTCCATCCCCAATATCTTATTAGCTTCACCAAGGTCTTTCATTTCGAATTATGAATTTAGAAGATCTTTGAGCTCTTTGATTTGATTCTTATATGTTGATGCTATTAGAATATCATCTACATACATGAGTAAGTAGATCATAACATTGCTTTCAGATTTCTTCACATAAACACAGTAATCAAATTCACTTATATCATAACAATTTTCTGTCATGAAGTCATTGAACCTTTTGTTCCGTTGTCTAGGAGACTGTTTGAGCCCGTACATTGATTTCTTAAGGAGACATACTTTTTCTGGATGATCCTTATCAATGTACCCTTCAGGTTGATCCATTATGATCGTTTCTTCTAAATTCCCTTGAAGAAAAGCGGTCTTCACATCCATTTGGTGAAGTTCCATATTGAAATGAGTGATTGCAGAAAGCAAATACATGATGGTGACATGTTCACAACTGGTGCAACTATTTCTTTGAAGTCTACACCTTCTTTTTGTGAGTAGCCTTTTGCAACTAATCTTGCTTTATGCCTTAGTTTTTCAACTCATGCTATGCAGGCTTTCCTTTTAAAATTCCATTTACAATAAATGGTTTTTTGATCCTTTGGTTTATCAATCAATTCCCAGGTGTGGTTCTTCCAAAGCGATTCCATTTCCTCATCTGAAGCTTCTGTCCACTTGTCACTATCTGGATCTGACATTGCTTCCTGAAAACTTGTTAGTTCACTTTGTTTTGCATCTTCTGTCAATGAGTAGACAAAAGCTGAAATTGCATCATCTTCAATTTCTTCTTCATCTTCTTTTGTCTAATCATAATCCTATAGTCTGACTAAAGGTTTGATTGTCCTTCTAGGTTTGTTTCTTGCAGTCTAGTAATCATCTTGAATTTCTTCTGTTGATGTTGTTTTCTTGATCTATTGTTGTTTCTGATAAAGCTCCACCTTGATCTTTAGTTTTATATGTTCCTGTAATATCAAAAATAGCAAACTTGTTAGTATTAAAACTGTCTAGATTAATACCTTTCTTTGTTGCTGTCAGGAGATCCTTATATGCAAGTTCTTCTCGAAATACAACATCTCTACTAATGATGCATTTATGTTCTTCTAGGAGCCAGATTCCAAAACCTTTGACTCCCTCTGGGTAACCTGTAAACACTCCATGTCTGGCTCTGGGTTCAAGCTTTCCTTCAATGGAATGAACATAAGCTAGACAGCAAAATCTTTTAAGATTCTCTAGAGACGGCATGATTGATGTCCAAATCTCTTATGGTACTTTGAAATCAATTGCTGATGAAGGTGATCTGTTGATGAGAAACACCGCTGTGGAGGCTGCTTCCGCCCATAACTTTGTTTCCAATCCGCTTTCACTTAACATGCACCTAACTTTGTTCATTATTGTTCTGTTGAGCCTCTCCGCAACTCCGTTTTGCTGGGGAGTGTAGGTGAAAGTCCTATGTCTGGTAATGTCTTCCTTCTTGCAGTATTCATCGAATTTCTGGTTACAAAACTCCAGTCCATTATCTATTCTTAGTCTTTTTACTATCCTTTCTATCTGCACTTCAACGAGAGCTTTCCATTCTAGAAAACTGTTGAATGCTTTATCTTTTGTCCTGAGAAAATACAACCACACCTTTCAAATATAATCGTCAGTAAAGGAAATAAAATATTTACATTTACCTAGACTTAAGGGGACATTAGGAGATTCCCATAAGTCTGAATGGATGTGGTCGAGTTTGCCTTTTGTAATGTGTTTTGCTACTGAGAAATTGATTCTGTGAGTCTTCCCAATTACATAATCCTCGTAGAATGGAAGCTTAGTGTCTTTGTATACTTGAAAACAACCTTTCTTAGCTAGTACTTCCATTCCCTTTTGGCCTAAATGACCCATTTTACTGTCCCAAAGTTGAATCTTCAAATTGCTGACTTGACTTTGTCCTGTGTCCTTTGCCTTTATGTAATAAGCTTTAGAGACATTGGATGATGCTTGGAGAATATACAAGGTTCTTCTTCTTAATCCTTTTGTTATGACTGTGCATCCCTTTATTATCTTTAGAATGCTATCTTTGCTCTTAAATTGACAGCCCTTTTAATCTAGGGTGCCAAGAGAGATCAAATTTCTAGAAATCCTGGTATGTAACGAACATCATGGAGATAAATGTTGTATTGTCAGTGTTAGTAAAACGAATTGAACCTATACCTTCAACCTTACAATATATTTCGTTTGCCATCCTCACTTTGCTCCTTTCTGCTCTTTGTAATCCATGAACAGATGCTTGTGTGGAGTCATATGGAAAGAACAACCTGTATCCAAAATCCATTCATTATCATCAATATCTCCAAATGACAAATTTATCTTAGATGCAAGAAGTCCAACGAAACCCTTTGAATCATCTTTGGCTAATGATGATTCTCCTCTTTGTTGTGCTTGATTGTTGTTCTTATTTCTTTCATGTCATCCATTTGGAAACCATAAACTTCTAACTGTAAGTAAATTATATCAGGAAGAGTTGTTGGAAGGAACAACTTATCTAGAGTTTTGATTGTGTTTGCTGCTGTCTGGCAATTCTCGATCCTGAGGATCTTGTCATCAACTGCTAAGAAGATTGAATTGAGCGCTTGTTCATCTTTATCCAATCTTGCTTCTTCTTTCGCTAGCAATTTCTTCTTTTCTTCTTCCTCTATCAGTTCTCTCAGTGTATGTGGCTTCAATACACTCTTCAATCCTTGAACAATGAGGCTTGCTATCATTCTCTTCTTCCAGAGACCGTAGTCTCCTGTCCCATCGAAGATAGCGATCTTCGATTACGTCTTGGTGTTCGTCATCCTTGAAATCTGTATGACTCCACCTTCAACCTTAATTCTTGCGGAAACGATGAGTCTGGGCTCTGATACCAATTTGTAGAAAGTAAGCTACAATAACTATCTGAAACATCACTTGAGCAAGAAAGAAAATGCACAGAGTATTTAGCGAGTTTGGTCACAAAGGACCTACGTCTCGCTGGAGTTCTCAGACTTGAACTTCGGATCCACTAAATCTCCAATGAACTCCAAAACATAGTTCATTCTGATTACACAAAACAATTCCCTAGCTCACTTGAATCCCTCTCTCTCTCTATGAATTTGGTGAAATCGTTAATAATCTCAAATCCAATATAAAAAATTTATTTTATTGATTCAATAATCTATAAAGAGCTATAGATCTTTAAAACTCTCTCGTTATTCAATTTTGATTATTAAAAAAGTTTATTAAAGTTGGGTTTTGGTTTTAATATTTTGAAATTTTGTTTAATCATGTTTTATTCGATAGAAGATTTTAAAGAAGCATTCAAAGTCATGTATTTTTTGCTAAAATGAATTTAAATGACTTTAAAATAAATTTGACTTTAAATTTTTTTTAAATCTAGTGTTATCGGTTTGTTGATTTCAAAGTTTGTTCATAGAAAGAATTTTCAAAAATCTTAGGTGTCATTTTAAAATTATTTTCTTCATAAACATTATTATTTTAAAAAAAGTTAGTAAAATGAAAATAAAATAGTATATAATTAATTTCGTGAATTTCATGAAAACCATAACAACTGTTAAAAATATAGTCATAGTCAAATAAAAACAAAGAAATTAATCATATTCAATATTCAACTTCACTTAAGTAGTAATTACCGATTTTCTCTATGCAAGTATATAATACATGTATAGTATAGATAGTTTATATACTATAGTAAAGGGAATAACAAAAAAAAATTGAATATAATTTTTTACCAAATAATGTAAATCAATAAAAGTTCTATAATAGAACACAACAATGTTTTATATATAATTATTTAATAATATATTCATTTAAAAAAAATTAAATCTCAGTATGTGTAGTAAAAAATGTATGTTTTTAAAAAGAAATTTTTGGTTTGAGTTAGTTTTTTATTAGAAAATATAATGTAAATAAAATAGAGGAGAAAAGAAAAAGTTTTAAAAAAATATTAATTAAATAAAAAAACTAGAATGGTATATATGTATGGTATAAATATATGGAATTACAATTCAATGATCATTCTCTTAATTTTTTTTCCTTTTGTGGTGATTAGTGCCAATTTTCCTCTATTTTTTTTTTTTTTTTTAATAATAACAATCAAAGTTTACAACATGTTGGATATCATTGGGATTATAATTAAATAAATATCAATCATATGATAACAATAAAATAGATTTTACCAAATAATTTAACACATATATTAGCCAAAGGTGGTTGATATGTGAAACGGACCTCTCAAAATGTTGTTCGCCAGCTTTCAATTGTTCTTATATAGTTTTTAAGAAGTAGATTTGTATCTTCACCATTACACAACTGTGCAACTAATTAATTATCACTCATGAATTTAATGGTATGATAACCTAAAGTTTGTGTCGATTGTAGAGCCAAAATTAGTGCGGAGCATTTGGCCAGAATAGCCAAGTGGCAGCCTTGATACTTACCCATACTGCAATGAATAACCACATATGTGGGAGTACGAACAATCCACGCTATACCATCTGGTTGTGAATCGTCGACATGTGTGGCATCATAGTTACATTTAATTCATCCATCGGCTGGGTTGGTCCATTTTACAGGTAGACGAGTAGGTTGTGCAGTCATTATTGGTTGTGATTGCTGGTCATCATATCTGTTCACCCACTCTGTCATGTCATGATGGGCCCGGTTGATGGTCCCATGCATAGTAATATGTTCTTGAGAATAATATAATGAGTTTCTCACTTTCCAAAGGCACCAGAGTAGCCAGAAAGATAGATATTGATGTTGTGATGATAGTAATGTATTCTTGGATATGGTATCCAAATAAGAGAGCTTCTCTCGTATGGACATGGAAGACTCACACAATGCTTAAAAAAGAAGGTCAGACAAACGCCAAACCGCTTGGGCATAAGAGAAAGAAAAAAAATGTGTGATATGTAGTTTCGATATCATAACAACATCGGAGGCATAATGTTGGAGCCTCAATTGAACGCAGTAGGAGGTTTTCAGAAATATCCAAGGTATTTGAACCAATGTGCCAAAGGAAATAGTTAAGTTTTGGTGTTATAAGAAAGCTCAAAATATCCTTTGCAAGATAAGACTTGTGCCTAATGGCAGTCGATGAGCAACAACATCATGTTGTATATGAGTAGCAAGCGAGTATCCCGATCATGGTGTATAGATTCCAAATTTTGTATAGTTCCAAATCAAAGAATTCGTGCAAGGAATGTCAAGAACTTAGAGCTTACAAATAAGTGTGTGATCACCATCATCATTCAAATTCAAGATAAGAGTAGGGTGTGATCCCATTGATGTGTAAATTTTCCAGAAAAACATATACCGGAAGATTAGTGTTATAGGGTGGAAGTAGACGAGTAGGTCATGGAGGATTAATTGGCAGTCAGGAATCTAAACCTATACGATATTGTCACCATTACCAATTACATGTTGTATACCTTTATTGAGGAGATCCACACCAAATCGCAAGAAACATCACCCAAAGGAAAAATTGTGAGGCATACACGCTATAAGAAAAGATCTTGTCCAAATATTTTTAGATCTGAGTACCCTATATAATAGGGATCGTGGTCGTTACATCAATTTCCAGGCTTGGTTTGCAAGGAGCTCTAGATCAAAATACAAATCTCCTTGAGCGTCCACCAGCATGTTTTGGTACCAAGTTACACCACACTAGCCATGGGATTTGTCGTTGTTCCGTTGTAGAGTTCCACCAATACTTCAAAAATAGACCATCTATATCTTTACATAAGCCTGAAGGTAGATAGAACGTAACAACCTTAGGCATAACCTTCTTTCCTGTGGTTAAAAACCATGACTCCCAACCTATGATACGTTTTGGGACTTTACTTATGATATAGTCAAAACCCCATTGACGATTGTGCCAAATTTTATATGGTAAGCCAAAGTAAATACCACCACATGTCCTTGTGATATTTAATGTATTCATGACTCGAGTTTTAGTAGCAGAGTTCACCCGAGATCCAAATGTGATCATTGATTTATCCAGATTGATATGGTGGTCGGATGCTCATGCGTAGACGCAAAGATGTGCCACAAGGTTGTATTATTCGCCACAACTACCATTGGGAAAAACTGTGAATAATTTGCAAAACTGAGATGACTTAAATGAGGGTCACCATGGCTAAGTTATATCTCGTGTAACTTGCCATCCGTTTATGCATGATGAGTAACAAATTGAGGACATCTGCACAAAGTATGAATAATGCTAGAGATAAAGGATCCCCTTTTTGCAGTCCCCAAGAGGGTGTAAAGTGTTAATACGGGCTCCCATTGATCAAGACAGAGAATGATACCATAGTAACACAAGACATGATCCAGTTTATCCAAAATGGTGAAAATCCTTTCTTTTGTTAAACACCATCCACAAAAGTCCACTCAAGACGATCGTATGTCTTACTAACATCAGTTTTAACAGCCATGGAAGTAGTAGAAATACGCCTCTGATTTCTTAAAGCATGTTATACCTCATTAGTCACTAGAATGTTGTCTGTTATATGAAGATTCGGAGTTAAAGCTGCTTGTGTATCAGTAGTAATATATGGGAGCACTGTTTTAAGGCGATTAGTGAGTACCTTAGAGATTATCCTGAATAAGACATTGCAAAGGCTAATGGGCCAATGATCTTCATGGTATTAGGATGCTTCTGTTTCAGTAGTAAATGATGTTAGTGTGATTCCAGCCTTAAGGCATGATCCCTTCCGTAAAAAACCACTAAACCTCCATAATAATATACGGACTGAGTAGATCCCAATAATTATGGTAGAAAGCGGCACTAAAACCATCAAAACCCAGTGCTTAGGTGGTGCCAATAGCAAAAACAGCAGCCTTAATCTCGGATTCACTGACTAATGCCGTGAGACATGCATTAATATCATGCACAACAACAGATGGTACCAAGGCCAATACCTCTGAGATATTATGTGGCAAAGGGGAAGTGAATAACGCGGAAAAATAAGACTCGGTTTCACCTGCGATAGCGTGATTGCCAAGTAGTAAATCCCTTATTGCCATTCTTATTAATGTAATTAAATTTTTCACATGCCTTGTTTTTGCCACAACTAAAAAATACCGAGTATTAAAGTCTCCTTCACGCAGCCATTGGGACCAACTCTTTGATTTCAAGTATACCTTTTCATTATAGTGTGATAGGAGTAGATCTTGACATAATTGTTAATTATGCTCTTGGTTGATGTGTTGTAGTAGATGGGCCTCATCCAATTACCGAGTAATATCATTAACCCAAAGGTGAGAGTTGGTTTGGTTTGTTTGTTTCCATGATGAAATAATTTGACAGCCAACGACGTAATCGTGAAACAACATTTTCATCATTATCACGCAAACTCTCATACCACCCATATTGTACAATATTCCTAAAGTCCGAGTTATGACGTATCCTTGAATCAAAAGTGAAAGTCTTACGCCCAACTTCAGAATCGTATTTAATATGAAGGATCGTTGGTTGATGATCGAACTCTACTAGGGGTAAATATTCAACAAAAGATGTTAGGAATAATGCTCACCACTCTTCATTTACTAAGGATCGTTCAATCCAACATTTAACAAGATGAGATCATCTGCATCCTTGCCAAGTCATATTAGAACCATGAAACGAAGATCTGAGACATGACATATAATCACCATTGAGCGAATGTTGTGAAGCCTCCAATCGGACCGAGTATTGCCACCAATCTTCTCGTGCGGATAAAGGATTTTATTACAATCCCCACATATTATATATCTCCTAGATTGATTCACCTAAAGACGTTGCAATTGTTCCCAAATATTATTACATGATTGTTGTATTAATTGGCCTTAAACACAAGACAAGTAAAGTGAAACCCTATTTTTATTAATCATACAATCCATGAGTCTAGGAATTATGGAATTTACATGGACATCTACAGAATTATTCCACATAAGTGTTAAGCCTCCACCAAGCTCCAATAGACGTACTGTAATTACATTAGTGAAATTTAAAGTTGTAGTTGTGCCGCAGACGACATTATATGAGTTTTTTGTCTCCACCAAAAAGAGCAGGTCCATAGAATGTTGCTGAACGATTCCCTTGAGGCGTCAAACTACTAGTGGTTCTTTCAAACTCCGACTGTTCAAAAATACAAGCATCATCCCGAACCTGATGGCTTATGGCCCATTGTACCCTTACTAGTATTTGTTGATTGAGTTGTTTTTCCATGAAGCATAATTATTTTTGAATTGTATTCATTAGGCGTTTGAAAATAGTTAATCATATCAACATCTGATTGACGACAAAGGCACTTATAAACGCATTCGTTAACATCATTTCAAGTCTTACCTTGACAGTAGTCACAACGAAGAAGATTGGATGGTAGAGTGTTTATGTTATATAGTGGAGAGGAGTCCGTCTTGTGTTTCTTACCCGTGGTGGAGTTGCGTAGAGAAGGCTCAAATCCAACATCATCATGCACCAAATTAGGACCACCATTTGTTAGAATCATTGCTTGCACCTATACTCGGTCCCGCAGTATTGGGAGCATCATTATCATCATTATCATCATCATCAGTTGTAGAGGGTAGTGGAGATAACAAATGACATATAAGTTCATCATGTGTCAACATACCACAGTGTGCACAAAAGTTACGCAACTTTTCAAACGTGAATGTCAATGTACACGTCTCTTCACCGAATTTGAACATCCTTTGGAAGCCACGTGGATTACGTGCATTCCAGAGCAACCAGCCACAAACAAATTCAGCCGTAGACACACCATCACTAGCAAAATCGGTCTCCAGAAAGGTACCAAGGCACATACCGATGTAAGTAACCATGTGCAAGGATATGAAGCACAAAGAGATCCCTCTGATTTGAACCCAAAAAAGATTCTCAAGATCATCATCAGCTGAAGCGTGTGGAGTCTAGCGATCCACGCATATCATCCAATCATTAGAGGACCAAGACCCATGACAGATTATAGCATTCATTAGTTCCTCAAATCGGAACATAAATTGCAACAATATGTTTGGAAATATCCAACCAGCCACATCTGTTTTTTGTGCTCCAAAGTCGGGGAAGTGTCGTCTTAATCGCCCTTAGGGTTTGCTTACACAAATTCAACGGCCATACAATACGACTAAAATGATTCTTAGTCTCAAGATCATCACACAGATCCACTAGTAGGTTGATCACATCTGATACCACATTTGTCTCTTACTCCCATAAGTCATAGGTACCGATTAAAGACAAAAACTCCAAAGGAAAAAAATCGAAAGGAGACAAGCATTGGGTTTAAATATACAGAAAACATAGACAGATTATGTGTCTATCGCACTAGAAAGAAAAATCATTGGCAGTTACTCGGATTTTGATAAAGAAGAAAAATCCAGTAACCGCCGTCATCATCCTTATCATTTTAATCAACTTTATCAAACACAACAATTTTTATCATTTTCATCAATTTTCCATGGTTCATCAAGAGAAAGATCTTGAAACTCAAGTCTTCTTACATTACCTTCATGCAATGAATTAAATTGGTCACCTCCAACATCCCATATATGATTGGGACCTTCTTTGTAAGTAGAAGTCTTTCTAGATAGAAGACAAATGTTAGTGTGTACAAATACCAATTCCTTTTGTGACACAATCTTATTTCTAGGTCTGGAATGTATAAATTTGTAAGTACTCCAATTCCTTATGCCACATGATGAGGAAGACGGTTGTCTAAGCAACTTAAAAGCTAATGCTTTGGTGCAGCATGGTATCATGGTTAGCCCTAGCCATCCACACATGCCTCACTCTCTGATGGACCTTCTTTTTATTTGTTTGTTTTTTAAGTCATGAGAAGCCTTTTGGGCCTATTGTGGTGATTTTTTAAATGGAACCCATTGGTGACATGATTTTTGGGTTAAAATAATTAACCATTGTTAATTATTTAAATCTAGAATTTAGGTGCAATTTGTTGATGAATCTTATCCAAATCTTAAAAACTAATTGAATTAACCTATCAAGATTTGGAGAAGCCTGATTCACTTAAAGCTTCAGTTGCTCATTAATAAAATCAGAGAGATTAAAAAGAAAATCAAAGCTTTGTGAAACGTGAGAGAATCACGAAAACTCTAGCCATCGTTGAGCCTAACTCTGACGTGCAAGAAAGCCTGAGCAGGTATGAACCTCGAGTTCTATTGCTTGGTAGACAGTTCATGTAGATCTCATCAGATATGATGGTTGAGCGTGACTATCCGGTGCCCCAGCCTGGTATCAAAGCCAGTGCTCTAGGCTTCCCAGCCTGGACTAACTCTTGAGCCATAAGTCAAAGCCCATCGGAGATGCAGTAACACGCTATTCCACACAACACTCGTGCCCCTCGCATATACGTCACTAACACACACCAGGGAGACCAAGAGGTACCAATAAAATTAATTGATTCATACAAGTCACCTTATAGTAAATCATGTATTAAATCAATGTCAAAGGACATGATGTAATTGGACTCGAATCATTAAAGCTTATGAAGTCTCTCCGTTTCTCCTTCAATTTATTTTTTCTGTTCCTTCATCTCTCTTTCTCTGGTTCAGACAAGCGTGAGGAAAATTTTCGACGATTGATGAAAAAAGTGGTTTCATAAGTGGTAACAAAGATTATTAGAAGTATCTTCATCAATATATATATATATATATATATGTGTGTGTGTGTGTGTGAGTGAATTATTTTTTTTATTTCGCATATAATTTGGGTCTTTTCACTTTTAAAACTCGATAAAATTTCATCTAACATTGAAGTTTAAAATTATGCTTATTATTATGCACTCCCAAGACTTGGTATCTCCACTTTTGAAACAGACTTACTCAGAATATTGTGCAACGAGATATACTTTAATCTTTCATGAATAGAAAAGTTTTCAACTATTTATGTTGTGTTTGTCTTTTACCATAATATTTGACAACTACCAATTCTTTTCTTATTTCTTTTCAGTTGAATAGAAGAGACTAACAAAATAAATCTTTTTTTGCACTTGCTGTTTTTCAAACATCCCTAAAATTTTAACAAGTTCTTCCTGATATATGGCCAGTTGGCGTCGACACATAAAAATCCTTATTCTTCCTCTTTGACATCTTTCTGCATAAAAATAAAAGCAATAAATCATATAAAGTAGACATAAATTTAAGATAACACACATACACATTGAGCACCTAAAGAAGATCCAAGTGTAGACATCCCAAAATCTGCATCATGGATGACTTATAGACACCAATTCATCACAATTTTTTTGCTACCATCCGTACCACAACCCACTAACTTTCCAACATGAATAAAAGACTATGCTTCCTAACAAAACATAACATGTGTCCGATTTTTCCAAAAATCTATTATTAAGTCACGAAAAATCATCAAATAACCACGACCTAACCACAGATTATCTAGCTACAAATTGATAGATATAGATGTTTTCCATGCTTACTATCATAGCTCTACATTTGTGGCTACATAATTTGCGGCTAAGTCATGACTATTTGGTAAATTATCTAAATGACTTTTCCAATTAGACAAATCTCGTGACCTTATATAGTTTTGTCCATGATCCAGCAAAGTCAAAATTTTAATGCATACAATGCAGTTAAGACATATTCTCACTTAGAGATAGGAATATATTAAACAAAACAAAATATATATATGGGAAGTTGCACCGGTTTCAAGATAAAAAGCCAGACTTGGGAATACTTTGTATAAAGCTTTTATGATACTTGTGATTTATGAGCTTATTGAGTTCTTAAAGCAGTTAAAGATCAACAAGTGATACACTATATGTGAAAAATTTCTCAAACTTTCATCTTTTATGTAGTGCAAAAAAATAGGTTTCAATAAAAGAAGCCAAATATACAGCAGTTAAATATCATTACAATTAATCTTATATTTGTTCATTAATTTTTATTTACAGGTTGTAATATTGTATCTTCCATGGAACAAGTTGTGATTAATTTAACACATAAAACTAATATGTGATTAATTAACATATAACACTAATCACTACAACTAGACATTGTCATTTGACCTAAACAAAAGTCTCTTCTTCATGGAGCATATATATATATATATATATATATGTCACGAATCAGAGATTATCCCTTTTGCTTAATCATTCTCCATAACTATACTGAATCAATTAATAATGGATGAGCTCCACGAAGCCGCAATTGCTTATTAAAACAATGGCTCCACGGAACAACATACATTGACGTGGCAGTTTTTCCAGGCAATGGACATTGACAGAGACAGTCGTGTTAGCTTTCAAGAGTACACTGACTTCTTGTATCGAATGGCCGGTTTAGCTTGGGTTCATCCCGAAATGTTTTGAGATCTCAACTGAAATGGAGACGGTCAGCTTGATTACTGGGAGGTCTTGACACTTTACTACGTGGCTCGAACTCGGACCATAAGCTGCCGCACATTCTTCGGGTCTCTCAATGGTCTATACTTTACGTGTGTCACATGCTTTGAAACGCCTTGTGATGACACGTTTGATCTCTGTGTCAAATGTTACATGCGGAGGACATATTGTTATCCGCATTGTCTCTTCTTAGATAGTTATGTTCTATTGCGATCTAGGCGTAACCATCATCATCTGGTACGTTTCTTTCTATTTAGGCATCACCAATTCTAACATTTCAATTTCCATTGTGAAAATTTTCTATTGAACTTCTAAGGATTTTAGACCGATGGGTATTTGGCTTAAAATCGGTAGAAAATCCGTGAGAAATGGCATTAGAGTTATGTGTTTTATTGATTGTTTATCCCAAATTGATTAGCGTTCACGTGATTATATGAATGTAGTCAATTTGCCTAACTTGTTTTTGATTAGTAAGTTTGTAACGTTAAATATTTCTTAAAAACATTTTGCTACAATATATATATATATATACATATATAAAATTATACTGGAAAATTCACAACTAAATTTTTGGGGTTTTGTGTTGCACGTATAGATCTAATGAATTTATAAACTATATGATCATGAGTCATAATGTATGTACTAAAATCATAGATTGAAAATTTTAATTAGTTTTAAAATAAATTATTATGATAGAATTAACTTGCCAAGTTCATTTTAATATGATAGGATGATTTAGCTATTAATTTTAACGTTCGATATAGTAGATTACATATATATATATATATATAAACCCGTAATATAGAAATGAAATGTAAAGAAATTAAAGTTGAGCAGAAAATCAATTGTTCTTAATTACTAGGATCGTTAAATTACCTAATGTTTAATGGGTCAATAACATAAATGTCCCCCCTTACACTCTATAACAAAATTGCCCCTAGATAGAATCTGACTTACAACATTACCCCTAAACCTAAAACAAAAAATACCAAATTGTCCCTATCATTATTTTTGCATACGCGATTTCTCAGATTCCGATTTTCTCTCAAATTTTGACCGATCTCTTAGATTTGGTTTCTCACGTTTCTCTTTGATTGTCAGATCAACCCAAGTATAAGGTTCATCTTGGATTATACGGTTTACTTTTGTTGTTGTTCTTCGATTGATCTACCTAGAGGGAGTAACAGTTTCCGATAGTGATGAAGACGACAACGAATAGTTTCCGGGTAATTTAGTTTCTGTTTATCAGTTTAGGTCTATGGTTTTACGTGAGTAAAATGCTTTAGAGATATCAATTTCTTTGTCGGTTTGCTTATATTTTTTCTTGACAAATCAGTCATGATCGTGAATAAAGGAAAAAAATTGTGGCCATAACATATCAATGGATTACATTAGAAAGAGATGATAAGGGTAGGACTAATTTTGCACAAATTGGATTTGATTCTGCTTCATTTTCCTAGAAAAGATTCTAACGGATATGAATGGCATTTTCATCTCTTGAAAATAATCATAGGCTTTATGCTCATCGATTTAGGAGACAAAAGGTGGACCTAATTTTTAACTTTATCACTTCGACTTCGTCTTATGTTAAGCTCTTTTCAGGTGGGATGATGATATTGTATTCAAGAACCATGCATGTGGTGAGATGAAAGCACCTAAATCCTTCATCAATGATACAATCAAGTCTTCTAGATTTTTTAATTCTTTTCTTACTTTAGTTTTGTATTTCGCTTCTGATTAACATTGACAAAGTTGGTTTGATATGAAACTTGAAATCCACTTAAGCTTTTCTTCTCCTTTGGTACTTTTCTCGCATCAAAGAAGACATTTTTATATGCTAATTGGTCGGTTGTTCCTCTTAGCATTATCAAGTCATTTCATTACAATGAGTTATATTTGGGGTGATTATCTATAGAAATGATAGGTGGTGTGTTCTGCCTAGCATTAACAAAATTGGTTTAGTTTTTTTAATAATCAAGATTTCATTAGTTGAGTGTCTCTCAGGATTTTGAGCACTTGGTTTTTAACATGGTTTCTAGTTTCTTTCTAACAAACCTTGTGCATCTTACAATGAGTTATGCCACTTATGTTGAGTTTGTGGTTCTTTTATCTTTTTTGATTCTTCTAAATATGTCGTCTTTTTTAAAAAGCATTATAAAATCCCTGAGCCAAACACTCATATTTGCAATCTTTTGATTGCAAATGTGTTTACATATCGGATTAGACCATTGTCTTTGTTCCCAGCACCTAACACATGTAAAGTGTCACATGATTATGTCCAAATCTATTGAGGCTTATGATCTTGGTTCTCTCAGGAAGTGATCCTCTCGTTACTACATGAAAAAGTCAATGAATCATATGCTGTAAATGGAGAGTGTTTATAAAATTTTATAAAATCATTGTAACAAGCTTTATCAAATCATTGTCATTTTTGGTCAAACGTACTTTCAAAATCTAGATTCTATATAATTTTATATGGTTTTATAAACAACCTTATAAAACTATCTTTTTTTTGCCAACTTATAAAACTACCTTAAACAAAAGTGTATTATCTTTAAAGAAACATTAACTAAGGAAGTTTAACTGAAAGTTAAAACATCTTTTGTCATTTTATGTATTAAACCCATAATATTAAATATTTTCTTTCATTTTAGTATTTTCATATGGTTTCAAATAGTTTTATAACGTTAGTTGTGTAACATTGAGAAGAATTTTAGAAAATGAAACCTACACCTTCGTAATTGAAAGAAACCAAGTGATATTTAAACTGTATTTGTAGAGGCTCACACACAACACTAATGATTGTGGAGCAGATACAACAAAATATCGACATGTAATTCTAAAAACAGTTTTTTTTTAAAAAAACAGTTTTTTCAAAAAAAAAAAATTCTGAAAACAGTTAGGATAATAGCAAAAGCATACACATCAATTTTTAAGTTGGTTAAGGAGATGGAAAGCAACATCAAATGACAACAACTTAATTTTAAAAGAACATAAAGTGGAGTCTAACACATTGTGGAAAGCAAGCGTGTTAAAAAAAATCTCTTTATATTGAATATATATTGAGTTTTGTATGCTTTTATAAACAAATTTATAAAACCATATATAGCAATCTTTTTTTTAAATATCATTATAAAATCTTACAAATCTTCTTTGATTTGTAATTTTTATCTAGTTTTATACATTTTTATAAAGTTTATAAACAAACCAGTCACATGAATTTCATAAAACTAAACTTTACCCCTCTTAATTAAAAGAACTCAAATGAAAGTTAAAGTTAATTTGCCGAAGACCTGTGGCCCAGTGGTAGTGGTCACTTTAGCTTTCCTCAGGCACCAGAGTTTGATTCCTCCCAGATGCAAAGGGAAGGAAAAAGAAAGATTTTAGAATATGGGTTTTGGCTATGGATCGGGCCTTGTCGATCCAATTATAAGAGTAAGGTTCACAAAAAAAAAATTCTCATAAACTAAAGATAGTTTTTTATAAACCCAATAAATGTTAAGATTTTTTTTGTTGAAATATTTTTGTTTGGTTTTATATGTTTTATAAGGTATTTTATAAATCTTAACAAAGAATCAGTCGACTTATTTATGAAAAGTAAACCCTAACCCCCTCATTCTCTTAAGTCTTAACAAAGAGAACCCAAATGAATTAAACTTAATTTTTCATAAATTAAAAATAGTTTTAGTATAAAACCACCGAATGTTGAGAAAATTATTTGTTTAACTATTTTCATTTGGTTTTATACAGATTTATAAGGTATCTTATAAACCTTAATAAAGAAATAAGTCGACTTATTAATTAAAAGTAAACTCTACCCCCTTCTTAATAGAAGAACCCAAGTGAATCAAACTTACTTTTTCAAAAGCTAAAAATATTTTTGTTTGGTTTATATAGTTTTATAAGATATCTTATAAACCTTAACAAACAAATTAGATTTTGAAATGGGTAGATCTGAAAGGGTAGTTTTGAAATTGTCCCAAATAGAGAAATTAACATATAGACTAGTTTTATATAGTTTTATAAGGTATCTTATAAACCTTAATAAATAAACTAGTCGACTGATTTATTAGAACTAAACCCTACACTCCTTTTACAAAGGAACCCAATGGAATTTAACTTTAATTTTTCATAACTAAAGATAGTTTTCAAATAAAACCATTAAATGTTGAGAACTCTCTTTGTTTACATATTTGTATTTGGTTTTATACACTTTTATAAGGTATCTTATAAACCTAAATAAACAAACTAGTCGAGTGATTTAATAAAACTAGTCGAAGTGTCAACAGGAGTCTTTCTGCCTTACACTCAGAGATCGAGGCTGTTCTTTGGGCGATGTAGTCTCTTTTGGCGTTGCAAATCTTGGAGGTGGAGTTATTAATGGATTGTGAGACGGTGTTGAAAATCTTGAATCATCCAGAAGAGTGGCCGGCTTTCTTTCCCTACCAGGAAGAGTTCTCACGGTTGAATTCGTTATTTTCCTCTTTCTCCCTTTCTGTTATCCCCCAACTCTTAAATCATAAAGCTGATGCTCTTGCTCGCCATGTTCGAGAGACAGTTTATGATCATTGATGTAGCTTTCTTCCGGTTTATGTTATTAATATAATCTGCCGTTGACCAAAAAAAAAAAATCCTACCCCCTCCCCCCTTATTTAATTAGGGAACCTAGTGGAAATTAAACTTAATTTTTCATAAACTAAAAAACATTTTCGTATAAATCACTGAATGTTAAGAATTCTCTTTGTTTACGTATTTTCAATTGGTTTATATAGTTATATATGGTATATTATAAACCTAAATAAACAAACTAGTCGAGTGATTTAATAAAACTAAACGCTACCCCTCCTTATTTAATTAGGGAACGATCCAAGGGAATTTAAACTTAATTTTTCATAAATTAAAGATAATTTTCGTATAAAATCACAGAATGTTGAGAACTCTCTTTGTTTACGTAATTTTGTTTGGTTTTATATAGTTATAATAATGTATCTTATAAACCTTAATAAACAAACTAGTTGACCAATTAATTAAAACGAAACCCTACCCTCCTCTTAAAAAACGGAACCCAAGGGAATTCAAACTTAATTTTCCATAAACTAAACACAGTTTCTATATAAAACCATTAAATGTTGAGAACTCTTTTTGTTTACAGATTTGCGTTTGGTTTTATACACTTTTATAAGGTATCTTATAAACCGCAATAAAAAAAACTAGTAGAGTGATTTAATATAACTAAACCCTACCCTCTCCTCCTATTTAATTAGGGAACCCAAGGGAATTTCAACTTAATTTTTCATAAATTAAAGATAGTTTTCGTATAAAATCACTGAATGTTGAGAACTCTCTTTGTTTTTATACAATGTTATAAGATATCTTATAAACCTTAATAAACAAACTAGTCAACCGATTTGTTAAATATAAACCCTAAATCTCCTCTTAAAATGGGAACCCAACGGAATTTAAACTTAATTTTTCATAAACTAAAGATAGTTTTCATATAAAATCACTGAATATTGAGAACTCTCTTTGTTTATGTATTTTTGTTTGGTTTTATATAGTTTTATAAGGTATTTTACAAACTTTGATAAACAAAATAATAAAACTTTAATAAACAAACTAATCGACCGATTTATTAAAACTAAACACTACTCACCTCTTAAAAATGGGAACTCAAAAAAATTTAACTTAATTTATCTTAAATTAAATCTTTATACACCTAAATGTTTCTATATTTAGTTGATTTAATATTTTTCGTTTGGTTTTATAAAGTTTAATAAGGTATCTTATAAATATTTATAAACAAACTATTAAGACTTAAATTCTTTCTAACAATCCGTGTGCATCTTACAATGAGATATACCACATCATCTGTAAGTTAATTTAAGTAATTTATCTCGAACATATATATCTTTCATTTAATATTTTTGTTTCGATTTATATAGTTTTATAATGTTACTTATAAAACTTTACAAACAAATCTTTTAGAAGTATTTCAAGAAACCAAACCCTACACCCTCTTATTTGAGGGAACCCAAGTGAAATTTTAATTTAATTACTCCTAAACCAAAGATAGTTTTCGTATAAACTTATGAATATTGACTAGTTTCTTTCAATTAGTATTTTTGTATACTTATCTATTAAAACTAAAGCATATTCTCTTCTTCACAGAGGAAACCCAAAGGAATTAAACTTATTTTTTCATAAACTAAAGATAGTTTTCCTATAAGCCCGCAGAATGTTGAGAATTTTCTTTGTTTATGTACTTTTGTTTGGTCTTATACATGTTTATTAGGTATATTATAAAACTTTATAAGCAAATTAGTGTGGCCAATTTCAATAAAACTAAACCATATCTCCTATTAATTGACGGAATCCAAGGGAAAGTTAAACATAATTTCTTATAAATTAAAGATACTTTTTGTATAAAACCATTAAATGTTGAGAATTTTCTTTTATTTACTATTTTTGTTTAATATTTCTAATAAATATTTGTAAAGGAGCCTAATGAGATCAATTTCATAAAACTAAATCACACCCTTCTTAATTAAGGCAATGCAAGTGAAACTTATAATAATTTTTCTTAAACTAAAGATAAAATTCATACCCCTAAATGTTGGACATTTTCTGTCATTTAATATTTTTGTTTGGTTTTATATAGTTTTATAAGGTCTCTTATAAAGGTTTATAAACGAATAAGTGAGATGAATTTCATAAAATTAAACCTCACCCCTTCTTAATATAGGGAACCAAAGTAAAATATAAACTTAATTTCTTTTAAACAAAAGATAATTTTCGTATTAGACCCTTAAATATTCGACATGTTCTTTTCAGCGTATTCGGTGAGCCATTCCATCAAATCCTTGAGAAAGGAAGGGGCCTAATCTCGTATTTGATGGTTGGTGTGGGGATAGACTTTGCCACATAGTTCCAGCAACAACAAAAGTTGCAAAAAAGACAGAAGCAATAATACTAGAAATGATGGTTTCTATATTGCCCATATGTAATCCTTTGTATAGACATTGAGGCAGACGAACACTAATATGAATTTTTTTTTTTTTTTTGATATTACATTGTACGTTTTATAATGTTTTTTGTTAACCTTTATAAACAAATTGGTGACATAGTTTTGGAAAACTAAACCCTTCATGTTTCTACATGAAGCTATATGGTGAGGTCAGTTACTGAATTTTGGTAAAAGCTTTGTACTTTATTTGTAAATGTGTTTCATTTACATTGTGGTTCCTATGGTCTTATGGACAACTTTGGTGTAGTGTAATTAAGTGATGTTATGAATAAAGAAATGGGTTACTAGTAAAACACAAATAACTGTATGCGATATATACGGTGTTGTTGTCTCTAAATATGAAATCCATAGATTTGATAGGTTGTGTATAGAAGAAAATATAATCTATTGGCAGAGTGATGCAAGAACTCGTCGGGGAGGATTGATCGGTCTGTCTTCCAGTGAAGATAGTTTTTGTATAAAACCATTCTTTACTTAAGTTTTTTTTGGGTTTATACAGGTTTATAAGGAATTTTATAAATATTAATAAACAAAGTAGTCTACGTATTTATTGAAACTAAACACTATTCCCTCTTGACCGAGGAAACTAAAGAGAAACTTAATTTTTCATAAAGTAAAGATAATTTTTATATAAAACCATCGAATGTTGAGATATTTCTTCGTTAAGTATTTTTGTTTGGTTTTATACAGGTTTTTAAGTTATCTTATAAATAAACAAACTAATCAACCTATTAATTATATTTAAACTTTATCCCCTCTTAATAGAAGAAACCGAAGAGAATTTAAACTTATTTCTTTCGTATAAAACCGAGTAATCAAGGTTGAGAAATTTCTTTGTTTAAATATTTTCATTTGGTTTTATACAGTTTTATAAAGTATCTTA
This sequence comes from Lepidium africanum, assembly GCA_900406405.1. Lineage (NCBI taxonomy): Eukaryota > Viridiplantae > Streptophyta > Magnoliopsida > Brassicales > Brassicaceae > Lepidium > Lepidium africanum. The sequence goes on from OVAX01000038.1 coordinate 136,710, forward strand.
TAGACTTTTTTTTTTGTCAACGGCATATTATATTAATAAAAAAGGCAAAACACATGAGTTTACATCATTAACCATAAGCTGTCTCTCTAGCATTACAGGAAAGAGCATCAGCTTTATGGTATAATTGTCTCAGAATAACAGATAGGGATAGAGAGGTAAATAACGAACTCAACCGTGAAAACTCCTCCTGATAGGGAAGGAAAGCCGGCCACTCCTCTGGACGGTTCAGGATCTTCAAAACTCTTTCGCAGTCCGTTGCAATTTCCCCCTCTAAGATTTGAAATGCCAAGAGAGACTCCATAACCCAAAGAATAGCTTCGATCTCTGGATGTAGAGCAGAAAGACTCATGTTGATACATCGAGTTCCCATGCAATCTCCCTCTACTGAATCTGAAAAACTAAACCTTGCTAAGCCAGTTTTCAGGTCCGAGCTTTTCCAGGAAGCGTCCACGAAGCATTTCAAACCCATGAAACTGTGATTAGATGTGGATGGGAAAATTGAGGGAGACTTCCAAACAGCGGTATAAACCATGGATCAAGATCTCGATTCCTTTAGTTCATTACGAGCGGTGGACCATTCTTTGTGGTCAGCCTCCACTTGGATAATAATGCTAGGTGGGTCTGTGTCACAGTTGGAAAAACAATGATCATTTCTCGCTTTCCAAATATTCCAGATTATCCATGGGAAATATTGGAATTCTTCTCTGCCATGTAATCTCCAAAACAGGTAATCCAAATTATACCAGATCGAATCTCCAGGAAATCAATTTGTCGCAGAAGGTATACAGGATAATGCCCACGTTTGAACCGCAGGAGGGCATTCAAAAAGAGCATGGTTGATAGTTTCACTTTCTGCTCCATATCGGGAATATTGGGTGTCACAAATGATACCTCGTTGACTCAAATTTTGTTTGACTGCAGTACAACCTAATAAGGCTTGCCAAAGAAAATGTTGAATCTTATTAGGGCAATTGAGCTTCCAGATTTTATTGTGCAAAACTTGGAAATTTGGTCCAAACTGTCCAATTGTAAGTAAAGAAGAAGATTCTTCAGTATCTTATAGACTTTAATGAACAAACTAGTCAACCTATTTATTAAAATTAAATCAAAGGGAAGTTAAACTTATTTTTTTGTAAAAGAAATATAGATTTCGTATTATATGCTTGAATGTCAAATATTTGTTTTGATTTAGTATTTTCCTTTGGTTTTATATAGTTTTATAAGATATTTTATAAATCTTTATAAATAAACTAATGAGTCTGATTTCATAGAACTAAACCATACTCCGTTCTTACTTGAGGGAAGCCAAGAGAAAGTTAAACTTAATTTTTCGTAAACTAAAGAGATTTTTAGTATTAAAATCCTAAATGTTAAGTATTTTATTTGATTTAGTATTTTTCGTTTGCTTTTATTCAATTTTATAAGGTATCTTATAAATCTTTATAAACATACTAGTGAGACTAATTCCATAAAACTAAACCCTACTCACCTCTTACTTGAATGAACGTCCCAAGAGAAAGTAGTTTTCGAAAACTAAATATAGTTTTCGTATTAAACTCTTAGGTATTTAGTATTTGATTTGATTTAGTATTTTAGTTTGGTTTTATAAAGAATCTTATAAATCTTTATAAACAAACTAGGCTAAAAAAATGTAAAGCTTGTGAGACTTTTATAACTTTCAATCATATACATTATTTTCAATATATTGATTTATAAAATTTTGAATGGCCTTATAAACAAAGTTATATGGTTTTATAAACAAACTTATAAAATCATATAAAATCCAAAAAAATCATTGAATTTTGTACCAATATAAAACCACATAAACAAAGTTGTATCATATATGATTTTATAAACAAACTTATAAAACCATATAGAATCTCAAAAAAAACCACTAGTTTTGGTACCATTATAAATTCTCAATAGCTTGTGTTTATAAGCTTAAGTTACATCTTTTTCTAACATCATCGTTTTTGAGGCATGCTAAAGATCTTTTTTCCAAATAGTTTGTGTTGCTTTTACAACACTGATTCCTGTCAATTGGATAAACCAGACATTAGATCAGTTAAAACATTCTAATATAAGTTTTACCAAAATGTCATCACTCCACTGAAAACAAGTTTTAACAACCCCATTGCAAACCACACATTTATTTGAACATCAAAAACTTCGGAACAGAATGTGTCACAAGCAGCCACTATTGTTACATTAATCCTGTCCAAAAGATTGACACTTCACACCAATTCTTCCTCCTTGCGACTATACATGTTGGTAAGATAACACCTCCAATGAATATATATCATTAATTTCAAATATCTCCAGCTAAATCATGTAGACAAAGTTCAAACAGAGTTATCAAAATGCCTCAAATGAACTAGTGAAGATACCATAAGTATTAATTTATATTTTTTTTTCATTCAAATAACATAAAAGACGTCATTTTATGTAAATGCAACCTCAAACTCAATTAATTTACATTATTATACATGTATCAATGAAATTAGTGTGTTAAAGACAGGTTAATAGTTGGCTAAAAGAATAAGTAGTCAAATATGATTTCGGCCAAAATTAAAAGTTCATGTTGAAACTTTGAAATATTCAGAAAAATTATTTGAAATTGCCCAGGTCCTGAAATTCATGTTGAAATCAAGCCTGTTTGTAACGAGGGATTATTTTCAGTACTTAGAAAGTAACAAAGGAAATCTTTATGTTTAGAGAAAGTAACAAGGATAAAATGGGTGAGATACTTTTAAGGACTTAATATAATTTCTAAGTCATAGAATAGTCCATGTGGTACTGTTCACGTATCATACCCTTTGCTCACGATTCCCCTCCTTTTTTATAAGAGAATGCCGTACTAGAACCTTCTCACCACGTGCCGAGCGTGTGCTATCCTCTAGGTCGGTGCTATATCTTCTGGGCCTGGCGAAAGGCCCATCTGGGCTGTTTTTGGGCTTGTCATTGTGGATTAGTTAGTGGGCCGAGGCCCCCAACAACAGCCCCCCCCCCCGAATGTGATGACGTTTCCAGAGTCATTACGCTAACTTATGAATCTTTGGCGAGGCGCACGCAGATCCACGTGGCATGCTCTCATTGGTCTTTCGCCATTTATTACAAGTCAAGTGTGACAAGATGTGACAACCGCACCGTTCCTAGGGTTTGTATAGGCGCAATTATGGCGACGCTTGGATATCCACTCCCCTTCCTCAATATATAGGCAAACTCTCAGCTCATTTCTTCATTTCCATCCTCGCCTCTACCAGGTACACATCTCTCTTATCTTCTCTTTCAATTTTCTTAAAGGATTGTCGAGGCGTTGTCTATTCCAGCCATGTCCGAAACTTTCTGGCACGTCGAGTTCTGACTCGGATCGATTATGAACGAGCGTCGAAGCCGTAGTTGACTTGGCTAAAGGTGACGAGGCCGAAATGTCGGCGAGGGATGATGAGGCCACTTTGTTGGTTGAAGAGGACGAGGTGATCATTGAAGGTCTGGGTAACGAGCCCATAGTTGATGAGGGCGTTGCTACCAAGGGTATATCAGGCTATGTCGAGGTGGAAGTGACTCGGGTTGACGAGGAGATCACCGCGGCCCAGAATAACGACGAGCCTGGCGCGACTCAAATTGATGACGAGGTGGGTGTTTCTCTTCCGAACGACGAGGCACTCCTCAAGCAAGACGACGAGGACGATACTAACAAGGCCGGGACTTCAAGTCGAGCCAATGACGAAGCGGAAACTTTAAATCAAGCCGAGGAGGGGGATGATGAGGAGGACTCCTCGCTTGGTGACAACTACGAACCCTTGAGGGATTTGGGACCCAAAATTATGGAAGTTGCAGATGATCCCTTGGACGTCGAATCAGTGAACTCAGAGGAGAATAATCCCGCGATGGTTGAAGCTTATCGGCGGGTTCGGTCTTGGCTAAGGTCACTTAAATGCCCTCGACAAAGACCACCAAACAATCACTTCGGGGCATCATCAACAAGTGCAACATAACGTTACCGATCCGGTTTCAGATCCCTAATCCCTCAGAAAAGCCGTGGGATCCTCAGGAGGGTTATATGTGTCTCCACGAATATTTCTTCAAGGATTGCAGGCTGCAATTTTTGTTGCCGCAGCTCCTCATCAACTACTGCGCGTGTCGGTATATGGCCTTTGCGCAGTTGGCCCCGGTAGCTCTAAAGAATATGATGGCCTATATGATTATTGGGGCTGAGTGCGGGGCGAATGTGACGATCCACTTTTTTGAGGAGGTGACGAGGATATTCATCAATCCGAAGAAGGATGGTACCTTTTATGTCTCGGTCAAAAACGACTTCGGGATTGCGAACGGCTTTCCCAGTAAGATAAATGGCTGGAAGTATCATTATTTCTTCGTCCGGATAGACAACGTCTCGGTCATTAACCCTTGGCGTTATTATCAAATATTTTGGAATGCCAACCCTAGTAGGACAACGCCTCGGTTATTTTACCTCATCATATTTTATGCCTTGTTAATTTGTTTTTCATTTTTGCAGCTCCGCATCCTCCCGGTTTCAGAGCTTTTCCAAATAGTTTCTTTGACGACGTACGAAAGATCAAGCAGCACGCAGCGGCTCAGTGGCCAGACATACATACTCCAAGATTTTGAAGAAACCTAAGGAGAGTTCGAGAATGTACTTAACGAAGTCGTCTTCAATTATTTTTTTTATTTATTTTATTATTATTTTTTTTTACTCGGCTTTTTGCAGCATCAAGAGTGAGAATGGCGAGGTATTGTCCATTGTTGAACTACGGGGAAATTTTTGCCTCAGCCATGACTGTGCTTGGCCCTGATGAGCCAGAGCCGAGCCCGACAACGGTTGTTGGGAGAAATTTCGCCGAAGGGGTAAATAATGACGAGGCCGAACAAGGGACTGAGCCGGCCTTCGTCAATCCAGATAATGTCTTGGTTGTCCATTTACCGAGGCCATCGGCCATGGCTCGTCGCCGACCCCGGTACAGACTGAGGATACTTCTTTGCGCAAGAAGAACTCGAAGCGTCCTCTTGAGGGGTACAGTTCTGGAGCTCGGGATAAGAAAATAGTCCACGTCGAGAGGACAACGACGAGGGGGACGCCTGACTATGATATCTCGTTCAAGTACCGCGGGGTGAAGCCTCTTGGAACTGACCACGACATGAGCGGGGACTTGCTCTTCAGGCAAAAGGCTCACTGCGCGGAATACCAAAACCAGAGACCATGCTGAGGGTGAATTTGTGATCAACACTGCTACGCTCCTAATGCAGGTACGTTACTTTTACGTCGCTAGTCGTTAATTTTGTGATCATCAGCTTCTAACAATTATGTTTTGCAGGTTTTTTGCAACCTCAATCATCTCGACGAAAGGTACAATGACCACGCTGCAAGGCATGATAAGGATTGTCTGCTGCACGAATTGAACGTGTTCAAAAAATGATGTAAGACCGCCGAGGACAAAGTGATTGCTGGTTTTTGGGAGTTGGGTTAAATGAGGCAAGAAAAACTTGCCCTTGCCGAGGAAGCAGAGAAGTTGCAAGCTCAAGTACGCCAACTGGAAGATGACGCCGAGGGGAGCAGCCGTACGTTCGAGTCTGCCTTTGATCAATTCAACGGGGCCATTCAACGAGCTTGTGAGAAGGTTGTTGCTGAGAGCGCTCGTCATGCGGAGGAGCGAGTACTCTTTAATGCCAAGCTTCAGCGCGTCAAGGAGTTCATCCGTGCCACGAAGAAAAAAGACGAGCCACATGTTCTACATTGTCAGGCCTCGGGGACTCTTGACTGTGTCAAGTATATGAAGGAGAAGCTAAGGGTTAACGTGCCGGGGGCCATCTTTGAGAAACTGAACAAGGATGTTGCATATTACGAGGCCCAGGCATCGGCTATTAAGGTTTCAAAACTTAACGAGGAGGACCTTGAGCCTTTGGCTCCGACTAACAATGACGGTGTGCTCGTTGGTCTGGACGAGTTGTGCGAAGCTGCAAAACGTCTTCGAATTGGAGAGCCTCGGTAGGATGAAGAAGTGGCGTTCAGTAACGAAGCGGAAGAGGAGAGGACCGTGGGCACATAGTTGTTTTTTTTTATCTTGTTGTTTTTGCCGCTCGGCTCTTTTTCCCTTCTCTTTTTATGTCTAACTCCTCTGTTTGTTGCTTATGTTTTGGTGTAAAGGCCGAGCACAGTGATTTTTTGAACTTGTAAAAAAACATTTGGGCGTTATAAATGAACTATCTTATGTTGATTGTTGCATTGGTCGGTACATTTTATCGGGGTGGGCTCGGTGCCAGTTTATCTTACGCATCGAGGCGAGTATCATGCTCGGCTTTAGGCTTTTAGGTGCGAAGTTATGGTTCGGCTTACCCTGTGGTGCCTGTTGCGAGTGGTGTGCTCAGCTTTAACTTAGCCTTTTTAGGAACGAAAATTATGGTCCGGTTTACCCTATATAGCCAGCAAAGGCGCTCGGCCTTTTGGCGAATATTTGTTTTTGTGTAAATAGCTTTGGAGAAAGATTTTTTTATTATTATAGCCGCACCCAAAGGCTACCTACATACCCTGTAAAGGGATCAAACCAGACATAGTTCTGTTTTCAATCTTCCAATGTAAATATAAAGTAGGATATTGAACCGAGGAGCGCTACGAAGTGGCGTTGTCAGTGATTATTAAAAGATACGTAAATGGGGTGGTGCCAGCAGAGTTCGAGTTTTTGTGGAGTTAACCTTTGGCATCTTTGCTCTTCAATAGTAAAAATGTTTGAGGGTTTTCGTGTTCCAGCTTCTGGGTATCATGTCCCCGGCCATGGTCATAAGTTTGTAGACTCCGGGCTTCACAACTTGGAAACGCTATATATGCTCTCCCAGTTTGTACCGAGCTTTCTTGTGTTGAGTTTAACCATATTTTCAAACACTTCACGCATGACGAGGTTGCCTTCTACGAAACTTCATTGTTTGACTTTCCTGTAATACTTGGACACTTGCTGATGATGCCGCTGAACTCTTAATATTGGACACTTGCTGCGTCGCGAATTTCTTCGAGGTCGTCGAGATTGTCGTAGATATTTTCATTGTTGTATTTTTCGTCAAGTGTAAATACCTGCCGACGAATTCTTTCTATGTTCACCTCTGCTGGTACTATTGCTTCTAAACCGTGTGATAGCGAGAACGGTGTTTATCCGTGACCGTGCCAGTGTTGTGCGGTGTGCCATAAGACGCCGTCAAGTTTGTCGGACCATCTCCCTTTCTTTTCATGGAGGCACTTTTTGATGCCTTCGATTATCTTGCTTATGGCTTCGGCTTGTCCATTTCCTTGCGGATTTCACGGCGTGCTCTTGCTGAGACGAATTTTTCAGTATGCATAAAATTCTTCAAATTTGGACGAGGTGAACTTTGAACCGTTGTCGGTGACGATCTCGTAGGGCAACCCATGGCGACAGATAATGTTTTTCCATATAAACTTCTGGACATCGGTGTCTTGAATTTTGGCAAAGGAATTTGGCTCGACCCACTTGGTGAAGTAATTTGTCATGACAAGGAGACAACGTTTTGGTTTTGACGTAGGGAGAGGGTCGACAATGTCCATGGACCAATGCATAAATGGGTAGGGCATCGCGGTCGAGGTGAGCTCTTCGGCTGGAGCGTGTATGAGCGGTGCGTGCTGATGGCATTTTTCACATGACTTAGCATATTTTTCGCAATCTGCCATCATAGTTGGCCATTAGTATCCCAAGCTTCATAATTTATGGACAAGTGTTCGTCTTCAAGAATGATTTCCGTAGGCACCCTCATGGACCTCGGCCATGACACGCAGGGTTTCTGCACCGTGGATGCAACTAAGTAAGACTCTGTTTGCTGCTCGTTTCTATAGGTTACCGTCTATTTCAACGTACGAGGCACATTTGGCTTTGAGTCTTCGCGCCTCCCACTTTTCCGTGGGTACTCTGCTGTCAATCATGTAAGCCTTGATTTTTTTTCTCCAGTCCTCGTCACCCGCTTCTTGCTTATTCTACAAGTCTTTGAATTCTACTTGCTCGTCCTCGTCGACGGTGAGACATTGGGCCTTTGTCAACTCAATGCTCGGGTGTTCAATGCACTCTACGGGGATGACTCGGCGTTGTTTTGGATTTGAGGTGGAGGCTAAGGCTGCCAAAGTGTCAGCCGAGGTGTTATCACCGCGTGGAATTTTGACGAGCTCAAATGTGGAGAATTCTTTGGCAAGTTCCTAGTTTACTTTTAAATACGCAGCCATCCTTTCACACTTGGCTCATATTCTCCGTTGTGTTGGCTGACGACAAGTTGTGAGTCCACAAAGATGAGAATATGTCGTGCGCCAAGTTCCTGTACTAGCCGAAGCTCGGCGAGAAGGACCTCGTACTCAGCTACATTGTTAGATGCCGTGAAGGCTAGAGAAAATACAGTTTCAATATCTCTCCCGTCGGGCGTGCAAAGTCCATTTCTTTGCTTGTTCTGGTGGGAGATTATTTTGAGGTGTTGGGGTCAGCTCAATGATAAAATCAACTAAGACTTGAGATTTGGTGCTGGTTTGTCCTTTGTACTCAATATTGTACTCATTCAGCTCGATGGCCCACTTAGTTAGCCGTCCTAAGTGACTTGGGTTGTGAAGGATTGTTCATAGCGGGTGAGTTTTCAAGACAACGAGGGCATGGGATTAAAAGTATGGACGTAGCTTCCGCGCCGCGGTCACTACTGCTAATGCTAACTTTTCTGTCGTTGAGTATCGTGTCTCCGCGTTGTCCAGAGCCTTAGTAATATAGAAAATTGGTTTCTGCTCCCCGCAGTCTTCTTTGACAACAACCCCGCAGACCGCAGGGACAGTGACCGCGACGTACAGGTATAGGGTCTCCCCAGCTTCGGCCTTAGATAGAATTGGGGTCGTGGCCAAGTACATTTTGAGTTGCTTGAAGGTTTCTTCGCAGGCCTCGTCTCAAATAAAGTGTTTGTTTCCTCGGAGTAACTGGAAGAATGGCAGGCACCTATCGGTTGATCGTGAGATGAAGTGATTAAGGGTGGCGATCCGTCTTGCTAGCCTCTGGATTTCTCGAGTACTTTTCGGTGATGGCATGTCAAGCACCACAGTGATTTGCTTTTGGTTGGCCTCGATTCCTCTTTGGGTTACGATATAACCAAAGAACTCTCTGGAGGTTACGCCGAAGGTGCACTTGGAAGGGGTGAGTTTCATCTAATAGGTGTTGAGCACGTCAAAACATTTTTTTGAGGTTGTCAACATAAGACTCCGCCTTCAAGGACTTGACAAGGATGTCGTCGATATATACTTCCATCATTTGTCCAAGTTGTCCCGCGAACATTTTGTTGACGAGCCTTTGATAAGTGGCCCCTGTTTTTTTAGTCCGAGCGGCATGACTTTGTAGCAGTAAGTACTGTGGTCAGTGATGAAAGCAATTTTTCCTGGTTGGCCGCGTTCATTTTTATTTGATTGTATCCGGAGAATGCATCCATGAATGACATGAGTTCATTTCTTGCGGTTGACTCGACGAGTTGATTAATGTGCGGGAATGGGAAATTATCCTTCGGGCAAGCTTTATTGAGATCGGTGAAGTCTGCACAGATGTGCCAACTACCATTCTTTTTCTTGACGACTAGGTTGGCCAGCCATTCTAGGTACTTAACTTCGGTGATGAAACCGACATTGGTCAGGCGATCGACCTCGTCGTTTTGAGCTTGAGAGCGCTTGAGTCCGAGCTTCTTTCGCTTCTGCTTGACTAGTTTATAAGTTGGGTCGATGTTGAGCTCGTGGCTGATTATTTTTGGATCTATTCCTGGCATATCTTTTGTACTCCAAGCGAATGTTGATAGATTCTTTTTGAGGAAAGGAATGAGCTTGCCGCGCAGGCCAGTGGTTAGTTCTCAACCAATTTTGACGTAGCGGTCTGGCTTATCCGAGTCCAAGCAGATTGTCTCTATGGTCTCTTTTTTTGGGCTATCTTGTAAAATGTTTCGCGGAAGAATACCCGTCGATGCTTCACTGGCTATCATGCAAGACCGCCTGGTTGATTTTTGGAGTTTTTTCTCGGTAATGAAACATGTCCTGGCCATCCTTTGGCTTTCGCGGAGAGTGAAGGTTCCTCTATCAGTCGGGAATTTCACCCATTGGATGTAGGTGGAGAAGACGACCTTCATTGCATGTATCCAGGGCGTTCCCAGGATGATGTTGTAAATAGTTAGCCTGTCCACGACGAGGAACTTGACCCATCTTGTCATGCCGGCCACGAGGATTGGTAGCTTTACTGTTCCATAACTTAACATTGAGTTTCCGTCGAACCTGGTCAACGGCCGAGATGAAGCCACAAATTCCATCTCCTCGTCAAGGATCGCAAGTTTATCTAATGCTTCCTTGAAAATTAAGTTCACCGTGCTTCCCTTATCAACGAGGACACGTGTGACGTCACAGTCCACGACGCGGAGTTTGACAATGACGGGGTCTTCATGAGTATGCTGCACGCCTTCGGCATCGACCTTAGCGAAACTTATAACTTCAGCAGATGGGACGCTTTGTACGAGGGCTATAATAGAAGCAGCACGTTTTTCTTTTGCCTTGGCCCGGATTGATTCGGCTGCACGCTCAAAACTTTTGATTGACCGTACGGAGTCGTTTCCTTCCCTTATACTTTCCATAATTATGACCGTCTGTCGAGGAGGTGGGATACGCAGAATTCTTCATGGTCTGTATGCTTGCATGGTGGCTCCTTGTCATCTGCTATAACTTCATGATTTTTTAATTTTTGGCTTCCCGCCACGCCGCGGTCTTCGTGCGGGCGCTCGGGCTCAGCTAATATATCCTCGCCTCTCTCGAATTTTGCTAATAGCAACTCTTTCAGGCGAAAGCACTGGGATGTTGCATGTCCAGTGCGTTTGTGATAGTTGCAATAGGACTGTTTATCTCGTGACGCGTCCCTATAGCATTTGTTAGCTGGGATGCAGGGGCGTCGGGATTTGTCGTCGGTGGTGCCAACTGCATACGTAGAAGCTTATTTGCCTTTGTTGCTTTTATACTCTCAGTCATAGTGCTGACACGGTTCGTAATACTCTTCGCGCATCGATTCTTTGGGTGTATCTCTCACAGCAGGAGTTTGATTCTTGTATCTTTTTAATTTTGCCGCCCTGTCCTCTTCTATCTCGGTGAACACAGCTCCATGGTGAAGGGCGTCTTCTAGAGAAAGAGGATGGCGCAGCCTAAAGTCCGTTATGAGTTCCAAATCATATTATAAGGCCTCTCTCAATATATCAATGCCAATGTCGTCGACTATTGTAATTCGTGATGCTACCTCTAGAAATCGTCTGAGGAAGGAGTGAAAGGACTCCTTCGGCCCCTGTACTATAGCTTGCAGATCCGCTGCCGAGGCGTTCCTCTGCATGAATACCAAGTAGTGCCTGAGGAAGGCCTCAGCGAGTTGTTGAAAACTGCCAATGGAATACTAATCGAGCTTGTAAAACCATTCCATAGCGTTGTCAGTTAAATTTTCAACAAACAGTTGACAATACCCTGCGTCTTTTTCTTCCGTAGAGAACCTCATCCTCCCCATAGCGAGGTTAAATGCCTTAAGAAACTTTCTAAGGTTAGATTTTCCATCAAAGGTCGGACATTTGACCTTCACGTCGGGGTGAAATGGGGTGCTAGAGAGCTTCTTGGTAAAAGGTGTGTTCTGTGTTTCACAAAGTACGCGCGCTATTTTCGGCATAGAGCTTTGGGATCGATGCATCTGGACCATCATGTAACATACCCCAGTTCTTAACACTCGTATTTCAACGTCCCTCGGATTGTCGAGCTCGGCCGTCGGCAGTGTGGGTGACACAGACGCGCCCATCTGACTCCTATTTTGACGAGGCTTGGAGATACTGTCGAATAGTTGCCTTTATAAACGAGGCGGTGACAGGTTTGCTGTGTAGGCTTGAGGACATCTGTCGGTGATGACGTCCCCACTGAGTTCGGCTCGCAGCTGGGGTAGTATCTCAGAGTTTTGCTCGGACCTATCAGTTGCCTTATCCATTCGCTCTATCATAGCGAAGAGTGAGTCTGCCACACACTGGACTTTTTTGGTACTTAACGTCCTGTCGTGGCCAGTCTGGGTAGGTTTGTTAACTGTCGTGCCGAGCGCATCCTGCTCAGTTTCCAGCAGAGGCTCGGTTTGTTGATTAGTCTTCTGTGTCAATAGTGACACCTTTGGGGGCAGTGGTCCCATTTTCTGTCCAGGAGGGATCTTCTTGACCCCTGTCACTGGCATCTGGTCGGTCATTTAATCACCTAAAAATCTTTTCCCCCCTCTTTCTAGCGCCAAATTGTTTGTATCGGCCGAGCGCGTGCTATCCTCTAGGTCGGTGCTATATCTTCTGGGCCTGGTGAATGGCCCATCTGAACTATTTTTGGGCTTGTCATTGTGGATTAGTTAGTGGGCCGAGACCCCCAACAAGGCCCAACAAAAAAGTTCATGTTAAAAATAACTATGTTCCTATTTACATCATTGTACACATGTCGGTGAAATTAGTAAGTTAACTATAAGTTAACATTTGACTAATGGAAAAAATCAAAATTAAAATTTTTATGTTGAAATTTAAAAAATATATATTTAAAATTGGCCAGGTCCTAAAGCTTATGTTAAATTTGGCCTGATAAAAAAGTTTATGTTGAAAATGGCCGTTTAGCCGTGTAAGATGGAATAGAATTTGAACAAAGTAACGTTGATGTATATGTAATAAACATACAAATAAAATGTTTGCCTAATTATTTAAATTTTTCTTGTTGCTTAATTAATACAAGTGGCAAGTAGTTAATTACAATAAGAAAAAAAAAAGTATAATGATTGATATGGTTCATTATGGGTCTAAATGGTAACAGTTGGATCTAGGTGAATCTGGCTGAATATGGAATCTGGTTGAATCTTTATTTTATTTTTCAGTGGAATATGACTGAATAAGTTAAAATCAAATGGTAACAGAGGAATCTAGTTGAATTTGGAGGAATTTAAAATATAAGTTTAGTAAGAAAATAAATAATTCCCTATTCGAGAACCTAGACCGAATCAAAAACCAAATGAGTACCCGATATTTTTTTTAAATTAAATTTTGGATTTTTACATTATCTATTAAAACTTAACTAACTTTGGATTTTTATAAAAATTTCAATAAAAATACATGAACTTGAACCCGATATATTTTTGAATCGAAGCCGACATGATAATAAAAATACATGAATGTGTATTAAATCAATGGAGCCAATAACCCAAAAGACTCCACATGAACCTGAACAAGTATATGAAAACTCAAACCTACCTAAACTCGAATTTGAAACTGATCCAAATTATAAAATTATCGAATTGAAACCAATTAAAAATATGAATGAGAGTTAAATTTCTATATATCCAAAAAAATTTCAAATCCATAACCAAATGTGTATTAAAAAACCCGAAACACAATTATGTATAAAAAAAGTTATAAACAAATATTAACATTGAAGTCAACAAACAAAAGTGAAATGACTGTAATTCCACAACATATTCAACAAATATAATTGGTAACATTTAAAAAAAATCTAAAGAATAAAATAATTCCACTCAATTTGTGTTACCAGTTAGACACTATATAATGTGTAGCAACCGTCTGGCGAACACAACCTAGTTCAACAGCATGATGAACCTTCCCGGGTAGGTACACCTTTCTTTCAATTTCTGTTTTGTTTTATACATAATATAAAATTGAAGTTAACTCAATCTAAAATAGAATGTATCAAATTGAACTGAAATCGGCTATATAGTTGAATGAAACCTATATTTATATATCTGAGAACCAAATCCAAATTTGAGTAATACAGAGAACATAATGGGTATCCAAATACATTAAAAACAATTATATACCTAAAAAAGTTTTTTACAAAAAATTTAATATTTAAATATTCAGAACTATAATTTTAAATCTGATTATATTATTATTCATTTTGGACAAAATAACAAAAACTCCAAAATATTCAATTTTTATGGATATTTTGAATTTTATTAGATTATTTAAAATAACTCTTAATTTGTTTTGATTTTGAATAAAATAAGTGAATTCAAATAAATCAAAACTGAATAGTTCGCATTAAATTCAGATATGTAACAAAGTGCCACAATCAAAACATGCCCTATAGATACCGAACCTGCAAGTTGCATTTAGCCTAGTGGCAGGCAGTAAGTCCACTAAAGGCAGACGCACTTGCACATTCAGGGATCGAGTCCTACTACCTGCATTATGCGGAAATTTGGAAAATGAGCCGGCCAGTTGTGGTCTAATGTTATAAAAAAAAAAAGATACTGAACCAAACTCAATCCATATAATATGTTCGAATAAGTGTTAAGTGAGTGAGATTAAAAACTTGAAAAACCTCCTAAACACGACACATATCGTGAATGTCTATATATAATGAGATACACGACTTAGTTTATTATTTATAATTAATTATATATTTATTTAAATATTAGTTCAGATTTAGATAATAAAAGAAGTTATGGAATTGTGAAATTGTTATATGTGCAAATGGTAACAGCTGAATTTTTGGATGAGCTGAATCCAGCTGAATAAACGAACTAATGTTATCATTTAGGCTCGTAATCTTTTTTTTTTTTTGATAAAATACTTTACGTAATAAATGACATATCATTTTTTTGTCAAACAGAGAAATGACATATCTATTACTCTATATCTGCTCTAAAAATCTATATATATATATATATCGTAAATGTATGTTTATATATATACATAACAACAACAAAAATATTTTATCAAATGACAAAAAATAAATAAATAGTACATAAATAAATATACATATGTTAGAGCTCTCAACTCTTCAGAATCAGTTTTTTTTTTCTAATTGTGTAAATATTTTTTTTTTTTGATAAATACTATGGCATATATGTAGATGAATTTATATGTCTAATTTCAAATCTATTAAGATATAAAGATTTACTATTAATAGGACGAAAAAGCTTTGTTCTCGTGAACTTTTGATTTCCTTCATCTTCCTACATCACTGTCTTAGTGTCTGCCACAATGTCGGGATCTTCTAATCCTCCATCTAGTATTGTGCTCAACGCTACGGGAGCCTAAAGCAACTAAAAAATATATTTACAATATAAAGTAATTAATATAACAAAGTAATTTGTGTTTATTAAATAATTTTTTCTATTTTGGTTTTAATAAACGTTTTCACAACTCTTAGTAACCAAAATTCTTAACTAATTTTCTTTCTATAGATATATTAACTAAGCTATTTTTTGTGATATAGTTCCAAATAAGATTTAATCAATTCTAGATTTGAAAGACTTTTTCTTTAGCAGTTATAGCGGGAATTACATCCAACCTAATTCCCGAAAAAAGTTAATTATCGTGAAATATAATCTAATATTGAAAAATTGTTTACAAATATCAAAAATTGATTGTTTCTATAATATATAAATTAATCATAAAATTGATTGTCCCAAAAAATATATTTATTGTAGGGTCCAAGACAAATGCATTTTCTTTACATATAGGCACAATCCTCTCTGCCTCTCATCCCTCCATATCTCTATATCCTTTCCACCGATCATGTATCTTGTGACCAATCTTCTTCCCTAATTTTTTATCATCAAACCCTAACTCACTCTTCCATCAATGTACCTCTCATATCTACCAGGATTGGTTTTCCTTCTCCGGCCACTATCTTAACACAAGGTTCTTCTTCTCGATCTCAGCCTAAAACTCAATTCTTTACTCCATTTTGTGTTTCATATCCATCTTATATTTCTCAATCTCAACCTTTTCTATCGAGCCCTAAAACTTGAATCCTCTACCCTTTGGAAAAAGGTTTCTTGGGAACCCTTCCCCAAACTACTCATTTTAATACCGCTACTCAGACATCTACTCAAGTTTCAACTACTCAATCTTAGCCTCCTTCTGTCAATCTCTCCTTCTGCAGGATTAGCTCCCAAAACTTCACCACTGCATAGTTGGGCAACAATGCTCAACTCCACAAAATTTCCAAAATCAGATGTTGGTGTCTCAGTTTCTTTCGAAGATCGACCTTGGGTTCAGATCCCAAATGCAATCCACAAAAATTGTGCTAAGGTTCACTTTGATTACATAGTTGGCATATTTTATGGCAACTCTCCATCATACAACAATATCTTGTGTGTCCTTAACTACTTCTAGAGTAAAGATCGCCAAATTACTATCACAATCTAACGAATAATGTGTTTCTCTTCTATATCCCTTTCCCATCCTTGAGACAGAAGATTCTCTTCCATAATTTGTGAAGGGTAGGAAACTCTCCATTTCGGGACACTGAATAGAAACTTAATATTATCCTTGATTCGCCTTTACTCCAGAAAGCTCCAATTTGGATGACAATCACTCAAATCCCCTTTGATCTTCTAACTCATGAAAAGCTTAGTTTCATTTCATACCTCTTGAATACATTGTTGATGCAAAACTTTTTCTAGTATCAGCTTTGCATAAATTATACCAAGAAACTCCCTCAAACGATTGAAATTGAAAAGGACAATGGGGAAATTTGCTATGCTAGCAGTAAAGTATCCTTGGTTGCCTCCACTCTACCTATTATGCAATGAGTTTGGTCATAAAAGTACTATGTGCCCCCATGCAAAAGTGTAGAAATTAGATGGTAATCATCCAGTTCTGATTAATCGTTCTTCCTCTTCAAACATAGAGACTCTAGTCCCATAAGCAAATTCAAACCCACCTCAACCAATGGATCCTCAACTAATGACGAGGTCACTCCTTCTGCTACTTCCATTGTTATTTTAGAACAATCTCCTGTTGATCCAACAATCCCTTTAGCTTTGTAACCAAATCTCGCACTTGAAAATGTAGACTCTGTTTCCTAGGGTTTACCTCCCGCTTTGCTACAGTCTCTGATCCTATCTTATAACCCTTGCATGTGGATTGTACACTAGTTTCTCCTTTGGTAGACTCTACAAATGCTCCTGCAGATCCTGTTGTGTCATCGCTAAAACAACAATCCTCTTTGACAAGCTTATCTTCATCAAGGCAGAGAAAGAAAATATGCAAACAAAAACCTCTACTTTCCGGTGGCCAACCTCCATGCTGGAGGGGATGTCACAATAACTAATTTCCTTATGTATAGTACATTTTTTGGAGTGTGAGAGGGTTGAACGACCTTATGAAGCATCACCCTCTTGGTGCTTGGCTGAAATCTTAGAAAGTCATCTTTGGTGCGCTTTTGGAAACCCATGTACAAACCGAAAATATGCACTGCATTTTGTTATCTTTGGGGTCAGACTGGAGTGTTTTTCTTCTAACTACCAGTACTCAGATTTATGAAAGACTTGGATAATCTTTAGAAAGCCTACTACGCTTGTTAACTTCTTCTCCAACCTCTAGTCAAACACTAGTAAAATCATATTGGAAGATGGGAAATGGTTATTTTTTACAAAAATATATGTGGGGAACACGTCAGAAGAGATACACAAACTAGGGGATTCTCTTAGAGATACATCAGTTTCCTTTGATCTTACCTCAAAGCCATGGATGATCTCGATGGTTTCAATGAAATCAAGACACCATCGGAAACCTTAAACAAGTTAACCATTCACTCCACTCTGGATTTGAAAAAGGTTGAATGATTGTTTAGCAGATCTGGCTATGTCTAATCTTCCGTTCCATGGACTAACTTTTACGTGGCTCAATAACCTCCACCAGTAGCCTATTGCAAAAAAGCTTGATCGATGTTTAATCAATGACTACTGGATGCTAGACTTCCCTTCAGCTTATTCCATTTCCGAGCCTCCTTTTACTTCAGACCATGGCCGCTCTTTTACATCCTTATCTTCTACTGGCTCCAAACCTTTCAAGTTTCTAAACATTATTACATCTCTTCCTTCCTTTTACCAATCTGTGTGCCGTACGTGGGAATTAGTTGGAGATTGAGCGATCTCCTTGCGAGACTTTGCTTTAAAGCTAAAAATATAGAAAAAATATCTAAAATCTCTTTGCAAAGAAACTTCAGTTGGATAGAGAGGATAGTGATTAATGATGACAGTTCACCTCAATCCTTGTAGGTTTAGGCTGTTTGTATTCCCTCTACAACACTTTTTCAAGTGCAATCAGAAGCATATGTGAGTTGGCACTCTCTTAAGCTGGTCGAAAAGGTTTTTTTTTCACGCAATGATTAGGAATAAAATGGCTTGAAGCCGAGGACCATAGTCTGTAAAGTGAAGAATGTGTGTAATGCCATAAAACACCTGCGCAAACCTGATGGCTTGCTCACTATAAGGTTCACTTGGTAGCTGAAGAATATTTCACTACTATTCTATGGAATAAGAAAGGCTCATGTTGTAACCTAATGCTGCCATTCTTAAAGAGTCCAATTCTAGTTAAATACAACAACATCCACCAAGCATCCTTATGCGCATCAATCACACGCTAATTAATCAAATAAGGCCTTCGTTTAAGCAAGACTTTGGGGCCCGATGGATTCAGAGCAGAGTTCTTCCGAGTAGCTTGAAACATCGTTGGCAGTGAGACGACTGACGCCATCCAAAAGTTTTTCTCTGATTCATTCATGTTGCAAACTCTACAACAGTTGTATTAATCCCAAAACGTGTAGGAGCTAAATCACTTAAGGATTTCTGGCCGATCTCGTCTTATAATATGACCTACAAAATGATTTCCAAGCTGCTCTCTATTCACTCGAAAAAGGTTCTTCCATACCTTGTGGTCCCAAATCAGACTGCCTTTTGTTACTCCTCAAAAATGTCTTGCGATCTTTAGAGATAATCCAAGCTTATCAAAGGGAATCAATTACTCCAAGGATCACTTTGAAAGCAGATATATCAAAAGTCGTTGATTCAATTCGGTGGGATTCCATCCTCAATGCCTTGGAAGCTTATAATTTTCCATCTCCATTTTTCTCTTTGATAAATGCTTGCATTTTCACATTGTCTTTCTCTGTCAGCTTGAATGGAACATCATCAGATATTTTTAGGTCGACAACGGATCTCCACTAGGGAGATCCACTTTCTCTAATCCTTTTTGTGCTTGTAATGGTTTTTTTTTTTTTAGTGCTAGATAGATCAACCTGAGAGGGAGGTTGTAGTTACCATCCTAGATGTACCCATCAACAACTAACACATATGTCGTTTGGTGATGTTATCCTACTCTTCTGTAAGGGTCTGTTCTCCTCTTTGGCTGGTGTTTTTAAGTACTCTCCCAATTGGAGAATATGTTAGGGCTCAACGTCAATATTAAAAAAACTTCTCTCTTTGTTTATACTTTGTTTGAAGCAATATTTGATAAAATAAATTACGCAATTCTCTTGAACTCCTTGACAATTACGAGTGTTTTATCTTGGTTTACTCTATGCACTCGTAAACTCTCAGTCTTGGATTATGATCCTCTAGTATCAAAGATTTGGGTGAAGCTGAATGGATGGTCAACAAAAAAGCAGATTTTTGTTGGCAGGTTATGCTTACTCTATACTCTCATCTCAGGAATCATTGAGTTATGGATATCAACTTTCCTCATTCCCAAAAAGGTACACGCTATCATAAACAGGTTTTGCTCGTCATTATTATGGAATGGTACTCTCAATAAAGTTTTAGGAAATCGTGTAGCTTGGAATGAAATCCTATCTCTAAAGGGGGGGGGGGGGGGGTTAAGGTCTTTAGGATATCCCAAGTTGGTTGACAACTTGTGCGATAAAAATTATATGGTTGCTACTCTTCCGATCAGGATTCATTTGGGTTGTTTGGATGAGAACCACTATATGCATTCTTCAAGACTATAGGCCACAAACTTATAGAGATCTTTTATCTCTTGGAACTTCTGCAGTTTGCTACGTTTGCGTTCACTAGCCTTGAGATTCTATAGAATAAGGATAGGTAATGGTGAAACTAACTTATTTTGGACTGATCCATGGAAAGGTAAAGATTACTTAATTATTTGGGACCAACTAGATCATCAACTCTCGGTATCCTTCTTGATTCTCAGGTCTCGGACAATCTATCAACTGATGGATGGACTCTACCATCAGCCAGATCTAAAAAACAATTAATGAACGTTACCTACCTATAAAATTTAACTAGATCTGGCTCAAATGATTATACTTCTTGGTCCATTGAAGGAAAATTCTTAATCAGTTTCTGCTCAAAAGTTACCTGGAATTATGTTCAGAATTCTCGACCCCTTACTCTATGGTCAAATATTGTTTGGCACAAGCACCATATTCCTAATTGTGCCATCACAAGTTGGTTATATATGCTCAATAGAACCCAATTTGGGGTTATTTACCTTCGTGGGGCCTGGACAATGAACATGTTTGTCTCCTTTGCGGCCAATGTAATGAATCCTGAAATCACCTCTTCTTCGAATGTACTTACTCTGCTTCTGTCTAGACACCTAATTTTATTAGTTTTCACCTAAATTCACCTAATTTTATTAGTTTTCATTGAAATGATAAGGCTCGATCCGTAGTCTAAGTTCTCCAACTGGAGCAGGGTGGGATTCAAACTCACCACTTGGTGTCTAGCTAAATCAGGAGCAAGCCAATTGGACCATCTGTTTCTTGGCAATTAGTTTTCTTATCTAACATCGAAATTGCAAAATATATATTAAAATCATTTTTGAGACATTAAATATAATACTAATTAGCCAAGTTGCTCTCAGCCTGGTGGTTAGAATGATCTAACTAATGACTAGACATCAGAGTTTGATTTCTACCTGTTGTATTATAGTTGCTTAAAAAATGAATTTTAGAGGTAGACTTTAGACTATGGATCGACCTTTGTCGATCCGAAAAAAAAAATATATATATATATATATATAATACTTAATGAGAGAGAAAAAAGTATAAAAGAAAAAAAAAAATTAACATGACAATGAGGAAGTGTGGATGCAGATGTCATGGTGGAATGCATTGAGAGCAATGGAAGTCGCACTTGCTGTCGGAAATCTCACTGCTTTTTGCACTATTATGTAAAAAGCTCACTTGTTATCGCAATTTTTATTCATTCAACTTTAAAATCTTTAATGTTTTACAAACTGTAAAATTTCCAATGACAATGAAATCCTTTCAATTTTTCTTTGAAGACATCCATGAAAATGTGTACCGTATTAATTATACCTTAAAGTGGCAATCAATCCGTTTAAGTTCTATATAGGACGGTCCACGGTCCAAAGTAACTATATGGCTAAACAAAAAATATAAATCGAATCTATTTTAAAACACAAATAAATTTTAAGAACATAATAAAAATATTGTTATAATTGGATAAGTGTCTCTAATTAAATGGTTACATGATCATATTTGCTGCCTTATTTACCGGAATAAAATTCCAAAAAATTGGGTTAGACAAATTTTTGGATTGAACTTTATCGATTAAATTGTTGACAAAATTTGCTAGATATAAAGCAGGATCTGGTTGGTATTAAAAACAGGACCTGGTTGCATGTATTAATATCCAAAACTAGAAAACCGAATGCATAAAGTGGCATGTTTCTTTTCTTGTGATTTACATTATTGATCCTAAGGTTCTTCATACAAGCTGATCAGCTAGAATTTCTCTTTTACAAAACTGATGAACATATATACTTCTCTCATGTTTTTCAAGTCTTGAGACGTCTCATTTCTCTAGATTCTTACGTTCATTTATTCGCATTGGTGTCAGCTGAATCGTGTGGTAGGTATTTACAGCTTTTACCCACTTATTTCGTGGTGTTTAAGGAGAAAGAAAAAACAAATAGAGAACAATTCATTGTCAGAATGTAAAGATGAAGAAAGAAAAACAAGTGAAAGTATTTTAATAAAAAACTGACTAGGAGCAATCTTGCAGATATGATCATGCCAAAAGCCAAAAGTTCTTATGGGTCTTGGTGTTTAGAACATAGCCTCCATTTTGACCTTTCTTTTGTACACCAACACAAGTACATTTGCTATTCTCAATTAGATATTCCGCTGTGTCTACTCCTTTTGAACCTCTTAGAGACCCTCCTGGTCTTCTAGATCTGTCAATCCAAACAGATCCTCATTGTTATTACTCATACAAATTAGTATATAAAGGACAAGGAGCTTTCCAAAAGGATAGCTGAAAATCTGTCGAAATTTTTTCTGATATATCATTGAATCTGTAGACGGTAATCCATCAAAAACAAATCTATCAGAAACAATAATTTGGATCACCACATACGAAACAATAAATTTGTAAGAGGAGAGGACGTACCCAAGGAGAGAGGATGAGATAGTCCGACGTTGGCCAATGATGATAACATCGACGCCAATCTTTTCTCCATGAAGAAGAATAGATGTAGCTTTGATACCATCCATGGCTATACACTCGATATGAACACGAACTTTTGGCTGAGCGATTTCACATATTCTCTTCATCTGTTCCAAGAAATTGCCTTCTCCTTGGCCAATCTCAGAGGCTAAAGCATTTGCAGCTGCGGTTGCAGTTGTGTTAGAATTAGAAGATGCAGGAGAGGATCCACTACTGCTAGAGGAGGAAATTGAACTTGGTAATCTCAAAAAACTTGAGAAAGCATTTTTCCAAGAACCACCACCAGAGTTTTCAACATGGACAAGCATGAGTTCGTCTTGCTCAAGCACCGCGTGTGAAAGAGCGTATTGAAGAGCAGCTGCAGATTCACGGGTCGGGTCAGCAATCACCATGATCTTCCTATATTGTGGTGTTGAAGATGATCCTCTACGATCTTCTTCCATCTCCTTATCTCTTCTTTCTTTTTCTTCTTCTTATTCTTCTTCTTCTGTTAGGTTATATCGATACAAACTTTTCAAATTTTTCTTTTTTCTTTCCTGATTACGGAAATTAGGGTATTGAAAAGCTCAAGATTTGTTGTTACGGTTTGTGTTCATGTTTTATCTCTGAAAAACAGTAAAAAAATTAAAGCCAGTGAACCATTTTTGTTTTTATCTTTCTTTGTCTACGTTTAGAAAGACAAATGAAAAGATAATTGTGTGGTGAGTTGGTGTTGCTATTTTTATAGAAAACGTTACTTTTATTTTGGTTAATTTTAGGCCTTACCAACGTCCAACACAACAGCCACATCAAATAATTTCCACCAATTAAAGTATGTTAAAATTCAATAAGTCTTTGACTGGCAGAAGTATTTTAACTAGTTTTTGCTTTTTGTTTAAAAAAAAACACCAATTTCTAGCCCATTAGGATTTTGCAACAACAATTTTTCAAAAACTCAAAACTGGTTTTTACTTTGTATTCTACCATTCATGTTTTTGGTTTTTTGTTTACCTAAAAACTAGAAAAAACTAGTTTTTGAGAAATCAACGTTGATTTATCAAAAAACCAAAAATTAAGGCTATGAATGGATGCTAGTGTCTAGATTTAGTTTCTAGCTTTTGGATTTGAGATTTTAGTTTTTAGATTTAGATTTTGGTATTAGTTTTTTTTCATTTTAGTTTTAGTTTTCTAAAACCCCAAAAAGCTAGTTTTCTAAATTCAACTGCTTATTTCTATCAATCCCTGATTCCTAAACGAATTTCTAAGACTAACTATTAAGATCACGTGTTTGTTGAGGATTAAGAAGCCTATGCAAGTTATTGATTAAAAATTGAAACTCAGATTTGTCAATTATCTTGGCTCTCCAGCTCTTAAATCTTTAAGTACTTAAATTATCTTTCATCTTACCCACAAGTTGAACCATCAGATTAAACCCACCTTCTAAAGCTAAACACCAGTCTGCAATATCAGATTTTGGATTCAACAACCCTTTTACGATTCTTGCATGCTACGTGTTTTTGTAAGCTGTACAAAATTGTTTACTCAGTTCAAAATTCTTTATCATATACAAAATTTTTTATCTGGTACGTAATGAACAACCATTATACGATTCTTGCATGCTACGTGTTTTTGTAAGCTGTACAAAAGCGTTTACCTGGTACAAAATTCTTTATCATATACGAAATTCTTTATCTGGTACTTCTTGAACAACCCTTTTACGATTCTTGCATGCTACATGTTTTTGTAAGCTGTACAAAATTGTTTATCCGGTATAAAATTCTTAATCAGATACAAAATTCTTAATCTGGTACTTAAAGAACTAGTACAAAATTCTTTATGAGATACAAAATTCTTTATCTGGTACGAAACTCTTTATCAGATACGAAATGTTTTATCAGATAGGAAATTCTTTATGTGGTACAAAATTTTAAATTTGCATTTAATGCTAGACTAGGGACAATTTTATCATTTAACGTAGTGGGTCCATGGCAGTTTCTTAAAAAAAAAAGGAAAGGGTAGTTTTTTAATATCAATAATTTGTAGGGATATTGAACTAATTTACTCTTTTTTTTATCTCAAAACTTTTTCAAATTTTTTTGTAAAGCTTTATAAGAAAGCTTATAAAATTTATAAGCATTTATAAGAGAGATTATAAAATTTCCAATGAGAGAGCTTATCAAATTTATTAGGTTTTATAAGAGAGCGTATAAAATTTATAAAGTTTTATAAAAGAGCTTATCAAATTTATAAGATTTTATATGAGAGCTTATAAAATTTCCAATAAGAGAGCTTATTAAATTTATAAGACTTTATAAGAGAAATTATAAAATTTATAAGGCTTTATAAGAAAGCTTATAAAATTTATAAGGCTTTATTCCACAAAGTTTTATAAATAAGAATTCATATGTTATTTTAAAAACTTTATAAATAGTAAATTTATAAATAAAACCTTATAAAAAATTAATTTATAAGTTAAATTTATAAAACTTGAGGGAACCCTACGTAAAGTTAAATTTAGTTTTCTTTAAACTAAAGATAATTTTCGTATTAAACTTCAAAATGTTGAATATTTTTGGTTTGATTTGTTATTATTCTTTTGGTTTTATATATTTTTATAAGGTATTTTATAAATCTTTGTAAGGTTTTATAAGATAACTTATAGATATACTATTTGTAAGGTTTTATAAGATAACTTATGAAAATAATATTTATAAAGTTTTATAAGATCTCTTATAAAGCCTTATTATTTTTAAAAAAAATATTTTGAGTCAAAAGATAATTTGGCGGGATATTTTATTTTTTGGCCGGAGAGTAAAATTTGGTGAAAAAAATCATAAAACCTTTTTGAGGTAATTTTTTATGAATGAGGGAAATTGTTTGCAAAAATAAATTTAAAAAATATTTTTACAAAATGGTACAAAGAAAAAAATATTTCTTAAAATTTATCTTTTCAAAAAAGTGTGATGCAAAACACCTTCCAGTGGTCACTTTTTCAATTTTAAACTTTATTTATGAAAATATAAACTAAACCACAAAATCAAAAATAATATGCTATATGACCCTTATGCAGAATTTAAAATAAT
The DNA here is from genome assembly GCA_900406405.1 of Lepidium africanum. Lineage (NCBI taxonomy): Eukaryota > Viridiplantae > Streptophyta > Magnoliopsida > Brassicales > Brassicaceae > Lepidium > Lepidium africanum. The sequence goes on from OVAX01000038.1 coordinate 162,061, forward strand.
TTTAATAGTCACAAACTAAATTTTTTAATTTTAATAATATATTTGAATATTTGTCATGGAGGCTTAGGTTTGATATATTATTTATCATAATTACTATTTTTTCGTAATATTAATAGATGGCGATATTCTCTATTATTTACAATTTCGTTGTTTGTTTGCAATTTTGAAAGATGGAGGCTAAATTTTCAAATATTGACATCTTGAAGGTTTTTTCGCACAAAACTCTTTCAAAAACAAGCAAAACTTGCAATAATTAAAATAAAAAAAAAATAAAAAAGTTAAAAATAGGAGAAGTCATGTTTTTTCTCTTATCAAAATCTTTCGTCTGGCTCAATTCTCCATTTCCGAACAACTTTTTTTTCGTCATGATTAAAGTTTGGCGCTCAGTGGCTCCTATAACACCTCATATGGTGCTTTTGGCCTTATCTACCTTGTGTTTTTACGTGGTGGATGCCTTTCTGTGTCGCTGTGAGGCTTGATGTGAGATCATGCTTTGTTTTAGGCGATGGAATTTTTGTCAACGCTCATGGATCTCATCGAATCTCCTCAATCGCTGCTTCTCATAGTCTCTGTTGGGTTTCCTTCTCGATTGTTGTCTCCGATTTGAGACCTAGCCGGAATCTTGGTCTCTTGTGGCTGGCTTTTTTGGCAGTTCTTATCAGTTTCGTAATGTTTCCATTGGCTTAATTGTATAATGAGGTAGTCTCATTTTCATCTCTTTTCTTACATCCCGGTCCGGGTAGCCTTCATTGCTAGGTTATTGGTTTTAGTTAGTTTGGGAACTAGTTTAGTTAGGGCTCTTTGGTTAGATTCAGTGAATTGCCTTCTCCTATTGATCTTTATGGTGTCTTTTCTAGTTCAGTTTGATGTGGTTCTCCTTAAAGTTCAGTATCTTCCACATTGCGGTTGTTATGCTACTTTTTTTACGTTTAAAACATGGTCAAGGTCTGGTGTTCTCAAGGTTTCTTCAAGGCATCATCTAGTCAATTATTTTTGGCTTTGTCACTTTTGGGATGAATTATGAGATTATTTTTTCACCAGATCAAAAGCCTAGGTCTGTGAACTATACTTATTCACTATATGAGGTTTTGTCTTCCACTTTGGCTTGGTTTACTTGTGGAGACTTCAATCATCGGGTTTGGAATTGTAACTTTGTCGAGTCTTTTTTAGTTGTTTTATTCTAACCTTTTTTTTTGTGTTTATTTTTGTTGCTTTTCATTTTTTAGCTTGGTTTGTGGGGAAGATTTATTTTTCATTAGTTTATGTATATTAGCCTTACATTCCTCCTTTCAGTATAACTAGATGAAAGAACCAAAAAAGTAAAACTTTAATGATTTTTTCATTGTTAATTACTCTGTGTACCTTACTTAATTGATAGCTTTACAATGGCATTGTATTTGAAAGAACCAACTTTAGATGTATCAACTGATTCTAGAGGATCATATCTAAAGAATGTCTTATGTAATAATAATTGTGTGTCGAACACTTGGTTTAAAATCTTAGAAATCATCTTGATCTTTGTTTTTGTTAAGATATATTTTGGGCGTAAATAAATGAATCTACCCATAATTAACATCTCTTAATTATATATATATATATATATATAACAAGAGGGTTATCTCTCCAGAGCGAGCTTGACACATCTGATTTTCTGAGAGATGACACCTCAGCTAAAAAAACCAATTAAACAACGTGTTTCAATAAGAGTCATCATGTATTAGGTCAAAATAAAGAGATTGTTTAAATCATCATCCCTTCAGTTTCTTCAACGAGAAGTTATATATCATCATCCCTTCAGTTTCTTCAACCTTCATATTTCTCGTATAACTACAAGTTTGGATATTTGTAGATGAATCAATCATTCAACCTCTAGAGAAATGACGACGAAACAAAACTAAGGTAAACGAAAGGTTTTCTCAAGTTTTTCTAGCCAATATAGCTCCTTTTTTGGTTGAACTTCAGATGTGATCAGACTGAACAAATTTTTTTTGTTAATAAAATAAAGTATATGATTAAATGGTTCAACCTGTTTTGGAGGATTTTATGAAGAGAAAACTTGAATGTTGGGTGTATTAGACACATCACCACAAAGAGAAAGATTGCTTCTTTACATTAGGCATCTAATTGTTTTCTTTCTAAAATGTTACTACAGATCTTGGGAAGACGGACCTCTTAAAGGTAGTAGAACTTTCGGATGGTCGAACAAGAGTTTCTACATTGGGATTTGGATCAAAGATCTGAAATAACATAATAAGGCTCATTACCTTTCTTACCTTGTAGGCTTTACATGGCTCAAATACGAAGTGCGTACCAAGGAGCATCTGACGACT